>JAQHUG010000246.1:129808-173756 GCA_028555095.1 Dicrostonyx torquatus | reverse complement strand
GCTTGAGATTATCTTAATAAGCTCTGTGGAGAAGTTTCTTCCTGTCACTTTGCTGAGGACTCTTTCTCTTCCCCTGGTACAGAAAAAAACATGTTTCACAGGGGAAGCTTTATCTGCCGCTCACAGGGAGAACAAGCAAGATTAAAACGCCTCGCTTGCATCTTCTACTTTCTAAGTTCCTTCCGCTCAAATTAATCCTTAGATTTGAGTAGTAAAATTTGGGGGGCGGAAGCACACTCTGTCACCTTTTGTGGGTGTTTTTGTATAGCCCTGGATTAGGTGAATCTTAACAGTCGATTTGACCAGATTTGGCCTTCTTTTATTTGCGGGGAGCTTTAAGTATTTACAAAGTCCTTCTCTTAGTAAAGCCTTTTTATCTAAATCTGTAATCTGACTGTAGTATAAAAACATTATCCTATACTTTAATATGTGGATATTAAGTCTTTCTTTACTTTTATCTTCTTCCTCTCCAGTCCCGACACAACTCGAGACTAAAGAACACACTTAATAGAAAAGGGACATGTTTAGAAAAATGAACTACAAAGGAGAAAGCCATACTCATGCTGTTCTCACAGTGCCAGCCTGCTGTGCGGGCAAGGCTGCAGGGAGGAAAGGAAGGAAGCAAGGCTTCAGGTCTTGATCTTGTGACAGCTAGAAGTTAGCAGGGAAGGCTGGCAAGGCAGGGGGCCTGTCAAGACAGGCAAATGTGTGAGTATTACTACTGCAAAACAGAACCAAAAAGTCAGTCTCAAAAGGAAACACTGAAGAAAACAAAGAAAGCAGTGTAAGGTTACAATATACATGCTGGAGCATGCCAAGGACTGCCCTGAAGAGAGTATTTACATGCTGACTTGGCCCCTGCCCATTTACTCCTCTTTGTGTCTTCTGAGAAATAAGATGCAGGATAGAGTGGTTAGAAGGAATGGCATTCCTTAACTACACACAGTTGTGTGAAAGGTATGCTTTGGTAACTTGGGATTCTATTTGCGTGTTTTATCTTCTATGAAGAATACATATTTATAAGTTTTAGGTTAGATTTAGACCGTACCAAAACCACATAGAATGAGAACAAATCATATACATTTGGAGCTTTGGGGACTAAAATCCCTCACAACAGTTTATCAATGTCAAAAAAATATTAAATATTCATGTAGAGAAGGTCCAACAATGAGCACTAGGTAATGAAAGACTGAATTTGATTGTAAGCAGGGCACTTAGGGGGATTTTGTACACATGGAGATTTGTATGTATGTAGAATCTGAATCAGTAGCTGCCCAGGTTATGTTCAATAGCTTGTCTATATATTCTATTTTAACATAGACAGTCATTCATCAGTAATGACCATGCTTGTTGTTTTTACAAATCTTGATATTTATCATTTATTTTAATTCTTCCGTTTATTGTCAAGGGACCCCAGTGTATCATTGACTTTTGCTCTTAGTTCTGATGAATTTCGTTTGCTGTCCTCTCTTAATGTTATGTGGTAGTTAGTTCCTACAACTTAGACAATTATTTAGTATCTCTGGAAATTTTCCCAGGCCATCTTCTCTGCCCGATGTCTCCGTTTGCTTACATTATGCATAGAACTGTTAGAAACATATTGGAATGCACAGGTCAGCTCCTGGAAGAACTAAAAATCTCAGATTTACACAGAGAAGTTCAGGGTATGTCAGAGCCCAGTAAGGTAAAAAGGCTTGAAGCAAAGAGGCAAATATTATCAAAAGTCTAGACTCATGCCAAGAATCTCAGGACAAACAAAACAAAAAGAAAATTGGGTTAAAATGTTCCTGTCTGTTTCTAAGATCAGGTTTTGTGCTTTAGTGTTCCCTTTTATGCATAAGCAACCGTGGGTGTAAGAGGACATTAAAGTAACCTTAGGTGAAATTGTCATCCATCTTAGTAGGAACCGAGAAGAATGAGTCAGGCTGAAACAGACAGAAAGCTATCTCAATGATAAATGTTACCAGAGAGCATTCTGTGATTCTTGCAATTTCTTTTCTCTTGTTTCTGTCTTCTTGGATGTGTTATTTTACTGTACAATGAGGACATGCTGGATCAGCCAGGGACCAATCTGGTTTTACATCGTCGTCTACTCTCCTGCCCATTTGCACCATTGTCTTTGTTTCTCTTCATTTTTTCCCTCATTTTCCTTTTATATCTGTTTATGCACAAGCTTTTCTGTTCAGCCTGTCCTTAGGTGCTAATTTCAAGCTGTAAAATTTATCCAAGTGAGAATTCATCTCGTCCCTTGTGGAACTGGGGTAGGTACATCATTTTCACACCTTGTAGTTAGATCTCAAGGGGAACAGTGGTCCTCGCTTCATGGGCATGGTTTCCACCATTTTAATTACCCACAGCGAACCACCAGACAATGAGAATTGAAAAGTTTTAAATATTGCACTGGTTTTCTTTTTACGTAGCATGGCTCATTCTAAGCACAGCAAGATTAGATCTTACACTCTACTTCAAATTCCATGCACTCAGAATCACTGTGTGCCCACCACATCCACGTTACATGTGCTACTCCTCTGTTAGTTACTTATAGCCACTCTTGTGGGGTTGACTATTGTGTTCAGTATCACAGTGTTTCTCTTCATGTTATGGTCATGATAACATCACTGAAGCACACTAGTGGTGACAACAGTGATTTGGGCTGCCAAGGGGTACAGTAAAGGACTCCTTTAAGTGAGAAGGTGGCTGCTCTTCACTTAGCAAGAGAAAAGAATGTAATTTGTTCAAGTTTTTGTATTGTCTGTCATTGAACTTCTAGTAGAGGTCTTGAAACATACTCCTTTTCTATAAGGGGAACCGCCATATCCATTAATATATTCAAGATCCTAGATTTCATTTGTAGTATTTTTATGAATATTATTTATTTGAAGCATTTTATCGTTTTTATGAAAGAAAACTCTGTTATCCTTAAACCCAAAATATCCAAAGGTCAAAGTTATAGTACTTGAACAACATTTTTATAGTACCAAGCATAAAACTTTAATTTTATTTAATTTTAATATATGATATATATATGAACTGGTATTTTAATGAGACTTTCTCATGCTGTACAAAATATACCAACATAAATTTGATTCGGAATCACAATAAATTATCCAGCATATGTTTTCAATAGTTAACCTTGAAAGCTTGCAGCTCTTTGGACACATCTTAATAATAGGATGTCTCATGAAAGTAGAGCAAACATGGACCACTAGTGCTTGGGTATTTTGAACATAGCATGGCTGGTTGATCTTCTACTTCAGGATGCTGTAACTTACTTTACATTTCGTCTTCGTTTTGTTAGAAAGTTAAACACAGGTATTTTTGCATCTGTAGTCTCTTGAATCCTTTCTCATACTGAATAAAATTGAAGATGGAAGTGTATGGCAGCAACATGGAAATTTCCTTCTCTTCTTTGTGTCCATAGAATTGATTCTGTAACACTGACTGTAAGGCTGAGCTTGGCATTTCATCCTATGTTTTCACCATTTCTGAGGATTGTCAGTGGTTTTCTCTAATATGTTCACTACTTCATCTATTAAAATACTTCTTGAATCTTTACTCACTTTTATATGTTACTTATATGGTTATAAATTTTCAAAACTATAATGTTTGTGATTTCAGAAGTTCTATAACACATTTGGGGAAATAGTCAAGAGAATAAATAACTGTATGACAGCTACTATAGGAATCTTTTATAAGGGACATTTTGGAAATCAAGAACAAACCAGAGCGAAAAACTTTGCAATGATCAGTATGTTTTTATTATGTATTACAGTATTTTCTGAAGGGAATAGAGTATTATGTAGGTGGTAACACGGTGTTAGCCACACAAATTAGGCAGAGAAAATGCTGTGGATAAAGGTCCCCTTGACATATGATAATATCTAAACAATTGTAAGTAATGTGGCTTATCTGGATTACGTGTGTCTTTCATGTGAGGCCTCTGACTGATGATGAAAGGCTTCCTAAGGACTTTGAAAACAATGACATTGGATGTTGTTCTCCAAAGACACATTGTCTGGGGCTAGGCCCTAGGCCAATACTTAAAACCTGAGATAGGGAAGACAGTTTGGAATCCATATGTGAAAAGTTGAGAGCTGAAGAGCAGAAACACCAGGAGGACCACGTGCGATCAATGGAATTCAGCAGAAACACCAGAAGGAACACGCGCGATCAATGGAATTCAGCAGAAACACCAGGAGGAACACGCGCGATCAATGGAATTCAGCAGAAACACCAGGAGGAACACGCAGGATCAATGGAATTCAGCAGCTGATGGGAAAAGGGAGAAGTTTCAAACAGCTGAAAACTACAGCCTTTCCTGGTATTTTGTTTGATAGATAAGAAATATTAAAGTTATGGTTCTAATTATGGTAACTGGTTTTAGAAATGATTTTTCTGTATTTATAAGGGAGCCATGAGGAATTTGGAACATATGTGAATTGGATTCTTAGTACCTAATGGAAATTGGTTAGAACATGAATAATTGTTGAAGGTTTTGAGAGGGTAAAATTTACTGAGAATAACACATGGAAAGAAATGTAAAATTGAATATGACTGCCATAGAAAGAACGATAAAATTCAAAGCACAGCAATGCCTACTAGGTTTGACTGTATGACACTTCATTTGGGAGGTAAGCAAGGGAAGTTTAAGGACAAATATGTTATGTATAATAATATTGTATTGTTTCAGGAACACCATACAAAATCTTTGACAATTAAATTTGATCCAAACCTACTTTAAGAAATGAGCAAATTACATGAGATTAACATGAAGACAGTACCGTTTTATGATCGTTTTCCATAGTTTTATTTTTGTAGTTGGTTTTCTTAAATTTAGTGTGAGTTCCTATGAATTAAATGTTTAAATTTGGTACCACTAGATTTCCATGTTTACAACTATTATCGAGTTAAATTCAGATTGCACTGTAGTATTTAAATCATATTTTCAAGTATTGTCAGTTTCTTACTGTATTATGCATGTTAGAGAAAAGTAAAGTACAAACTTTGACAGTTTTCTAAAGTTTTTATATTTAACACTAAATTTTAAAAGTATAAAAGCACAGCTACCTTTCTCCAGCCATATACTGGGATTGAATTTTAAATGTGTTGTGTTTATAATGTTTACGTACCAAATTATGAGGTAATGTTAATACATGATAATTTCAATCTTCAGTTTTAGTTATTTGTGGATTTTCATGTTCATATGTGTGAAAATGTTTATGAATATGTATGTTTATGTGTTTGGAGGCCAGTGCACGACTCTGAGTATTGGAGCTGGCGAGCGAGCTACCTACCTTCTTTTTTGAGAATTGGAACTGTGAAGTCTAGGGACTATACCTGGGAAAGCCATGGCAAGTGTATAAGTGTCTTAGCAATGAAACCATGTATAGGAGCCATGAGAATGTGATCACAGTTAGTTACTGCCAGTGTTTGCTGTAAGTCTTGAATGACTTCCCAGTTTTTTAGAAAGATCAGCTCTGCAATGAACTCTATTCACTACTCATCCCATGATGGCTTCTCAAGTGACAGTTGGTCAATGCATATTTGAAGAGGAGGATAAGCTAATGAACCATGGATTTCTCATATTCCTGAAGATTACTTTTCCATAGCCAAGATCATTCATAATTCTGGCCATATCTTTACAGCAAGCATTACCTTAACTAATCCAAGTGATCCTTTGATCCTGGTAGTCTGAGTGTGGAGTAAAATGTTCTTTTTATTTCATTTTAATAGGCATCATTTGATGAGTTTTTCAGATACTGATGTAGTAAATTGTTTGCAATACTTATAAAGTCACCTTTTTATTTATTTATTTTTGAGAACTGAAAGCCAGAGGTAAAAGATTTCTCAAACAATGGCTGAAAAATATGATTATTAGATGTCTTCCATGTATTTCTCTTTCTCCCACCTCAGCTCTTTGATTGAGGTGGTGAAGTTTCGAAACTGATGTTCTCATCAGCTTCTCTGGGCTGCTCTTTGCAACAACCGTGGCAGAATCCACTTTTCGTTCCCAGTGGCCACGTTTATAAGCCCAGGACTCTCTAATCTGCTACTTGCCTTTTACCTCCTCATTAAGACTTCAGTGTTCATCAGCACAGCAGCATACAGACAAAGACCTGGCCTTGTTACACCTTCGGTTTAACTCCTGGTCTCCTGTGATGCTGGTTGCCGCAGAGTGGAATGATTGGTAGGACAATTACTCCACAGCGATGAGATGTTTGTAGAATCGCATAATGTAGCAGCATATGCTAACCTCATGGTGAGTCACGGTGACTTTCAGAGGAATCTGCACATTAACAAGTCTTGTTTATGTCATGAGTTATGAGTCATAGGGCTGAACTAATGTCACACACATAGCCTCGGGCCCAAAAGAGATTCTTCTAAAAGAGTGCTTATATTGTTATATAATACTGTTGAGAAACTCTTCTATATTACTTTGCTTTTGTACTATTACAAAAGAATTGTAATGTTCAAAATGCAAATGTTGGTTAAACTTCTTTTGCTCATGTCTCACCAATTAAAGAAACTTCAGGGTGACAGAATTAGGAGGAATTGGGATAACAGAAAAGAATAAAACAATTTCAGCCTTGTCATGGCAAGCAGTATTTGCGAGTTTGAATTTTGACAACAATGTGAGCACATTTAGAAGCCAGTTAAAGTCTGCCTTACTCTATCTTTTTGTGATAAATTAATTTTCATATTTTAGCAATCTTTTAAACCATTTTAAATGTTTACTATTTTATTTTGATTTATAGTTTCTTTTCTTCTAAATTTTCCTTATTAAAGACATGTGTTGGGTATATCTCTTGATTGTTGAGACGTATTTGTTACACACTAATGATTGACTTCATCTATTAAAAATAATAGTGCAACACTCTCTAACATAGAATGTCTTGGGATCAGGAAATTTAACATGCCACAAACTAGCTTAGTGTTATATTCAGGAAAAATATTTATAGTTAATTTAAAACAATGACTAAGCAAGGTAAGCTAAGATTGCCTGGCATTGTCTCTGTCTTCATAAGCACCAGCAATTATTAGGTGAGTAGATTCCATTGATTTATTTATAAAATGGCAATAATCCTTACCAAATGTTCAAATTAGAAGAATAAAATAATTAATGGTTTTATTAAATAATAAATAGCCCTGCAATGAGAAATGCAGTTTTAATGACTATATAATGAAAATAAAGAAAATATGTACTATGTCATACTAAAGATATAGATCTCAGTGTACTTGTGAGTTTTCAATTGATCCTGATCCTTAATCTGAAACCTTTAAATTCCTCCATTGATGGAGATTGTGAAAACCACTAGTCTTTAGCATCCAAGAAATACACATGTGTTTTCGCAACTTCTAAATTTTTTCCCATTAGAGAAGACTGGGAGAATCCACCTTGTTTAGAGTTGACTAGAGATACTCCCTGAGTTTACATTGATTTCTGCAGACTCATTGTCTCATTTAGCATGGGATTTTTCTTTGTTTTGTGTTTTTCTTGTTCTAGTAAATGTCTCTGGATCAGGGTTCTTGGACCTAATCAGTGTCATCTAAATTTTAAAACCTCCAGATGACAAGAGGGGCAGTAAATGTGGAAGGGGCAACGGAGCAGAACACATCTGGCTGGGCTTTAATTGAACTCTTATCATACTGAATTTATAATAATTCCTAACTTGTCAGGAGTCATATAAAGTCATTTTTGTTCTAAAACTTACATGGCTTATTTTAACCATCACTGTCATTTTGGCCTTTGTGTTTGATTTTCAGGTTTTGAAAATGACTGCCATTTATAAGTTGCAGCAATATTTTAGCCATATTTTGTTAGTAAATATACTGAAACTGAAAGTAAAATGGCTTCAACACTGACACTAATATCAAATAAACCATAAAAGTAATTGTCAGCCTCTTAAAGAATAAACATGTGTTTAAGGAAATACATACATGTTAAAGGGGAACAACTCTAAAATGTTCAAATTAATTTTTAAACACCATTTTATTTCAAATAATTTCCTGGCCCCTCTCTTTTTCCAGTAGATGCGCCTTAATAAACTCAACATGGATTTTCATGGCTGATGTCAATCCTTATGTTTTTTTCTATTATGATAAAGTTTGAAGTTTATTTATACTTTTTAAAACAATGTTTTATGGGACTGAAGAGAGAGCTAAATGGTTAAGAGTACTTATTGATCTTTCAAAGGACTGGAATTTGATCCCTGGTACCCACATCTGGCGAGTCACAGTCACTTATGCTAACAACGCAGGGGATCTGACACCCTCTTTTGGCCTCCGTGGCAAACTGTATACATGTACACCCACACACACATGATGAATACACATACTTGGAACTGTCTATTTAAGCCATATTGGCCTTGAGTTCATAAAGATCTGCCTGTCTTTGCCTCCTGTGTGTAGGGATTGTGTGTGCTACTGCACCTGGCACTTAAGTTTATGATATTTATGACTTTGAGATGAACATTATATGTGCAGTAAATGTGTGTACGTGTTCATGTTCGTGAACAAATACGTGGAGTCCAGATGTTGATATTGAACGTCATTCTCAATAGCTCTTTGCCTTAGTTTTTGAGACAAAGTCTCCCATGGTAACTGGATGTCATCAGTTCATCTAGACTGTCTGGCCACGAGGTCATGGAGATTCTTCTGTCTGTTTCCCCAGGGCAGGGATTATAGGCACTTACAGCTATGGTTGAGTTTTCAAATGGGTATTGGGGATCCAAATTCAGTTTTCTATATAAGTGTGAAACTCCCTTATAACTGAGCAATCTCTTTAGCCTCTGGTGGGAGCAATTTTAAACCATACAGCAAAATAAAACAGATAGTATTACATAGTTGAAACTAACGCTTTGCTAACATATCTTAATATTATATATATGGATTATTTATCATACATATTTTAGAAACTTGGGTTGTATCTTCTGTAAGATTAGTGGTGAGTTAACTTGTTCAAAGAAATTAGACCAATTAAGTCAATATTTCAAGATGGAAATTTCTCGTACAGGAATGCTGGAGAAACTACATGTGAATTATCTTGGTTTATTTTACTTCTCTTTTAAAATTAACTACATCTAACATTTACAACTTTTTGGTATTATTCAACTTTAGAAAATCGTGAAGCACAGAGACATGGAACATGGTTTAATGCTAAGTTACACAAGGTGATAAGATCTTTGCACATTTTGTTGACCATATTATTTACTACACACTACACACACACACACACACACACACACACACACACACACACACACACACACCTCTGCTGTGGCTGAAGAGAGCAATGTTGTGCCTAGTGTTGATTAAAAATTAATCAGCACTTAACAGAACTGAAAAGCAGTTGGAAACAAAATCAATGGCTTGGCAGATTTTTCACTGTACCATTGAGAATTCTTTTCTTTTATATAATTTATATTTCTCTGAGCTTTATATTTTTCACTTCATATTTTTCTTAGACTTTATGGTAAACCAGTCTCTACAGTTAAATATCAATGTCTTTTATGATTTTGTAGAATCTAATCCTTCTTACTACAATGTGAACATCAAGAATATATATTGGCATTAATAGTATTTACTAATATTGATCAAATTTGTTTCATTTCTTTAGGTTCCATTTTGTTATTTGTAGAACAAGATCTATAACTTGTTTACTTCCCAAAACTCATGATATTGTTAATATATCAAATTATATGACTCATTACATATGTTTTTTTGCTTTTTTTTTTTACTTTAATATAGTCCATTAAATGACAAACCACTGCCATGAAGAATCAGTGAAGTTTGACTTTTTTTTTGAGTGGCGTTTAGAGTTCTCATACCAATGGAAGGGAGCCATCTTGTGGTTTAGGTTCTGTGTAAATTTGCAAGATGTTAAAACAGTGTTTTATATTTTCAAATATAGGAACTTTAGTCATATTGTACATGTGATCTAAAATTTCATATTTCAGATACAAAAGTCTATTCCAGGCGTGAATAATTGCTCTTCATACACTTCAAATGACTTGATTGAAGCTAAAGATGTGTAGGTATAGGAAAAGCTTATTGTCATCTGCAATCATTTCTGATGCACTGAAAACCTTTCAGTAGGAAGCAAGTTGGTGGCTGCAATTCTTATCTAAAATGGCACAGGAGTTATAGCCACTTCATTTAGGGAGCAACATATTGGGTAGGTGATGGCAATAAACAACAAAATACCTGCTCTTATTCTTCTTATAGCTCTGAATCATGAGACTAAAATACTTTGATAACATAGGAACTTAAACATGCAATGACAGTATGTGCGATCATAATATTTTACTATGGAAAGAACATAAAATTTGATGTGTGATGTTTTTCTATATATGTGTTTCTTTTATTGGTTGATGAATAAAGTTGTTTCGACCAATGGCTGAGCAGAGTAGGAACTCTGAACAGAGATAAAGATATATGGAGTAGACAGAGTCAAACAAATGCTATATAACTGTCAAAGGCGAAAGCATCAGAGCATTACCGGTAAGCCACAGCCTTATGGAGATACATAGATTAATAGAAATGGGTTAATTTGAAATATAAGAGCTAGCTAAGAATACACCCGAACCATTGGCCAGAAAGTGTTGTAATTAATATAGTTTCTGTATGATTCAGGTCTGGGTGACTGAAAAACAAAAGCACAGTCTCTCTTTACAGAAATTGGCTGGTAATTGGCTCAGCAAGTAAAGGTACTTTCTCCACAAGACTAAGATCATGGATTTAAGACCTAGAAACCAAGACGGAAAGAGATACTAATCCTAAATGTGGAAGTCCGAACACTCACGGTCTATCATATTTTCCCATGGTCCTAAGTGTGTATACACACACATGCACACATATATATACCAATAATAAATGCAATTTAATTAAATAAGAACATAGAATATAGTGCATTGAAAAGCACATGTGATTGGTAATAATAGGACAATTAGCAAAACTATATTAGCAACATTAAATATTACCACATGATTAGTGTAACTTTATATTTGATTTCAGAATGTATTGTAATTCTGTTAGGTTAGTTATTTGAACATGATGCTCTTCTGCATATTTCTTTATCACTTAAAATAGCAGTGTCTTCATGGATTAGTCCAATCCTTCACTACTTCACTTTCACAATGTAAACAAGCTATTGCAAACAACTGGTCTAGCATCAGTAAATGAAGAAGAATTTTACTTAAAGTCAGTTACAGAGACTCTTTTACCACCACTTACTCATTGCTGTATTTCTTTGCTTCTGAAAGAAAGAAACACAAATCTAATGCTAGATTGGCTTTAGTCAAGGCATCAATTTAAGTCCCATCATTTTGTAAAGCAATTGGGTCTTGATTAGAGGTTATTGATTACTTGTGAAAAGCACAAGTAGAAAAAGCAAATAAAACAAACCTTTGGCTTTTTGTCTTGTTTTTCTGTGTTCTGCAGTTCCTTGAAATGTTATTTTCTTCACTGTGTAGCCCTGAAAGTGGAAGAGGCCTTCCTGTTTCATTGTACTTTGAGTGGACTAATACAATAGATATATATTTTTTAAAACATTGAATAAGAAGACAAAAGAGGTGCCAAGAGATGAAAATAATCTTATCAGTTATGCTTTTAACATTGACCCTGCTATTTATGAAATAAAGTATAACTGAATACGGTTACTTCATTCAGGGGATTTCATCTATTTTAAGGATCTTTTGATGTGCAAAACTTAGGTTTTGAGCTCTTATTTTTTCTTTGCTAAAAAGTTTGACTATATGAAGACTGTCAGTTTGTTTGGTATTTGTCTTTTATCCCATGTTCTTTGATTCTTAATCCCAGAAGGGACATGTTACCATTTAAGCAACAACTCCCATTGAATATGTTTCAAGTGAGGTCAATTTGAAAGTGAAGAAAATATCTCGCTCTCTCTGCTTCTCTGGTTTGTCTCCTCCTACTGACTATGTGTTATCTATGTGCATCGACATATGTATTTGCATTTGCACTACGTATTTGATTCTCTGAAATAAAAATGAGATCAAGACACAGAAATAAATTATTATTTAAGTATGTGTGAGTATATTTAAGTCAATAATATGCTACCTATCCAATTTTTGTGGCATGTTATTTGGAATAAATTTATATTTCTCTCTTTCAAAAATGAAAATCAGCATGCCTTTGACATAGAAAATGAATTTATGATGAATGGTTTGAAACAGGGGTCTGTTTACAAGAGCAAGAAGCAGAAGGCTGCTCAATGGTGAGTATATGACATTTAAGTTTTAGCAGTTCATTATGTGGATAACACTCTTTCAGAAAAATCTCTCCTGCATGTATAATGATCTAATATAGGTTCGTTGAGGGACACAAAACTCCTTCCTTGGCCAAAGTTTGGTCATTTTCTTCTCTGATCCCTTAGTGAGTACTCCCCATCTTGTTAACTGTCCTTGGACTACATCCTTCAGTCTGAACAAGGATTCTGTCAGGTACTCATTTTTTTAAATCCAAGCCACCTTTGATATCTGGTCAAAGTTCTTTTCCTCACCTATCACATCTTTCCCTTTCCCTTGCTTTCATCAGGAGTGTTGCGGAGTCAATTTGGCTAGACTCCCTCTGATTCTCACGATTCCTTTTCGGAATTTTCTACTCACTGACCCACGCCTGTGCACTGGATCCCCAACTATCCTTTTCATACTCACAATGGAGCCCATGCTGGCGAGTGTTTATTCCCCTTGTAAATCTTCTCAGATAAAGTTTGCCTTCACTGCTTGTAGCCTGCATGGAGGACTGGTTTTCTCAACAGCACCCTAGCTTAGTTTACTTCAGTGACTTTGCAGATGCTGGTAGAGGAGTTGACAAGAAGCAGCTGGTCAATACAGCATGTGGTTTCAAATGGAAGACAACACTATAAACTAAACAGGTAAATATTTCTAGCATATCACAGTTCTACAACTACACTTTCATTCTAATTTTAGATGCCGTGAATGAGGAATTGGTTACACCAGTTTATATAGCATAAGGGAGAGGAAACAGATTTCAAAGGTCATTTGATTAAGGAAGGAAGCAATTGTTGACAAAAGTAAATTGAGAAAAATTATGTGGAGCAAACTAAACATTTGGTGATAGTGAAAATGATAAATATAGTCAATATAATGATGGTAATTTTAAATGATAGTAACAAAATTGATTTGAAAACTCATAGTTCACCAATAAATTTCTTTATATAGTTAGTATAGTCATGATTAATTTCAATACTTTGTTTGCATATTTTATTGATACCTCTAGCCCTTATTTTTTGAGATGATTTTGCCCAATGCCCTGTTTCAGTCAAGAGAGTTTACTGATAGTAAAATGAGAACCATTAAGACAGTTAATGAAGGACAGCTAATTGGGGAAATATGTAACAATTTAGCAAGGAATTTTCAATCTACAAATTTTACTGAACATTTTACTGAAATTGTGCAGTAAATTTTTAAGGTTATAGAAAAGGTTGCCACAAATAAATTTACAGTTCTGCATCAATAAAAGACATGTTATAATCCTATGCCCTACAATAATAGTTTTAAATTATTTGATATGTTAAAGTTTCTACCATTTATTTGCTACTGCACTACCAGTATATTCAGACTTCATTGTGTGAAGAACAATATAAGTTTGAAGAGTAAATAAAAACTTATCCAAAACCCTATCTAGAAATAGTGTTTGTGAAGAAATCAACTGAAAGTGATTCAGTCAAATAAACAAATTTAAAGAATAGGCTCTTTAGCTAAAGACTCTTGCTGAAACATCTTTATTCTGTGTTAGTATAAAAGGAAGCACCCTGACAGATATGAATCTTCCTGGGCTTTAAAATCCCAGATGTCATAGTTTCTAATGGAAGAAGTAGAGTATGATTTTTGATATAAGATAATGTAATTCTTTGATAAAGTTTCTCTATAGATAATTAGACAAAAAGAGAATCACCGTCTTGAAAAAACATTAATTTTTATTCTATTTCTGATTAAATTATCTGTAGTTACACGAGGAAGACTATATATTATTCACAGGTTAATGATTATTAGAGAATCTGATAGCTGTAAAATTAAACTGAAGGTAATATAAGAAATAGCAATTTGATAAAATCATGCATAACATTTTAATACATTTAAAGCATAATGTCTTGAAAACTGTGACATAAATCTGGACAGAATAAAGTGCTCAAATATGCCACTCAGAAAGACACACTTCAGATGTACAGAAAAATAATTAGCATAATAAAATAGCAATACTTTTCTGTGGTATAGTTTTATAGACCATCTTTTCTCTCTAACATTATGAAGTCACGACACATGATGTAAAGAGATTTTATCGAAAAATATATGACACGGTTTCTTTTTATTTTGGTTCCCACAGTATATTACATAACACCCCTAAAATGTCAATATGCTTCACTGTATTCTTCAAAGTATCATCGCTCATCATACATTTAGGTGTAAGCTTAAGGAAAAGCTTTTGCATAATTCATAAAGATGAAACAGTAAAGAAATGCAAAATTATTCAAACAAGTTCAAGTACAGTTTTTACATCTGAATCCTCTTTTGGCACTTAATAAAGAGCTCCTTACTCCTCCAGTACATTAACAGCTTGGCTAGACACTGCGGGGAGAACGCGGATTCTCTGATGCTATCTTTCCTTAAACACTTCAGAGAAAAACCAAGTATTAAAACCTAATCAGGACATTATATTTGAATTACACTTTTACTCCAATAAAAATTATTATGTTTATTTCATAGTTTTTTAATGTGTATTTCTTTACAGGATTTTACCTATCTTTATATCTGAAATAAATTTACAAATATTTAGCTTAAAATAATTGCTAAGTTATAGGAAGAAACTAAGTTACTGCAAATAGTTTACAAAGAACTTTCACTAATGCACTTTACAAAAAAAACAATTTTATATTTCACTATTTTGTAAGACTGAATACATCTTAATATTTGACAAAGTGCCCAGTGAATTTACTAAGTAAATAAAATAATAATAAGGATATTGAATGGTCCAAATAGTGGCAGTGTAGGAAGTGCACAATGAACTCTAAAGTGAGACAAAGTGGAATTTCCTTTTTAGGGAGCAAACATCCTTTTTGGATAACAGCTAACCTTTGCTTATGCAGATCCTCTGTCTCTATATGAGAGCGGGGAGACAGTCTAAACAATGTATTACTATGGTCAGTAGTGTGGGATTGAACCCTGGGTCTTCTATGTGCCAGGAAGCACTCTCTCCCTAGAGCTGCATTCCTGTAGTTAGTATGTAGTGTTATGGATAGAATTATAAGCCCCCAAAGAAAACACAGCAATGAATTCTGAAGGCATCACGGAGAATATGAGTCACTTGCTATATTAAAAATATAAGTATTTTATAGAATTCTAATTTTGTGGCAATACTTCATTTTATTTATTATTCACATAAGTTCAGCGAAGATTTTCTCATTAAAATTATTTGAAAAACATTGCACTTGGGAAATTTTTTAGATATTTTGGTGCACACTAGATAATCTTGGATTCAGTTTTTATAGGACTTGAAATTAGGCATTTAAAACATTGTGCAGGTCTGATAACTAAATTCTTTTCCAAAATGCTCAAAACCAGCCATTTACTTCAAGTGTACAATCTCCTGAAGTCACAGAGCTGAAAGGATTAATGCTTCAATAACAGCTCATTGCTTAACTCCAAAGTGAATCATAGGCAATGCAATCAGAATTATCTTGTTAACAATGAGTAAAATGAACAGGACAGGAATGTCAGCATTATAACTGTGCTTGATTGGTAAGCATTAATTAAAAGAGCCTTGCAGTTTCAAAGATGAGATAAAAGATCTTTCTATTACTATTTTAACAATCTTCCCACTGAAGTAAAACAATTCCTATGTTTATGGGTTGTACTTTCATTGATTATAACTGTCTTTGGTAGATTGTCAAATTAAATTGCTGCATGGTTAGAAATAATACTAATATGTCCCTAATATCCTGATCAAGATGTTCATTGTCTCTGCCTTTGTAGTATCACTGAATACTGACCAACTTGTCTGAGACATACAGAGCATATGCTGCTAATTTTAACGGGTCTGGGATGTTGTTTACACAGTAAAATATGTGAAATTTATTTGGAGTGAATTGGATTGGAGTGCTTCCCTTTTCCAACTTTTACTATTCAATATATTTCTTATTTTATTATGCTTACATTTCATATTCTCATAGGTCAATTTCCTGGAGTGCACATTTTATAAACAAAAGGAAATTTAGTTGCTAGCATGATGCTTAATTTTTCCAAGGAACTAGTAGGTTAAGGTATATCATGATGAGAAGAGAAGACTATACTTGCAATAAATGAGACAAAAGTAATTTTAAAAGAATCTGAAAGATATGGCTAATTATAACCAAATAGTCTATTCAGTTACAAAAATATTAGAGTAGCTAAGAAATCATTATCTTCTGTTAAACATATAATATTTTCATAATTTTATTATAATTTAATAAAAGCAATTCATGTGATCATGTAATAGGTATATATGGTTTATCATGCATTTATAATTCAAAATTTAAAATTAAGTTTATTAGAATATATCCATACAATAAGAATGTATTATGGAATAAGGTTAAAATTTATGGTACTCTCTCTATGCTGCCGAGCAGGGAGCTGGATTAGTTTTTTGGGTATGTGCTATGGGAAAACTTCTGAAGAGAATAAGGATGGTATGAAGTATTTCTTTCCCATTTCTCCAGTGGTTTTAATATCTACTATAAGACATAAAGAAAGGTAAAAGCTTTGAGTGATTGGGAAATTGTCAGGAGCCATGCAGCCTAGTTTCCATCCATGTATGAATGCCTGTCCATTGGATCTCCACGAGGCAAGACCCGTGGAGATGGTCTCTCAGTTGGCAAGAACCAGGGGACCACAGACTAGCACAAGACTTTGCTGACTTTATGCAGCTTGCAGGTTCTTTTTTTCTCTTATTATATTTTTTATTCCTTTGGCAGTTTTTGGTTTTACTTTGTCAGTCATGCACACAAAAGCGTTAATTTCTCCTGGAAATTGTGTGTTTTTTTTAAATGTATATTTTCCTTAGAATCAGCAGGGAGCAAAAACTTTACAACTTTTTTTTTTAAAAAAAAATCGGGACTTACTAACTACAACTTCTAATTCTGGGAATTTCTTTGACTCAATAAAAATTAATGGTCTTGTTCTAAGAAATCGTTCTAAGAAAAATGTTAATAGAACTACCTTGTGAAGAAAGAGGCTGACAGACCTGTAGTGGCAGGAAATAGTGGGAACCTATGAAAAAACAACACTTGAAACATTAATCATGTCTCCCAGAGCCGGAAAGCAGAGTCAGGCATGCAGACACAGGATTAGGAAAAGGCCTCAGGAGTAAGTCCTCTGGATACCAATCGTATAGAATCAATGGTAGCATATCCTGCCATATTGTATTCTCCAAGAGGAAAAATATAATG
Organism: Dicrostonyx torquatus; assembly: GCA_028555095.1. Taxonomy (NCBI): domain Eukaryota; kingdom Metazoa; phylum Chordata; class Mammalia; order Rodentia; family Cricetidae; genus Dicrostonyx; species Dicrostonyx torquatus. The sequence continues at coordinate 156,292 of JAQHUG010000246.1, read as the reverse complement.
TAAATTATGGGATGGATAGATCCATCTTTACCATACACAGGACCTAATATAGGTGGAAGAACTCTAGTGCTGTGGGATGAAAAAAGGGTACTTTATCAAAGTCTACCTTTTACAGAGAGATTGAGACACGGGACCCTCTTGTAGAAAAGGAAATTGTATAAAAACATATCTTGCAGACATAAAAGAATTGTTTGGGTCTGAATATCCTTGTCCTTTAAGCAATGTACTGATATCTACTACTCTTTAACTTTGTAACTGCAAGTTTCTGCCAGCTGACCTAAATGCTGCAAGAGCAGGATGTGTCTGGCTCGATATTTAGTAAACCTGCCAAAATGCGAACCTCTATGCCTAGAAGAAGGTCATGTAGGGGTTGGACAATGTGTTCAGGAGAGCATAAATGGTAACAGTGGGGGATTTTATAATAAATGTGATGCATTTCTTAAGATATAGTGTATGTTTTAAAAGTCAAAATAGGAGCCAATAGTAAAGCTGTTCACGTAACTCTGTTTACATACAAAGATAGGTGGAGCTATTCAGGACCACTGGAGTGCAGTCTCCCTGGTGGTCAGAATTCATCTTGCACTGATGCCCCTTCCCAACCTGTGCTCCGACAGGAAAAAGAGAGAAAGCTGTGCACATCTATACTAACAAGAACACAGACTACCTAGAAATGCATGTACTGTGGAAACAAGTATTTCAAGTTAAAATAAACAAATTTGAAAACGAAGTGAAACAATCAGTGTGCACCCTTCTCCATTGTTTCCCTCACGGCTAATTCAGGTTTTACACTGGAACAATAGTTGGTGCAGATGCATATTCAAGTTTTATCTTACCATTGATATTTTTCTGATTTTCATTTACAAGATTTTGATTCTGCACTCGGGTTGTGGCTTAGCAATCTTTTTCCTAACGTTTAGCAGACTCTGGTTCCAATCCCCAGTACTAAGAAAGAAAATCTCATTTGACACAAGTCTTTTGAGGCAAATAAATACATCAGGATGTTGTTACTATTCCAGTTTTAAAGGTTCTGTAATACCTCATTGGTTCCTTAGAGGGTACACAGCTGCATTTGCCTTCTAATGGTTGCGTCATAAAAGAAGACTATTTATACTTTTCACGTTGAAGGACAGGGTAAGTATAATAAAAAGCAGAATTATTTATAAGGAAAGATAAAAATATTACTTTTGAGAGAGAAATATTTCCGTAAAACTAGTGTCATTCTTGACAAACTTTCTCAGGGCTCATATATTACCTTTCAACTTCAGAGATTAAAAACCGGACATGTAATGACCTCAAATATGAAAGCTAGCCACACCTGTGATTTTCTTTAGGGCAGATCTATGTTTGTGATCACTGTATTTCTTCTGTTTGCTTCAGGCAGAATTGACTCAATTTAAGTAATGTCAGAATACTTTTGAATAAGACAAATACAGTACAGAAAAATGTATGGAAGCATTTTGCCAACATTGAAGGGGTGTAATTCATCATTACTTCAACCCCTCTGGCTAACTCTCAGCATAAACAACATATCTTGTTCTAATATTTAATACATGGATATATTTCTATGGTTTTGGCTCATACATAGCAAAGAATGACACGTATGTTTAACCTTTAGGTGTGTGCTCTTTAAGCAAAGGAAGCATGCAGTAACAAGTTATTTCACTTGTCGGCTGCATATAATCACAAACACAGCATTCTTACCTTGTGTAAATTACTTATAAAAGTGATACTTTGCCTTTTATTAGCAAGCACTGCTTAGCATGGGTTATTTTTTCCAAAACTTAACTTTAAAATCTATGATTGGGTTACCTAAATTACAGAAACATTGAAAAGTTTTTCGTTTTAAATGGCAGTTTCTGCTTTGACTTTTGAGAGGTCAGAAAATAGTACCGTTTGGTTAAAAAACAGTTGCTCTTTCTACAACACATCTGAGATTTTTTAAATTCTTGATGCTTTCACTTTATATAATCTTAGAATAATCAATAATTAAAATATCTAAAATCACTTTAAACATTTTTCAAATATAATATTAATGTAGTGAGAGTTAAGAAAAAGAACAGCTGAGTCAGAGCTTGGTTTACTTTCCCAAGAACTCTGTTGTACACCTTGCCCTAGAAGCTGCTGTATGACTGACTGACACAACTCCACGTCAGTTGAAATAATTGCATGGGCCAAGGATAGAGTCCAAGCGAAACTGTTTTTAAATGCTCACAACTTGTGAATGACACATTTTGTATATACTAAATTATAAAGATTAAAACAATCTCCATTGATACAATTGATATATATTTAAATCATTTAGAATTGAAACCTATTCTCCTGCTATTTGGAGGTATTTTGGGCTCATGTAACTTGGATGAGAAAATGATTCTTACTAAAAAGAATTCATCTTTCATGAATTCCTTTATGTTTTTCCTTGAATTTTTATATCAAAATGTAAGTACTTTCGTATATTAATATTTAAATTCTCATTCTAAACTAACTATAAAAATCTAATTGAATTTGTTTAATTACATAAAATCACCAAAGATTCAAACAAGCTACTAGTAAATTTAACAAAACAAATGAGCTGGTTTAAATTTTTCCATGTTTTGCACTAATTAAAAATAAATGTAACACTTATTTAAGAACAAAGACTGCCCTCAGTATCTTTAACTTCATTCTTAGAGATTTAAAGATGAGTAGAATTTTTATATAGAATGATTGCTGAAGCTGTTTATTTTAAATTTCCACAGAGAGATATTTAATATCCTACATGATGGCCTATATTTTGACTGTCCAATTCGATATTTTGTTACTGTATATGTTGGTTCTACAATGTTCCTATGGACAGTGTTCTAACTGCAATGAAGTTTCCACTGAATGATTTCGTCACTTTCCTTTTAAAATATAATTTATACATCAAACTATTACCTTTATTATCCTCATCATTTTGTTATACTTGTTTCATGAGTCTCACTGTGCAAATCTTGATTCCACATTATTTACGTTAATTGAATTTAAAAAATCAAGAAATCCCAAAGTGGTTATAATGTCTACTGTATGTGCTAGTAACATATATAACACACATTGACACTATGAAGAAAACAGATCATCTCGCAGTAATATGAAACAGGACCCCACAATATGCGTTTTGTATCCCTTAAAAGAACACATCTGTCTCATTATTTTACAGGGAAAACAAAGGTAAATTCTTTCCCCGTATGCTGTTTGATGCATTGACTGTCCCTTGCATACCACACGCACCTACGCCCACTCTGTTGGAAGGGGAACTGTTTTCAGACTGCAGTTTTTTTGTGTGCCTTCAGAGACTTAATCTTGCTGCTGATGAATGTCTTCATGCCTAAGAATTTTATAGATAACCCAGTAGAAAATGTTAAAAATCAAAAACGCCAGTGGAAAGCAGGCTCGGGAGATGGTGTCAATCTTCTTGGCCCTGTCGATGAAGACCTTTCTCATTTCCTCGGGGCTCTTTGGCATTACCTGGACAGCATGGTTGGGGCCCTTTGGAAGCACGCCATCCTTTGCTTGCAGACATGGCCCCATTCCGTAAGCTGTGAAGCTGAACCGACTCTCCCTCACCTCATCTTCCTGTTTATAGAAAACACCAGGAGATGTCTTAGTAAGGAAACAGGGCACGCGGTGCAGGATTTCAGAATTACAGCTTAACTTTTATCATGAGGTATGTTCACTTTAAGATGAAGAATAGATAGCGGAAGCACATGATGATGAGTTATCTGAGGTTTTCCTTGCTTTGCTACAGGCTAGGGGTATTCTGGTCAATAGGACACTCCCAAGTGAGTTTTAACGGAGAAATAAAAGTTCTATGGGTGTTTACATGTCACAAAATATCTAAGTGAGAGCAAGAAAAAAAAACTATTGAGAGATTTATTATAAATATGTGTATCTTAGAAGTTTTTGTTTACGAGTTTAAGCATACAAATACCTGACAAAAATGAAATAAACACCAGAACCATTGGCTGAATTTTTATTTCTCGTGGAGAAATCCTTTTAATACTTATTTCTTACAGCTCTAGTTACTTCCTTGGAAAGTACAGTTTATCAGAAAATGCTGTTTGCTTTGTGTTATCTTTTATGCTGTTTTTCTATTTTCTATCATCTTGTTTGTAAGAGCTACAAGATAAGAACATGATCTAATCTGTGTATGGCTACTTCACAGATACTGTGGTTTGGTAAATTATGAATAGAAATTGAAAGGCTTACTTCATATTTAAACAGTAAACTTATTACTTCTTGAACCTTTGCCTAAAATCAACTGTAAATAATAAACTTGTTATAAAGTTAAAATTCATAAATAACATTTAAAATTATACTATTACTTCTAAATAAAGGGGAATTCCCTCTAATTTACATAAACAACTAAATCTGGGCCTTGACAAATGGCCTGATGGTTAAGAGTACTTATTACTCTCACATATCTGAGTTTGGATTCCAGCACCCCCACAGTGGCTCATAACTGCATAAATCTCTGCTCCCAGAGGATTCACTGCCTTCTTCTGGCTTTCATAGGCACTGTAAGCACTTGGTACAAATGCACAGACACACATATATGCACATAAAAGGCCTAACTAAAACTATAAAACTTAATGTAAAATTTATAACTAAAACATCCTCATGATAGAAAAATTTGCTATTAACTAATATATAATAAAATCAATGAAGACTTTAGAATATGAGTTAAATCATTACTGTAACAAGGATCATATTTTTGCTAGGGAAAATGCAAGTTTCAAGGTACTGATTAATACATTTTATAGGTATAAAACTGCTATGATAATCTTTTTTTATATTAGTTTAAGAGGTAAAATAATCATTTGGCCCAACTTGAAAACTGCATTAGGTCTGTGAATGTAGCTGCTCAATAAACTGCATATTATAAAACAAGAAAATGGAAAAAAATAGAAATAATTATGGATTCTAAAAGTGAGAAAATGAGCAATGTTGATTCAATAATATATGAAGTAGTTTTATAGAATTATGAAGGTGAGGCAATTCCACCTGAAAGACAAAAGCATATAATTACTGGAAACACTTCAACTGTAAGATTCATTAAGCAATAGGACTTGAGTGGAAGCAATTAAAATCACCTTAGAATAAAGCTTCCATCCAAGTTACCTGTGACTACTGTAACATTGTAATGTTTCAAAACAAGAAAATGGAAACCATTTTGTTCAGGACTCTAGTAAATGTGCTCATTCATGTGGTCATGTTTTGACTTCTCAAACATAGTGCATGATTTAGAATTGTCTTTTAAAAAGTATATATGAATTCAATTGTTATTATGTAAATGGTATATTATCATCTTTAAGATTTAATAAATTATGCTGCTTCTTGCATTCCTGAATGGAAATGTAAATTATCTCAGAAATTTAAATTCAGGTCATTTAATTTTGAAATATAATATAATATTTAAATTACATCAACCCACATATTTAAAATACAGCACTAAAAAGGAGAAAATAGCTTTCTCCATGAGCATTTGCTCATTGTGTATTAGTTAAACAATTATTTATTAATAATTAATAATTATTATTAGCATTTGAGCATTGTTGTATTTGTTGAATTGGAAAGTTCATTATCAAAATACTAATATTTTATGATTTTACAATATACGTTTAACAAACCAATTCATTGACTACTTTTCTTACCACCTATTCTGGATTATTTATTTTGAGATCTTTGTGACCACAGCTACTCTTCTCAAGTAGTTTTTTTATTGAAAATTAAACATACTATAAATGAAAAATCAACTTTTTTTTTCTGCTGTGTCTTTTTATATAACTGACTGTGTGAAGGAGAGTGACAAAAGTCCTGAGCTGTTGTGACCCTCTGAAAATGACCCCTGGTTTCTAAGGTATCATTTTCTTGAAAACATAGAATTAAGCTAAATGGGGAATAGAGCCAGTTCCATTCACTGTGGACAGCTGCACCAGCATGAAAGGGTAAAGAGGGCTGTACATAGGTCTGTTCATCCTCAGCCAGTATGATTGGCAGTATAAATAACTGGCTTCGAATGAGCTCTTTGACTTCTGTGTGCAAAGGTAATCACATACCCCTTGACTTTTGTGAATGCGGGGGCAAAGAAGCTGTGTCCTGGTGAAACAACTCAGATTCCTGTAAGATGATGATGGGACTAAATTTAGTTCAAAGATTGTCATTGTTTAGAGAGTGTGAGTGACAATTTGATCTGAACTTCAGCAGTGAACATAGAAGACATGTTATAGAATAGCTTTTACTCAATGTGCCTAGAAAGTTTTGTTATGCTCTGAGGAGCGTCTGGTGCTGATCTGCTCTGGGTTTGACAAAGCAAAGGATGTGCAGAAAATTATTGGACCTGAGTCTTACTACAGGAATATGGATGGCACAGAAGTATCCCCTGGGAAAGAACTATGTGGAAGAGCAATGAGATAGAAACTGAAGAGGATGTGCCTCAAGATCCAGTGATGTTTTCTTAATTCACCATTCTCAAGAAGTTGGGGTCAAACGGTAGTAAGAGAAGAAGCACGTGAAGAAAGCAGTTGGTTTTCTGAGATGGCCCAAGGTGAAAACTTGAAAGAATATTTTGTTTCATCTTGATTATATCTATAATCCCTTGTAGGTGACACTCAAAAAATAGTAATTATAGTATATTGTGTGCATATATTAAAATATCTGAGCCACATGTTAGCAAGTTAGTTTAAATTAAGTATGTCCAAAGTGATATTTCCACATTTGTACAACATATAAATTGAAAAAAATTTACCTCCTTAATATTAAGTCTTTTGGATCTGATGTGTAATTTGTATTTATTTCATCTATAAAGTCAGACTGTGTTTCTAGTGTTTGGTAGCCATACGTTTCCAGAAGCTACCAAATAGGGCACAATAGTTGCAGCATAATCATTTGGATGAATCTTTTGTAGAGTTAGCAGAGCTCTGTGTCATCCATGCTTTCATGAAACTTTAAGTTAATCAATATAGGAGTGACTGTTACACTTTCAGATGATGCAGCATAAAAATGTTTAGTAGAAATGCTGAATTCCAACTTGTAGTGTTCTTATTTATAAATTTCTGGCCTTAGTGATCAAACCACACTCTGTAGTTTGACCATGGGTAGGAAAGCTCTTCCTTTACAGAAAGTGGGATGACATGTAGATTCATGAGCACAATTATTCCTGCAAAGATCACGCTGAGTTAGGTAGTGGGAAGAAAATCTCTCTTGACTATTTAAAATAAAGATCATTAGTACTTTACACATGTCTATTAAGAAACTGAAAGAGAATAGTGAAAATGGGTAGGATTCCCATATGAGTGACTTCCAGGGACATTGGGGAAACTGGAAATAGTTTTAGAAGTTACCACTCTTAAGGAAGACTACTAGATTTATTTAGATCAAACATTACAAGCAATGATGATAGTGGAAAATGGAGATAAAGACACAGATACAAGTTTTTTTAAAATTTATTTTATCTCTTCAGATAGATCTAATTAGACAAATGGAGTTAAGGCTGTTGACAGGTAAAGACTGTCTTGAATGTCAGAATTTTCTTGCACAACTCTGAATAGGAATTTAAGATAAAACAATATTTTAAATGGTATGCTCAAGGACAGTATAAACAGATTTTTTAGATACTGGAAATTAGTGGACGATTACAAAGGAGCAAGAATGCAATAAGAGTTGACAAAAAGAAGCTGGTGGGGCAGTAGAGAGGGAGGCTAGGCTAGGGTCGTAGGAATCTGTAGTCAAGAAGATTCTAGGTAGGAAGGAGAGTACAGAAGGTTCTTTGACTCCGTGTGCAATTGAAAGAATAGAGCACACATTGCTATTTCTGGTCTGAGCCTAATCTTGATTAGCCATTTTTAAAAGTATAGTTTTAATTGGATGTATTAGAATGGGACCTGTTACAACTATCCAAATCTTCATCTGAAGTAAATATCAAACAGTATCGGTTGAAAGATGATACTTTACAATCTCAGCTCTGATTGAGTGGAGGCAGAGGTGCTAGTTCTAAGTGTTGCTAGAGCAGTCTGTCTGGCCTCTGACAGAACTAGACGGATCTTGGCATATTGGCTGTTATCTGAGTTCAGTAAAGAATTCCTACACTCACTTTCATATGCTGGATATGGTGAAACTTCTAGAGAATATTCTCAGGACAAACTAAGTAGTTATGATTTGACTGTGATATTTTCTTTTTAATCTCAATCTCATAAAAAAGTCAAACACAGTACACATGTATGTGGGAGGGATACAGTCTCCTTTTCTCTCAGAGAAACTACATTCTCCAACTTATTGCAGAAAACTGATGAACATTTCATGGGATGGCAGTTAAAGTTTATCAGTTAATGATGAATGATAACTTTTCTCTTCAAGGGAATGATCAGGAAGGTTTAGAAGCTTTGGTAGCACATGTGAGGGCAATAGAGACCAATTCATCCAGACTCCAGGTTCAACATCATTGGTCTACATCTAGGACTTACTGAGTCTAAAGCCAATAGATACAATTCACAAGCTATGAAGGAAAAATTGCCATCTCTTCTGTACTCAACTATGAGAAGACCATCATATAATACTACTGAACTCTCCTGAGTCTGTTTTGTACTTTTATTGCCCCCTTGGTGTAATGTAACTAGAAGGTAAATTGTATGTGAAATGAAAAAGGATAAGCTGATAGATCTGAGGCTCACGGCCTCAGGTCTGTGGTTGTGGAGGTATCTATCAAGTGTGAAAACGGATGTAGACTTCAGTTTCTGGGAAAGTACAGACACTGGAATTTCAGAGTGACTGCCGGCGTGTAGAGAAATAAAACTCTCGATACTGTGAGCAGAGATGATGCATTTGAATGATAGCTATGGGAGTCCTCATGAACTTTGATAAAAATAGCTACCTAGACTTGAAGGACATTGGTCTATAGTTTGTTCTCAGATGTTTGTATAATGGGTCATGTGAAAAGGGAATTTCAATCAATAGTCCCTTATATGAATAGCCTATATTTAGAAAAATTGTTTACTCAGGAATATCCAAAGAGGTAACTTCTTGTGTGGTATATATCAAATTCATATACAGGCAGTTTATCTGACAATAAGCCCCAAATGGAATCTCCTTCTGATATGTCAAATGTCTGCTGAACTTCACAGTTTATGCCTCTGAGACAGGACAAATTACCTGCTTAACTAGTGGGAAGTTATAGTTTATAAAACATTTCCCAAGAGTTTTCTCATAAATTTTCTAGTACCATAAAATAGTCAAGTGAATCTCTGAAAGTGACTTGCAATTTTTCAGAAAAGCTGATCCTAAATATAAAACAGTGGTGAATCTGCCTTAAAAGTGTACTTTTATTAGGCTACTGAATTAGAATATGATGTGAAAATAGGATATAGATATTTTAAGGGAAAGATAAGAAGTCCATAGAATGTTTTTTTTTTAAAATGTACCCTAACTTCTGGTGTAGTATACTAAATACTTTCAGTGAATAGAATTAGTGGTATGTGGAGAAGCAGCATGTTTATTTTAGTGAACTTTGAGATGGAGGCAATTATGACATTTTAGTTTCAAATAAGAAGGCTCTATATTACTTTGTTTCTTTCCTTTTAATTGTTTATTTGTTTGCCTATTAGTTCTGTGTGTTTGTGCATGTGTATGTCAGTGTGGATGTGCCATAGGATGGCATGGGTGTGGAGATTAGAGAACAGTTTGCAGGAGTCAGTTCTCTTCTTCCCACCTTGGTTCTGAGAATAGAGCTCAGGTCAGATCTTCATCCATTTTCATAGCAAGTGTCCTTACATAAAACACCATCTTGCCAGCCCTACAGTTCTTTAAAAATATTACTTTTTATGAATAGTATTCAAACTATATACATTACAAATGAGTAGGTTGCTAAACATAAATTCTAAATAGTTGTTTTAAGAAAATAATCTAAATCTTATCTCTACTTGACTTGAGAAGAGAAAGTTTCAATGTCTCATAGAAGCAAATCTTTAGGAAACAATTCTTTTGGGTTTTGAATTATTGAAAAACCACTTTTAAAGGTATACATAAACATTGTAAGTCAAACCTGTTTAAGGAATATGTTTATTCTAGAGCATACCATAAATAAATCTAGAGTGGAACACATTAAATGACTTCATGTATGTGAGTGCCATATAGTTTCAGCCATGAGGTTTCCCCCTTTCAACCAACACATTGCACATACAGTTTGTATTTGCTTTAAGACTGTAGAACTGACAGAACTCAAGACAGAAAAATAGTTTACATATCAATCTTAAAAGTTATATTGAGTTATTTTAAAGTAAGACAATAAATACATTTACAATACAAGTCATTTTAATGTATTATACCAATTTTTAAAATGCAGCAAATTGTATCTGTATTTTATTTAAAAAAAAGCTGTTGGACTAGCTAAACACAAATTTTGGTCATAATTTCTTATTTTATTTGTATATGTGGATGATACTTAGGAGACAGAAGTTCTAGAATATTGTGCAAATGAATTTTCTCTTAGCAATGCAGTGCATTGTTACTGTAATGTGGAGGAAGCTACATGAAATGCGTTGAAGCAGTCCAATGTCACTCAAAGCTCTCAACAGATAATGCAAGTTCGGAAAATCTAGGGTGTCCTTGTATCTCTCCATACACAACAACAGTGACCTATAATGAAAATATTTTCATATCATGCATACACCCATACACATTCAGCACTGGAGATAGCATCTATGACATGGCGCAGTGGGAGTCAGCACACAGCAGGGTTTGACAGTGTGGGGTGGGGAAATCTGTGTACGAGAGCATATTTTTACTCTTCCAAATAGGTAAAGGGTTCTTTTGTACCTCTAATAGAACAGACATGAATTCCAACGATTACGTATCAAGTTCAAGCCAATACTATACTAAATTATAACAACAATATTTCTAGGAATTTCTTCTGCACTAATATAAGATCTCTTCTTGCAACAAACTCTCTATAAATTTTGTTTACTTTGGCTATTCTTCCAAATCAGCATATGAAGGGAAACTCATGCAAATTGTTGCTCATGACACACTCTATCACTTGGTTTATTGTGATTAAGTGGATTTTAAGTCTTAGATTGCTCAGAGCATTTTAAAGCAGATCATGTAGTTAAAGAGGATATAGAAGTTGATCAGTCCAGACAGTTTTGAGTTTGAGAAAAATGCCTAACAAAAGTCAAAGTTACCACTTCCAGAATTGTGCAATGCTTATCCTACTTGTGAAAGATAGGAAAATTTTACTTTTCTAAAGAAAGCATTTACATTACTATACATTTTTTTGTTGAAAATAATTGATTGTGAGATAAGGGTAAGATTTCATCAGAAATCTTTATAAGTTCATAATTGATAGAATGTGCAGTTTTCATTAAATAGTTTCTGAAATCTTTTTAGTTACTAATGATAAATAATAGGGCAGTTTTTAGAGATAGATTTTACATATACATATATTATTTATTATTATATATATGCATGTATATGAATCTATATTGCATTTACTACATCTTATTCAGATTTCATTAAATTAAAATATTGCTAATTGTATAGTTATAGTCAGTAAATCATATAGCCTTTTTCATAGATAAATTCAAGATATATTAGGATTGGGAAGTAACATGTAAATTTGACTAACATAATAAACTAGTTAAGTGATTGTAGATTCTAGAACATAGTAAGTTGCCTTAGTTAGGGTTTCTCTTGCTGTAATGAAACACCATGACCAAAAGCAAGTTGGGGAGGAAAGCGCTTATTTGGTTTATATTTCTACATCATAGTCTACTGAAGGAAATCTGTACAGAAACTCAGACAGGGCAGGAACCTGGAGGCAGGAGCTGATGCAGAGGACAAGGAGGAGTGCTGCTTACTGGCTTGCTCCTCATGACTTGCTCAGCCTGCTTCCTTATAGAATCCAGGACAGCCAGTTCAGTGACAGCACTATCCACAATGGGCTGGGCCCTCCCTCCTTGATCACTAATTAACAAAATGCCCTGGAGTTGGATCTTACGAAGGCATTTTCTCAGTTGAGATTATCTACTTTCGAATGACTCTAGTTTGTGTCAAGTTAACATAACACCAGCCAATACAGTGCTTTAGAGTAATACTGGTTAAAGATAGTGTGCAATAAAGTTAAGATGGTGAAAATGTTCATTCAATATTTTTTTTTGCTAGATTCTTATTCAGGGATTTTAAAAATAAACAGCAGAATCCATCCTGGGATATACCTTAAAAATATAATTTATCTCCAAATTTTAGTTTAGTGAACTAAACTATTTGTAATGCAATCTTACAGACCCAATTCTGGGTTTATACATTTATAAGTCACCCATCGATGAGTACTCTAGATTTTCCTCCTGGATGCTTACATGTCATTCACGGATGTGCATCTTTTGATATCTTTATATATTCTTATTTATAAAGTTGAAAATATGTGCTCATTAAAACAGAATTTTTGATTTTTATACTTAATCTTATAATGAACAGTGTCTAAAAATACATAGGTGGCACAAAAGAGTTTTGAACCTTATTTTCTGGTTGCTTTTACAGCTGCTGTTAGAATTTTGTATATAAATAAATTTTCTATTTATTTCCTTACTTATTTATTGCTATTTATTTATTGAGTCTGTTCTCATTTTATAGCACGGTTTGGTCTAGTACTTGCTGTGTAGGTTAGGCTGGCTCAAACTCATAGAGCTCTGCCTGCTTGTGCCTGCTTCTGCCTTTCTAGTGCTGGGATTAAAGCCGTGACCCAACACAACTAGCTCCCATTTATTTTTAAGTTAATTTTCTTCAGTTCTATGATTTCCTTCTGTGAGGATCACTACAAGATATAGAATGATATTTCTAAAATATATATGCTTAAAGTCACTTTAAGTTATATTTAACTTAATCTTTTATTGAGTGAGCAAAGACAAGAGTAATGCTCTTAGAAAAGATGGTTGTTCCTAACTTAAGAGAAATGCTGTTTACGTAGCTCTAAGACCACACTGGGCTGTGTTTCCCCACCAAACACTGCCTCAGAGCAGAATATGCTCTCTGCCTTTTATAGATGATCACATTCCTCTACTTAGAGTTAAGAAAGTCAATTTACCGTGTCTGAGAAACGGTAAAACTTCTCCAGTGCAAAAGCTTCTGTCTGTGGGGAGGTAAAGTGGATCAAGAAGGATTGAGAAACCAGAGAATCAAATCATGTATAATTACACAATTGATTTTAATCACATGCACCATTTTAGCATACATTTGTATCAATTCATTGGTGTTCACAATGCGAAGTATCTATCCAAAAGTATTGAATCAGAAATTAGTGGCTGTGTTCTGCATTACATTTTAATTACCTTTGGTCACATATGCTGCTGAATATTTCAAGTAATGATGAGAGAACAATAAACCATTATTACTCTTATATTTCTTTCTAACTTTTCCCGGCACACGAGATTCTGAACATACTAATCTTTGCATCTTTGCTGTGAGCTAAATGAACATCAAATACATCAAATGTTTTTATCTCACTCCTACATGTGGTAAAGCGGAATTAAGAGGTGCTTCAGTCAAAACCTTTTCCTTGAAAAGAGGAACTAGAATTGAATATCTAAATTTATGGTCTTGTTCGTTATCCGGTGATGTTTAGTGTACAGTGACTATGAGACAGCAGCCTTTTCCTATTTGACAACATCTGTACGATACTTCTCATTTCTAGTCTAGGTAGCCTATGGTTGAAGCGTGCTATAGTAGAAAGGATAGAAAAAGAAAGTGTAAAATCAAATACTAATGATACAGAAACTGAGCATTGCTCCAGTTATAGCAAACGAGGATCAAGAAAACTGTTATCAGTTACCAACAGGAAAGAAAGGCATGTGCTTAAACCCTGTGAAGCCTTGGTTTTGTTACAGTGTTTGGGTTAGTTTAAGAAACAGGAGAGAAAGGGCGGCAAAAATCTGTGTGAGAGAAGTAATGAGGAGAGAGGGAGAGGAGACCGGGTGAGGGAGAAGTAGGAAAAGAGGAGAACACAATGGGGCAGTAAAAAAAGAAGAGGGGGAGGAGACAGGTGGTAGAGGAAGAAGAGCAGGAAGAGGAGGGAGAATAGGAGGGTATGGAGGGGGAAGAAGTAGAGAAAGAGGGAGAAGAGGAGGAAAGGGAGGACAAAACATAAATGACCAAAGACCGGGGGAAGGTGAAAGGACAATATGAAAGTTATTCTCCTTATCACAATGTATTTCAACATATAAACGGTATAGTTTTGCTTTCATGAAAATTTATCAGATGAAAATCAAGGGTTGTTTTATGTCCAGCAAAACACTGTCTCGGTGTTAATGTTTCTTTCCTGCAGTCATTTGTGGATGTTTATAAGGCTTGAGATAAGTTTTAGAAGTCATACATTTAATATTAAATGTACTTTAGCTGAGAGATTAACATCTTTTGTTTTAAAATGTTTAATAAATATATAAATAACAAATAATTTACAAGTCACTGAGCATTTAAAAATTATTAAAACTTTGTACCATTTATGTGCCAGACCATTGTCCTTAAGATTTATGTTTGCTTAGACACCCCAGTATATAGGACTGTGGAAATACTTTTATATGATCTTGGCAGTGTTGTGCTGAGCAAAGATTTTTCTTTAATTTTAATTTGGCACATTTGCAAGGTAATAAGTAAACTATAGATCTAGTGTTGAGAGAAATTCTGTTATTATAAAGGAAAGAGGTTTCGTAAAAAAATCATGTTGGTTATAAAGAAAGATGCCTTAGCAGGTTTTAACAGAGGAGCAACCATATTTTACACAACCAAATGCAGCTAGCATGCAACTTCCACAACCTTCTAGGGCTGCCTAATGATGCTTCAAATGCTTTTTCTTACGGGATAATCTTTGATCAATTATTGGTAGCAATAGCACTTGGTTTATTTACCACAGGGTGTCAGAACAAAAATATTTAAATATGAAAATGTATATGAGAAAAAAACTACACTACATGAATTTGTGATATTAATACTTTCATGACATTTTATGGAAACAACTACTTAGTTCAGATAAAACAACAATTTTTATAATTAAATCTGATGCCTGCATTATGTGATGTCATCAGAAATACTCTTACATTGCTAGTAGGAGATAGATATTTATCAATTGAAGCATAAACGATGTTGTTCCTGGAAATATATTAATGACGTCAATAAAGCATTTGTATCATCAGATATGATACATAAGTGTAACTAAATACTATAATTTCTTTGAAACAATCTTTACACATGCTTTTAACTGAACAAAAATGAGAGAATATCATTTCACTTAGTTCCCAGTCCAAGTTTCTCTCATGTACGTCTGCATTACACACAACAAATGACTACACACTACAAATTGGTATCCCATTAAACTCAATACATTGCTTACCTTGTTCTTTCTCTTTCGTCTAAATCTCAGAAGCTCTTTGTGTTGTCTTGATACAAAATTCACTGCTGCATACTCCAGTAGTGCTGAGAACACAAAAAGGAGGCATACTGCCATCCAAATATCAATAGCTTTGACATATGAAACCTGTCCAGGAGAGAAGAGCAAGCCAAAAAAAAAAGCAAAAAAAAAAAAAATGACTTTGGTTACTATTGCCTTCAAAACCAAAACTGATGTTATTTTCTGATTATGAATATATATTATAAATTAGAAAAATAAATGAAGACAATTTATTCAATAAGAACTTCCAAAATATCATAATTGGAGGACTTGAATATATTTTGTTATCATTTGCAAGCTGAACATTAACTCAAACACAAGAAAAAAAGAAAGAAGAAATATACTACATCCAAAATATTATCAAGGAGATATAAATAGGAAAGGTAGAAGTCAAATTATCTTTATTTGTGAATAATATGATTTTATACATAAAAGACCTGAAAACTCCATCAGAAAACTTCTAAAGCTGATAAATACTTTCAGTAAAAAGAATACAAACTTCACACATGAAATTTAATAGCTTTCCTATATACAAACATTAAATAGAATGAGAAAGAAATCAGGAAAATAATACCTTTCACAATAGCCTGAAAAATACTTTGGGATAACTCTAACCAAACAAGTAAAAGACTTGTGTCATAAAAACTTTAAGACACTGAAGAAAGAAACGAAAGAAGACATCAGAAGATGGAAAGATTTCCCATGCCCATAGATCAGTAGGATTAATAATATGAAAATGTCCATACAACCACAATCTATCTACAGATTCAACCCCAAATGGATCAGAGCCCTCAACATAAGACCAGGGACCCCAAATCTGACACATTATAATGCTTGAAGTTATGCTTAAACAAACAAACAAACATATATGCATACATAAAACAATGTTAACTTTTAAGTATTATATTTTTGTTATTTCTTTTTTACATTGCAATGATTTTATTCTACAACTCATTCAGTAAATCTTACCTGCTCTCTAGTTCAAAAGTTTTCATAGGCATCCCTTAAGAATAGTAAAAAGAATCCCTTGTTTTCTCAGCTGCTAATCTAACTACATTTACCATGATACGCATCTATGTGTATATATATTCATATATATGAGTATGGTTCGTATATATGGTACAAATTATGTCAGTTTCCTCACTATTGAGCTATCTGAATGTAATTTGCTATACATTCAACACTTTTAGCAATTAGACACTCGAAAAAACTGTTTTCTAATCCTAATGTCCTGATCCCATTTTTAATCAGTTATCCTAAGAATGACATTGTAATCTTAATTTAATTTAATTTAAATATGCCCTTTTATTCCAATGCAGGGTCTATAAAAGGTGACTTGTTTCTCTTTAGTTTCAGGTCTCACTGGTGTGCACTCTGGAACATTTGCTCAATCTTTGGTGTTAGAAGTAGTTTTAATGAGTCAAGGCTGGCTATTTTACAGAGCATTCTTCATGAATTCTCATTTTTGTCTGTTAGTAGAGTCCTATTAAAGCATCACATCCATTCTTCACTGTGTATTATAGCAGGGAGCACAAAGTGTTGCTCATTTGGCTATGGTGAGGTCTCCCAGGTTTCTGTATTTTAAAGGTGCTGATTTCCTCCTGAGTGTAATGTTCTGAAATTATGCTGCTACAGCTCTGTTGTAGAACATGTATTTCACATACATGAAATCTTGGATTTGTTCTCCAGCTCTAAGTTCCCAAAATTTATTCTGAACTTTTACATTCCTTGATGATTTAGCTTGACCTGGTCTAATTTCATCATTATCTACAATTTTAGTGATCACTCTATTATTATCTATACTTATTTGATCTTATGTATGTATATTTATTATTGAGACTCCTACTGTGAGAAATCTTTTAACTGTAGCACATTTTGTTCATTTTGAGGCTCACAATATCACTTTCAACAAGTCTCCATTATTGTTTTACCATTTACTTTTTTAATGACAGAAGATGTGTTAAGTTTATTTTGCAAATTTTCTCTTTTTATCTTTAAGTCAACGCCCTTTTTAAGGAATTATTCTTTCTAGCCTTTAAGATTTGTTTTCATTGTTTTTTTAAACTATGTGTATATATGTGTCTGTGTGGATGTACAGGTACCTGAGGAGGCCACAGGCGTTAGATAGCCCTACACTGGAGTTACACTTGGCTGTGCACTGACTGAGGAATGCTAGGAATCAAACTCTGGTCCGCTGTAACAGCAGAATCTACCCTGACCCACGGAGTCATCTCTGCATTCTGTAAGAAATAATTCTTTAGGAAGAAGGGCCTTTTAGAAATGAAGGTCAGGGTATCAATACACTGAATACCGAACTTTGCTACAAAATGTTTATCTTCATCTCATGCTCACACCATACACTGCTTTGGTTGATCTGATTCATATTCCCCCTTTTTATAAATTAGCAAAGCTGGGAAATACACACATATACACACACACACACACACACACACACACACAGAGAGAGAGAGAGAGAGAGAGAGAGAGAGAGAGAGAGAGAAAGAATCTGCTCTATCTGTCTTTCTTTATGTATCATCTATCTAGCTAGCTATTTGTCTGTCTGTATGTATGTCATCTAATTTATCTGCTTGCCTATTTTCTATCTGTCTATAAATCCATTTATCTATCATCTATCAAACATGAAGACACACTAATATTTCTGGCTCTATTTCAACATCTTAGGGTTTGTTTTAACCTTTGTTATTTTCTATGTCACATTTTCCTTTAAAAGTGCGGAATGCGGAATTTGGCTCAAATATATTTGATTATTCATCATATATGTTAACTAATACTGCTGAAAAATACCTCAGCCTGTGCCCTCTATAGCCAGCTGTTTCACGTTCCAAGCCTCATACCTGTTGCAGTTCTCCTTTCGCGTTCTCCACTGTCTCTGGCAGTCTGGCTGTAACCATTGGTCCAGTCAGTCTCTCGGTTCCTAATGGCCCTCAACCAGGATCCCACAGTTCTTCTATTCTCCTTGTCAGAAGGTCTCTAATGGCATTGGATTCCTCAGAACTGGGGTGACAGATGGTTTTGAGCTGCTATGTGGATGCTGAGTATTGAACCAGGTCCTCTGACAGAGCAAGTGTTTTAACCACTAAGCTAAACTCTCCAGTCTCACAGAGATTATTTTTGAGATTTTCTTTAAAAGGGCAAATTTTATGACATTGCCTTCATGTTAAAACTCCCTACTTTTTCATTATGAATTTAAAAGCTTAAATCTATTTTAGGACACATTAAACTTTGTTATTAGGCTCTACTTGCCTTTCTTTTTTTTTTGTTGTTGTTGTTTGTTTTTTGTTTTTTGAGACAGTGTTTCTCTGTGGCTTTGGAACCTGTCCTGGAACTATCTCTTGTAGACCAGGCTGGTCTCAAAATCACGAAGATCCGCCTTCCTCTGCCTCCCGAGTGCTGGGATTAAAAGCGTGCGCCACCACCGCCCGGCTTCTACTTGCCTTTCTTACCCAAATCATCCATTTTGTTTTTACCACTTTCATCCAATATTTATTAAATGATTTTAACCTGGTTCTATTATTTGTATTGTAGAAATAGAGATGACTAATGGAGCGTATGTTGAAACAATTAAGTAAGGAATGCATACGAAAACCATGTAAGTAATAAGTTAACAAGAAAATTCTCATAAAGGAAACATGAAATGATGGAAGAATGACTGAGCGAAGGAAACTCCCTGGATAAGGTCCTCTCTGGGGCTGTGTTAATCATTGCTATTTGCTGCTTTCTCACTAGGTCCCAACTACCATTCCCTTTTTTGAATTTTTGGAAACTGGGAACAGCCAAAAAGTCTGTTCTTTCTTCCCGCCTTAGGAGCTTTTGACTTCCTTTACCTTTGTCTGGGATAGTTCCATTGAGTTATTCCTGTTTGTCTTTCAGAAATCAGCAAGAGCTACTTTTTCAGGAAATTTTTTCCTTAATGTTCATAACAGAATAGTTCTTTTCTCTGCCTTCTTCACAGCAGAGGCAAAGCTCCTCATCACAGAGGTGGTGTGGAGGCCTAGGGAAATGCCTGCTGTATATCACAGAGCTACCATTTGCAAACGTTAAGATTTCAATATAATTAACCTACTTCTGGAGAACATAAACATGGCTACTATCCTATTACCTTCCTTTTAGACCAATTAAGTCATCACTAAAAATTAAGAACAACACTGTAAGTTGAAATTTGTTTTTTGTCAAAACTTTAATCCTTACTTTTCCCCTAAGAGTTAAAAGTCAAGGCTCTTCCATGTTTGTTTGCTTTGATCTTAAACTCAGACTATATCCTCTACCAGATACTGTGAGAAAGGACATGGGGTCCAGGTATTTACTAGAGAGAAACATAATATCTTTTGATCAGGAGAATCAAAACTTAAAATCAGAGAAACATTTTATCCTTCAGAATACAATGAAGAGTCCCCCTGATTATATATAATATAGCAAGGAATTTGATCTACTTAGGATCAAGGAGATCACTGTCTACTGAATTTATATTAATCTAGGGAAGTATTGTCAGCTTGATAATTAGTGTCAGTGGAATGCTTAACCATAAATCGGACATCTATATTACCAGTCCCCAAGGCTGAGGGATGATTTCAGATTGTAAGAGGAAAGACAGGCAGGGAGGGGGGGCTCAGTATGGAATAGTGCAGGGCCACTGCACTTATGAACTCTTAACAATGTGGTTGTCTGCACAAAATCAAGCCAGTCATCATTCTGTTGGGAAGGGGGAATGATTCATGAACCTCTACCCTAATTGTGGCACAATGAATAGTTGAGGGCATCTGGGCTAGTGAGAGTCAGTTTTCATTAAATTGATAGTTGCTGGTAGGCTGACCACACTCCAGTGAATTATCCCATGCCCAAGAGCATGTGGACAGCAAAAACCGATCTCAGTGGATTGTTGAAAGAGTGTCACAATATAGGGTTTAAGACCTTGAAAAAGGACAAGGAAGGATATATTGAGGGGTTAGAGAGAGAGGGAATTGGGACTTGTGAAGAAGGGGACATTTGGAAATGATGTGATTATATCATAATCTCAAAAAATAAAATAAAAATTGAAAATTGAAAAAAAATGAAGTTGGATGGGATAGGGAAATAGGGATAAATGTGGGAGGAGTTAAGGTAATGAATGAGGGGTGAATTTGATCCAAGTACATTGTTTGAAATTCTCAAGGAATTAATAAAAGTATTTTAAAGTTTATAATATATGTTTTGTACACTTACATCCATATTTCAGAAATGCTGTGCATTTCTTATACTGCTTAGTGTTATAATTAGAAAATCGAAACAATTTGCATTACTTTTAGATAAAAAACATATATGACTGAACTTTATCATTCTTGATGAGTTTGCATATCATAAACAGAATCAAGTCACCTTGGTCTTGGAGAGAAGTCATATTTGGGGAGATTGCCTAAGTACAAATTTCTTTATGTTTCAAACTTTAAAACATAATATAATGAAAGTTGGCTTGATGAAAATCCACCTATGATGCAATATATAATATTGCAATAGACGGAATCAAAGTCTTGCTGACTGGAAATAACATGTGCCATGTTCACTTTTGTTGAAATGTGGTCCTGCAGGTGTGCTGTCACTATAATTCTTTCTTGTGACACAGTGGCGGAGGAAATGCAGGGCAATTGTAGTTGTCACTTTGGGTGATTAATGGTACAGGCTTAAGGGGGCATGGGTCGTTTTGGTTAAAATTCAGCAACCAGAACTACTCAAAGTCATTCTCAACTTAAAACAAAACAAAAAACTGCCAAGCTTTCCAGATACCTGGAGAGGGAAGCGCAGAGGGAGTAGCACAGCATTACACTAGAGAAAGGAGTCAGAGGAGTTGTTTTTAATATGTTTCATTTTGAAACAAATGTAAGAAGCCCTATTAGCTCAGAAGTTATAATATTTTGAATACTTTAGCATGATAATATAAGCGAAGCTTTACTGAAGAGCCAAACATACTGCCTTCTAGAAAGAAGCTATCAATTACGTTGGCTGAAGGAAGGCGGTGCCTGAAAAGGAGCTGAGCTTTCTGAGTTCATACTGTCAGGTAAAGCATAGTAAATGAGTCCTAAGGCAGTACAAACACCAGAGTCACAGAATTGCTGCCAGAGAGCACTTCTCAATCACAGGAACACAATTGTCTAAAGACAGAGAATAAAGGCAGAAGGGCTCCATGCTATTTCGCCCATGAAATGACTTTGTTTGAGCCATATAGCTTCAGAAAGGTGGGTGAGGAAATAGAAGAGGAGGAGGAAGAGAGAGGGTGCAGGAGAGAAGGAGGGAAAGAGAAAGAGACAAAGAGAGGAAAGGAGGGACAGAGGAAGAGAAAGAAGAGCATGTTTAGCATAGACCACTTTTCTATGGTGCTCAACACTCTTTCAGTGAATCATTTATTTATGTGTTTAGTCTTAAAATCACTTCATTTGTTCTCTCTGATCATGAGTGATAGGTTGTATCTGTCATTGGACAGTAGTTCATAAGTGTGGTATCCTTGTGCAAGATTTTGATAATATCGGTCAAAAATACTGTCTTGGATTTTGTTGTCTGACAAGAACATTGAGGAACTGTGTTGTAGATATGGAACCATATGCTAAGAATGAGAGGCCAGCCTAGACACAGGACTTTACAGTAATCTACTAAGATGGTCAAAAGCATTACCATGAGTTCATCAAATTCCTATGCAGAAGCTCACATATACAAAGTACTAATGGATTATGATATGTTGGATGCAGCTTGCTAATTATTATTACTCAGAATGATGCTCATCTCTAGTTTCTACATATAAAAATCTAGATGCATTTAAAAGCTTAATTTAAGAATAAGACATTGATTAAAGCAGAACTCAGCCTAAGCCTGCATGTAGACATCTATCTATAAGGCAAATTTCCATTGGTCATTTAAGAGTGATTGTTTTGTTGATTTTTTTCAATCTAAATTTGCTTTCCTTATAAAAGAAATATATATTACAGAACATTTCAGTATATGCCTTTGGGTAAATTAATTTGTTCTTCCTCTAATGGCAATCTATCTTTGTAGATTTCCCCAGTTTCAAAAATGTCAAGTGAACCGTGATGTTTAACTGTTGAATAAGCAAGTGACTCAGGCATACAGACCAATATGTTTTTCAAAACATGCTGGGAATTTGTCTGCTTGGGTGTTGTTTTGTTTTCTGGGGTTTTTATTGCTGATCTCTATGAATTTTACTTAATTGTTTTGCTTATTCACTATTGTTGTCAGATCCTGCTTAAAAAGCTTACATTTTCTAATCCTTATAGGAGAAATATTAATGTGAAATATATTTAATGTTATCTAATGTGAGAGAGAAAAAAATTTAAAAAATAGAATAAACCGTGCTGTAAAGTCATAAGGTAACACAAATGGAGTTGGTATTGGAAACACTGGAGGAAATCACTAGGCAGTAGCCAGTGATGACACAGAGAGATGTTTGGAATTTGACATTCTGGGGTTTCACCCATCGCCCTGGAGGGTGACTCACAAGGGTTGCGCCGATGCTGCATTCGCTCTGATTAGACCCAGACCTATAGGAAAGTGCACGATGTTTCTTGTGCAGTCTTTGTCATGCCCGTAAAGCTTTTCCCTTTAAGAGCTAAGATGCAGTGGAGAAGGCTTTTGTCCCGAGTTGCATTACTTCTAAGTGACTAGAGTCATCCTGCCAGGCACCTTAGAAAAGTGTCTCCAGGGAAAGACCAAAAGATTGTGAAGGTCACAGCTACTTCTGATCCCACTTTTAGTTACCAGAGCTTGACTTCATGCCTCCTATAGGATGTGACATACGTTGTCTGACAGCTACATGGAAATGTAAAATAAATCTAGATGTCACTGGAGATTTTCCTTAGAGGAGTCCATTAGTCTTCCTGGCATGCATAAGCTATTAACTTTTGACCTATTCGTTTGAAGTGAAATTAAGCATGTGACTTCCTGCTCATGTTTTACATGTTGGAGGTTTTGCACACTAGCTGCCTACTTATAATGATGATCTTTCAAGCCCATTCCTTGTGCTCAGGTGTCTAAGAGTGTTATCTATGACTTCAAAGTAGAATCTTGGAGACAGATGATGCCTGTAAGGGCTCTTTAAGTACCTAGTTTTGAGTCAAAGTCTTTCAACAAAGATATAGTTGTTTCTTTTTATCCTTTAGGAAGTTGATAAATATGGTTTTTGGTGTGTGTATGTATGTATGTATGTATGTATGTATATATGTGTGTGTTTGTGTATATATTGTATGCATATATTTATATGTATACACACTCACACACAGACATATATATGTTTATTACAGAGTAGAGTAAAGGACATTTTTAGATAAAAAGTAGTCTCAAAATTGCATATGCAGTTTTTGCTTTTTAAATTTGGATTATCATGAATCCTTACATAGTGCTGTTATGAAAATACAAACTTTGGGACTTCTCTTAAACATACAAAATATATATACAAATGTGTATATACATATGCATATATGCATGTAATAGCAATCATTGAAAGAAGGACATGAAATTGAAAGAAGTGGAGAGCATAGGCATATGGGAAGAAAGACTAGGGGAAAATGCTGTAATTATTATCTCAAAAATAAAACCATATAAAATAAAAATTATACAGCAGCTCTGTCTATATGTCAACTAGAGAGAAAATGTTTATTAAATTGTGGATTTCATTCTTAAAACTCAGTAAGCCTGGCAAATGTAGCAAGATGAGAGGACAACTGGAAGCAACCACCATTTCATCCTTATAAGACCTATCCATTCTTGTAAATTATATTCATAAGGTATTTCTATATTAGTATTAAAACATTTCAGCTTCACATGCATTATATAAAGTGCATTTAATAATAGTCTTGGATAAATGATTCTTTCTTTTTCTGCTCAGTTTTCTTTTCTGTCTTTTTTCAAAAATTAACATGTGTGAAATATTTATATTATTTAAGTAAAAAATGTAAGTAATGTATTGGGTATTTTGTTTGTATCAAATGATCTATCATAAAATGAAAACTGAGCTTAGGATATTATGTCAGAATAATAAAGCCAAAATGAACCCACATGTGTCGTACTTTTTCCAGACTCTATTTGAAGTAGCATCAGTTACCTATATGTTGCATTTAAATAATGACAGAACTTGCTGGCTGGAATAGCTTTCCACTGTTATATAAGAAGAAAGTCTGATTGCTGTATGCTCCCCTCAGCCTGTTTATATTGCCACAGACTTTTAACCTATTATTTAAATCCACTGAATAGTTTTTAGAACATTAAGAGTGTTTACTAATAAATTTTAAGAAACTAACAGTAAATATACCTCCTTCCATTTTTACCTTTTATCCCTTTAATTTAAATGACCATCAAATTATCTGCATGCCAACATAACCAAAGTATTAATGAAACATAATGCTTCACTTTCAGTTTATGTTAGCTATTGTTACTTCTATAATTGGAAATGAACTGATTTTTACATTTTTCAAAGACTACTGTTTTCCTCACACCATAAGGTGGATAACCACAAGCTTCAAATTCTTTTTCATTACTTCTGCGGTACTCTGGGGTAAGAGCTTCTGGGCCTCTGTAATAAATTTAATCAATTAGTTATCATTAGACTTTCAAGTGTTCTTTGTCCTTTTATGTGCAGCTGGCGTGGTAAAGATGTGTGGGAGGAATCCACATAGAAAATCTCCCTGAGAATTTTCCTTCCTCTGTATATCCATCCCTTCTCATTTTTCATGTACTTTTCCATATTTGAAATTCCATAATTGAAAGCTTTTCCATATTTGAAAACTGATACCACAATGGTGGAATTTGAATTAGAATATCTCCTTTTAGCAAATGGGCCTATTTTGTACATGGCTGGAGAAGGATCCAGGGAAACTGAGAAGGAAGAATGAAGTCTTAGAATAGCTTGACTAAATCTTTACCTGGAGGAAGAAGACCAATCATAGATTCATTTTGCTTTTTCCTATTTCTGTAGTTTACTCTTACAAATCAGAGCCCCAGATTTCCTGGCTAGAAGCTCTGGATCTTTTAGACTTTGGCGGTTCTATGTATCAGCCAAATGAATGCACCAAAGTGAAAAATGAACCTTAAGCTGCTCTCTCCTCCATCATCCTGGGCTGGAAACAACTGGCCTGTCACACATCTGTAGACCACCCTGGACTTCTGCCTTTTCTTGACTCTCCAATGTGCCATTCATGAGCACACCTCATTTCACCTCCAAAATTGTCAAACAAGTCTACTTTCCAGATCTATTTACTATCCTTACATCTGCTACTGCAAACCACCACCCACAGTGGGCTATTCCATGCTCATACAGAGTTAGAGTGATCACTCACCTTAAAATTTCTTCATGTTGCCCTACTGTTGTTGATAAATCTAATTATTATAAAGAACTATGATGTTGTACAGGGCTTGATCCCTTAATCATTAACATCTTTTTCTTTTGCTCATTTACAATAATCCCATGGTGCAAAGAAGCACTTATAAAGGATAAAGGTAAACTATCTTGAACCTTTGCTGTCAATAGAATGCACATCAGACCTCTTTTGACCAGCTGATGTATATATGGCCAAAGTGAAAATTAGTTATGAATTCTGATGAATGGATCACATGTGCCTTCTTGTTTTGGGGTATGATGTGCTTAACTTAGAGTGACATTACAAAGGCCAATCCAATTGATCTTATCACAGAAGAATCTCAAGGAACTGCCTAAATATATTCTAAGATTCTTTCATCTGAGCCTTGATGAATTTCCAAGCTTCTTTTATCCTACTGGAGATGTATTAGCATAGAGCCTATGTTAAATACTAAGCAATTATCATACGTTAATGATGTATTTTTTCATTCTGCTATTTAATAATTCTCTGCTATAACTCTTAAATTAAATTTGTTTCCAACACAATAATCAATTATTTTTCTTAAAAAGCTGAACTTCAACATAATAAAGTAATATTAGATGGTATCTCAAAGTCGTTTTGATTTGCATTTCCCTGATCGCTAAGGAAGTTGAACATGACCTTAAGTATCTTTTGGCCATTCGAACTTCT
>JAQHUG010000246.1:114625-127793 GCA_028555095.1 Dicrostonyx torquatus | reverse complement strand
AAAAAATAAAGTAATATTAGCTTATCATGGACATTTGATGTTGTACCTACTACCAGAGGTAAATTATAAACGTATGATATAAACACAGTCCCTTTAGTGTTTTCTGTGAATAACTTCTGGTACAATTAATTAAGTTAAAATGTGTTGGAAACTTTAGAGGGATTATTTAGATCAGGATGTCTTAACCTTTGGGTAGTAACTCTTTTGGGAGTCTCAATATTCTGCATATCAGATGTTTATATTATGTTCCATAACAGTAACAACATTACAGTTATGAAGTAGTAGCAAAATATCTTTATGTTTGTGGGTCACCACAACATGAGGAACCTTACAAAAGGGTTGCAACATTAGGAAGGTTAAAAACCAACACTTTAGTTAATAAACACTTCTTAGAAATCAGCTTATAAGAAGTAAATATTCTATTTCTCTCTGGTTTCATAGATAAAAAGAACCTCATACTTATCTTTTATTTTATCTTATCGAGAGCAGTATTAAAACTTTTATAAACCTTACAAAGCAAATGGTTTAGTTCTGTGTGATTCAAATGCACTCAAATTATAGACTTGGATAAGCACTCTTTCCTACTGACCTACAGCTGCCTAGGAGTTAGAAGGTAGGGGCACAAGGTAATGGGAACCAGGCTCTAACACAAGGAAATCTGATATAGTTCTTGATGGGGAGTAATCATTGTAATGTTTTTCTGGAAGCAATTTAGTAATACATTAACAACACATGCAGATATCAGTGTCTTAGTATATGTTCTAAATATGTGTTAAAAATAATATGAAAACATTACCTATGTATATAAATGTGAACATATCTATGCATTATGTCAGCATTTAAAATTACTATGAATATTAATTTAAATAATTTTCAATATATTTTAAGTGTTTAAAAATACAGATATAAAATATTCCATGAAGCATATGATGGGTGTTGACATTTCAGTAATAGGAAACCAATACTCACTATGTGTGCAGAATATAGCAGTGATTTATTGAATATTTTCCTTTAATAGCTTAATTTTGCAAGATTTAGTGTTTTAAAAATCAATGATGAATATATTGAATTAATTTTTGAACAATATGACAACTTTTTTTTTTTGGTTTTTCGAGACAGGGCTTCGCTGTAGCTACTGAGCCTGTCCTGAAACTAGACCAGGCTGCCCTCAAACTCACATAGATCTGCCTGACTATGCCTCCTGAGTGCTGGATTAATGGCGTGTGCCACCACTGCCCAGCTGAAAACAGCATTTTTTTTTGTACACATTACACGCATGTGCTCTCAGGACACTTACCTTTGGTAGCGAAGCCCGGGATCCAGAACTCTGTGTGGTCATAGTAAGAACAGTGGTGATGCCCAGAGCTACTCTAGCTGGGGCTGCATCCATATTAATCCAGAATGAGACCCAAGAAAGAATAACAATCAGAAGGCTGGGAATGTACATCTGGATCAAGTAGTAGCCCATTTGCCGCTCGAGATGGAATCTCACTTCTATGCATGTAAACTTTCCTAGTGGTTCATAAAATAAATGTAACAATTAAATAAAAGTCAGGTTTTATTATGCCATCAAACACGACTTAATTTTCATAATAATTTTACCATAAGAATTTCCACCAAATTGAAGAGACACATTCAAACTGGGTTTTGTCTTTTAGTTTAGCTTTTTTATTTTCTGTTTTCACCTGAAAGCAATGTGACAAGGGAGTGAACTGTTCCAGGAAATAGTATGCCATCCTTTTTTTCATGTTCAAATAGCTTTTCCTGCTTGTCAAAGTACTCAAAGATCTGTTTTTTCAGTTTCTAACACTTGTTCTGAGGTGTAGAGAACAATGCCTGTTTATTATGTAAAGATTATCTATATTTTGAGTTTTCTGCTTGCTTAGTCAGCTGCTATTTGTTTCAGAGATCTTTACACTTTAAATGCTAAGAGATAAATGCAGATGAAGATGAGTGGATTCATTAATAATACTACAAAAACTAAATATGTATTATGTTACATTAATAACTTTTGAGATAAATTTAGAACACACTGAAAAATAGTTACACTTACTGTATAATGTATGCCTTATGTCTCTGTTATATACCTCGTTCTGCAAATAAATGTTGTGAATATTTGACTCTGCATCATATTCATATGTCTACTTATCCACTGGTTCTAATTCTACTCATTTATTGCTACTGCTTTGTTATTAGCTCTTCAAATAAATGGCCTCTTAAGTGATTCGATTCTTGGTTTTCTTGTCTGTTATTTTGAGCAGGATGATGTCAGAAAGCTCATCTGCTCTTTAAGAATCATTCTCTCATATGACCACGGGAGGAAGATATCAAAGGCATGACTAGGAAATCTTCTAGTGTGTGTTAAGGAGAGTCTCCCTTGCAGAGCCCCTATTAATGTGGTGGGCACATTAGTAATGGTGGAAATGAGGCAAGGGTACAGCCTTTGGAGGAGAAAGGAAGTAACATAGGAACTTTAAATCCTTAATATTAGTTTGCAGGTTCTGGGGACAGTGGGGTACACTTTTGAATGTACAGCAATCAGAACCATGTGCGAACCATATGTGATGCTTCAGTCAAGTTATCAATGGAACGATTAAAGATTACTGCAACATCTGAAAATAATTTGATTTTTAAAGCACTATAACCATAAAATTTTAATTTTCACTATAAAGAATAATAGAGAAAGACTAATTGAAGTGCTTTTATTATATCAATATTAATCCACTAAATAATCTCATGACAAAAGTAGAACTCATACTTATTATTTGTGTAAGTTCTCTAGGGTTCATGTGGTTCTCATGAAAAACACAAGCTTTCAAGTGTGTATTTAAAAACACTTTATAAACATATCTAGGCTAGAAAATGAAGTCATACACATATGCAAATATTATGATTGTACATTGATGCATATATAAATATAGTCATGTATATACTATTTCTGTGTTTGTGCACACATGCATAATTTATGTGGTTAAGAAGGGAAAATATTAAAGTTGGACCAAAGTGAAGAGAGGAAATGATCACTTACACATAACAAGATGAACATGGTAAGCAATAGTAGGGGGGAAAAGGTAGCTTATAAAGGAATTCACATAGGATAGATCACAGAACCCTGAAGTTGGTAAACTTCTGGATTTGTGCATTTTATGCATTGTCATTGCTTTTGGTTTTGTTTTGCTATATTTCATTATGTAGACGTGACTGCTGACTGGTCTGGGACTTGTTATTTAAACCAGGCTGGCCTCAGACTCTTGATGATCATCTTGCTTTTGCCTACCAAGTGCTGGGATTAACAGCATGTACCATCACACCCCCCAGCCCAGCTATGCAATTCATCTATAATGAAATAATTAATAACTTCAATAATTTTATTTCCTTTTTAAACTGGGCATTTATAACTGGGGATGTTTTTTCTTTTCTTTTCTTCGAGTTTTGTTATGCATTTTCTTTAGTTAATTCAAAGCACTTTGAAAACCAACCAAAATATATCCATATACCATATGTAGCCTTTAGGGCATGATATTAAACCTTTGAAAGCGACATAACTGACATAAAATCATCATGCCAAAGGATGATTTTCATATTCTTTTTTCTTTTATTTTCAGACTGACTCATGCAGTATATGAAACTACACTAGAAAACAATTAAGAATCATGCATGTTGAGAGAATAATGTAAGGGAAGTCTAAAGTGTGATACCAATTAGTCACATATGTGAAAGAAGGCATTACCGGATGTTTCTAATTAATTGTGAGCAGTGATGCTTTGGGCATACTTTAATCTCCTATATTATACAAATATTAGATCACCAGGTCTTCTAAAAAATATCCTACCCAACTAATTGTTTGAAGAAAGCACTCATAAATGTGAGCTGAAATATAAAAGTATGTTAATGTACTTTCTGCTAAGATGAGTCTCCTGATTATCTATTGTCAAAATTCTCTCTGAGATGATGTCTACAGGGTTGTCTGTTCTGTTTTGATTGGGTCGTTCTAAAATTCACATCCTCAGATAATCTGTGAATTTATTTAACCAACAATTGACTTGAAGATATAATCAAGTTAAAATCAATTCTTTATTAATGGGAGCCTACTCTAATATCATTGATGCCCTTAGAGCATGAGACACAGATGCATGCAGAGGTCGGCATGTGGCTATGAAGAAAGAAGCTAAAGTGATGTATTTGTAAGTCAATGAATACCAAGAGCTGTCAGAAATAAGAAACTAAGACACGGTTAGGAAAGGAGCCTCCATAGAGTAAGCATAGTTTTGCTGTTACTTGATCTTTTTTGTATTTAACTTCTAGAGCTATGAGACAATAAAATTCTGCTGCTTTAATCTACCAAATTTATGGTAGTTTGTGAGCATAGTCCTAGATAACTAGGGTACTGCTATATACCGTGTCTAGAGTTCTTTTCAACATATCCTAAAAGAAATTATCAGTTTCTCTGTCTTTAGAGAAATGGGCAGAGGCATTGCCATTGATTTGCCTGCTCTTTGCTTTTATGCTTAGATGTTAATCCTGAACTTGCTCATTAGTCATCTGTGAGTTAAAAAGAGTAATTGAAAATTAGATATTGTGAATCAGTTAAGGAGATAAGGGAGACTGGGGGCTTTATAGAAGGAAAACAGAGCTCACAATTATGGAAAATGTTGAGGTCACAATGAATCATACTTTGCCATAATGACATGGTACAAGTTACAGCTGATGTTAGCATAATAGCATCAGACCATATGTGCATCTCACTGGAGGAAGATTGACTTGTGGGTAGTTTAATGACATTTGTAGTTCGAATAGGCTTATGGGACTAGCCCACAACAGTTAGGAAAAGAGCTTAAATTTCATAAGGGTACAAATACCACATTGATTTTCTTAATCCTTGGGGTTAATTGTTAAAAATTATATCTACTCAAGAAACAAGGTTCCTCTATCAGTCCGAAGAGTAACTGAAAATATGAATTTATAACAATATTAAAATAAATAGAAAATACGTTTTAGAATGCATGAAAATACGGCAAATAATGTCATTATTTAAAGCAAGTGATTTTGTTAACATATGCAGTGTTTATTTCCAAAATAGTTTAATATTTTCCCATATAAATAAATAAATATATTTATAAGCATCACATTACCCACTAATGTGTTGTTCCATAGAGAATTTTTAAGTGTAACTAAGCACCAAGCATTTCTTTGGTCTCATACAAATCAAATAAGACAAGGGTCAGTGAGTGAAGGCATCCATAAATTTTGAAATTGGCCATTTTATACTCCATAAACTAAGACTGTTAAAATTAACATGACATTATAATTCTAATAATCTGTATACTGTAAAATCAGAAATCATAGTCATAGAGAAAAATACTCATACACTACCTGTATTATAGTGTTTAGTGCAGTATCTCAAATCCTTTTCTTCTTTCAACAGGAATTGAGGCAAAGTGAGTCCTTCAGCCACTTGTACTGGTGCCTCATCTTGCCATTCAAAAATGAGATCATTCATTGTGTACCCAACTGGAGAAAAAATGTTATAGAAATGTTTATATCAAAGGAAGATATTCAAATAGAAGCAATAAGAACTTTCCTGTATAGTCATCACATGGGATGAGAAGATCATTAAGACATAGATAGAGTCTACCAAATGAATAGTGCATTTCCTGATTTCATTTTACAAAAATCTTTCATCAGTAAAGTAAGAGAATGAAGTAGGTTTGGAAGAGCAAAATATGGAAGGTAGCATTTATTCTTTCATGGCAATGGAAATCTCTTGGGTTAATTCAGCAATTTCTGACATTATTCCACTACCTTAATCTCCAGGACTACTAAATAAAGCCAAAGAGTCTCCGGTTAGAAAGTAAATTAAAGATTAAATATCTCTGGAGAAAGTATTAATGCCTGATACCTTACTTGCTTTAAGCAACTCAGCTTATATTATCTGCTTCTGGGTCCCCAGTCCCAAGATGGACAAAATGATCTGAAAATGCATGCTTGTTCTATTCAATAAAAAATATGCATGGAGTAGTTTGACATGGTGGTTATGAGTTCAGCATAGACTTACAAATGGGTTTCTCAGTAAGTCATAAGTGTTTATTAAGTTAAATTATCAGATTTCTCTTTGGAGGGGTTTAATATAAGCAGAATTTTCCCGCTGAATGAAAACTTATGGAAATCTATGCTTCAGAACTATAGTGGTGGAGGAGTCTAAGTGAATGTGAACAGGACTATTATTGTTGGGACTAGATAAATCCACAGACTTAGAAAGAGAAAGGAAACATGATGTGACCCCTGAATTAAGTCAATTGGTTAAATTAGTAAATTATTCCTTTCTATGGAACTATATTCAGAGGAGTTTGTAGAAATTGTTCATGCAGTGATTTGGCACAGCTTTTGTGGACAGGTTAAGCAATGAGTACAAGAGGAGCTCATCATTAGTCCCTCTCTTTCGGAATCTTCTAGACAGAATTAAATCTGGTTTAATTGTAGAGGCAACTGGACATGCTTAGTGGAGGAGTAAGTATGGGTAGAGGAGAGAGTCGTGACAACAATGTCTGTGACCAAATATCCTTAATGGTCTAGGATTTGGCTAACAAGTTGTCACTGGCACCATCAGTGGTCCATAGCTCAGTTCATTATGGTGCAAGAAATATTTGGTAGTCTCTGCAAGGCCATCCAGATTAAAGGCCACCATGTCTGGGTTTTGGTTCAAAAATAGTTATGTAACTACAAAATTATTCTCTAGACCAGTGGTTTTCAATATTCCTAATACTGCAACCCTTTATTATGGTTCCTCATGTTGTAATGAAAAAATTATTTTCATTGCTACTTCATAATTGTAATTTTTCAACTGTTATGAATCATGCTGTTATGAATTATATTGCATATCTGAAATGCTAGATTTTACAACCCACAGGTTGAGAATCACTGCTCTAGACCTAATGATCAGTTTATTTATACTAGAATATCTTTCAGTGAAACATGAAATTAATAATGATTGGACTGGTAATAACAGAATAATTTACTCTTATTCATGAAGCCTTTAATATGTGCAATATAGATCACACTCTGGTTAAAGACAGCACAGATGCATATTTCTAAAGGATCTAAAAACAGAAAGATAAGCAATAATTTTATCTTCTGCCATATGAGACATGTGTCTTACAATCCATAAAAAGAATCACAGAAAACAAAACATTTGAGATTTTTTGCACCAGTTTAGACAGATGAATGAAAGGATAAGCAAAACCTCTTTCAGTTTTGACATAATAAAGGCTTTTAAACTCTTCTGGAAACAGAACCTAGCAGTCTGAAATTCCATTGTAGCCAAGCTCTAATTTTTTTTCTCATCCAGTTTATATAAGCACATATAACTTGTTATTGTGGTTAAGAACTATTCACATGAAGTGGTTGATGAATGGACATTTTACAGCCATATTATTGTATTTATAACTCATAGGAGGTTTAAGCTTGAAAGTCAAAGGTAAATAATTGGATGACCACATGTTTAACGAGCATTTCCTTTATTGTAACTCAATGGGTAGTAAAGGAAACTTAATGGCATTATTTCCTCAGTACACCTTCAAATAAACAGATTGGGTAATGAGAGCAAGGTGATACATTTATTTGCCTTGTGTTGCATAATAATCTCACAATGCAAAAATAATTTACATATAGAACAAAGATATTAACCCAAACTTGACCAAAAATTTCATTTGAGGATTATAGTGCAATCTGCGAATGGATGTCTCAAGTCTTACTTTTCAACATTATTTATTGAGTGTCAACTCTGGGTAGGTCATTCTGCTCCACTCGAGTTAAACCTTGTAAACAGCCAATAGCCCCAAATAAGAATGCAAAAGAAAAAGAACTTCAGGAAAGGAAAAGCAAATTTATGTGAAATAAACTGAAAATAACCACGGTTTATAATGGACACTAGTAATAGCATTTTTCATTCAGATATAGTACATATTAAGAAGCATTTGAAATGAACAAATCGATACATGTTTGGTTTGGGTTAAATTCTGAGTTGAAAAGTTGGCTTTTTAACCTATAAGTGTATATAAACTTTTTACCTATAAGTAAAATTAGGAGTTAGTATCTTTCAAGAAATGAAGTGACTTCACAAAATAGTGCTTTATAAATATGACACTTGCCAGACCCTGTCATAAAACTCACAAGGCCCAAAACACTTTCACGGTAATAATGACATATTATTTGTAATCTCCATTGTTCTAATATTTTTCCCCATATTGAAACAGTGGTGTGTAATGCTTTAACAAGATACAGGCAGTAGCACAAGGTTCCGTTGTGCCATATCCCTTGGTAAAGAATGTCATTTTAATTTAACTATGCCCATGTTTGATGAAGAAGAAACACCTTGTGGTATTTACAAAAGTGCCTTTGATCTTTGGATTTGTAACAAGTACTAATCTACTACAGTCTGATCCTTATGTAAATATCTGTGTAATCCATGTGGCAAAGTGGCAAGCCTGTATACATACAACACTCAACCACACTCTGTACCATAAAGTTTCTTTCAGGGAACAGCACTAGTTGCTTTAGAGACAAACTAAGCTAGGTTTTTTCTTATTTCGTGTAGATGTGCATCATTTTCACTTGAAAAGTTAAGTGCTCTACCAATAGTATTTCCTAGGTACTTGACAGTCTACTTTTAAAATATACACGATATGGACATACCATGAGAAGAAAACTGGTAATAGTTTCTGTGAATAACAGATTCTGAAATTTCAAGCCATATTAGATGTTTGAAGAAATTATTTTTTGCAAAGCTGCTTGAACAATCAAGAGCCCGAGATTAGATAATAAAATCAACCACTGTTCTACTAAAAGAACACAGAAAAAAAAAAAAAAACCTCTGACAAAACATTCTGTTATACGCATAGACCAGTGTCTTGCTCCAGCATCTTCAGAGAAGCTTCCTTCTGGGACAGATGTCAATAAAAGTGGGGGGGGGAGTGATCTAAAGCTGTTGGAGGAGGCTGCTTGTTCTTCCCAGCTGCCCAGCTAGCTTAGACCCGAAATAGTCACACAAAAACCATATTATTGAAATCACTGCTTGACCCATTACTCTAGCTTCTTATTGGCTAACTCTTACATATTAATTTAACCCATCTCCATTAATCTGTGTGTCACCATGTGGCAGTGGCTTACCAGCAAAGTTTCAGCATGTCTCCTCTGGCAGTAGCTCCATGGCTTCTCCCTGACTCTGCCTTTTTTTCTTCCAGCATTCAGTTTAGATTTTCTGACTATCTTAAGTTCTACCATGCTATAGGTCCAAAGCAGTTTCTTTATTCATTAATGGTAATCACATCATACAGAGGGAAATCCCACATCACAAAGCATTAAAGGAAGGTTTTTCAATCTTTTAGGATTTCTTTTACTTTTATTTTTCAGAGTGAAAAAGATGCTATTTTCTTTAATTAAAAAAATAATAGTTTATTCAGCAGGATCAATTGACAGTGACCACAAGTTCAAATTTAGTAAAAATACATTGCAACTTGGAATCGAAATGATAGTGATTTAATTTTAACATTGGAAATGATTTAAAATGGGATGAGAGCTACTTTATTTATCCACCATTATAAAACATTTTAGTTAATAATATCAAATGAGAACAATATGCTAAATGTTTCCTCTGTCTTTCTTTTGCTTTTAAAATGTAATCTACGTTTGGATGATAAGGTCTTCTCCTAAGAAGAAAAGGATTAGGTTCTTTAGCAGATGTCTAGAGCAATAAACTTCTTGGTTACATGTGTTGTGGCTGGTTTTTTCTAATCTTGCTACAGGATACATGATCTTTCTTCTATGACTGGGACCTCAATTCCAATAACATCTGAGATGGGTAAAATTCATGGTCATTTCTACTAGCAATATTGTGCTTTGTTGTTCTCACTTGTTGCCATAACAACAGAAAGACCATTTCAGCCATAATCTCTAGGGAGCCCTAATCTACACTGAATTCACCTTCAGTCATTGTTCTAAGATAATTTTTACCAATTTCAAATAACAGGATATGGAAACTATTTATTTTAAACCCCTTGGTGGATGAGTTAAAATTGAAATTACTAGCTTGGAGTTTATGGGACTCTATGGGACCATCTAGAGTCTAGACTATTTCCAAGGAACACAATAGTAATAACTCAAAACTAAAATTTTCTAAAAAAGTGTTTTTTAGCTTGTCTCTCTGTTTGTTTTCCCACTCAAAGAAGAATCTACCTATATATTTTTCATCTATTTACTTATCCAACTCAACATGCCACATCAACATAGGTAATTTATATGGCTGCCTGTGTTGATTCAAGTCACCTTGCAAGGAGATCTCAGAATCAAAGAGAAAAATTACACAAACACATTCACTTCCAATTCTCTCTAGCTTTCCGGAAGCCTTTGCCACTTCATCAAACTTCTGTCTCCAATGACCATCATACTTCTTCAGGAGGTGTCTAGACAATCCCAGAAGACATATTTCCATATTATTCACTTCTGAACACTTCTCAGTAGACACTAGAAAAATTTCTATTTTCCAATATTATTACTGAGAATTCACCTCCATCCAATTTATGGCCTTTTCCCTGATTGCTTTATCTGCTATAGACAATTTAATTTACCTCTTCTCATTTCTAAAGAAATAAAGCAAAAATATTTTCAATGTAGCATCTTGAGTAAGTGATTTTAGATATTACCATATTATTTAGAGTTGACATGAACACGTTCTTATAAAGAAATGTAAAATTGGAATAATGATTGAAAGACAGAAACATACAGTGAAATGTTATAGTCTTACTACCAAAATTAACCCATAACTTCAACACAATTTAAATGAAAATTTAACTGTGTTCTCTAACTGGTAGTGAATCTGAATTACAAAAACACACATCATAGCTTCAATTGGGAAAATAGTGTAGACCTGCCAGGAAATGAAAATCTTGACAAAGAAGGCTGTAGTCATTCAGTGATTTAGGAATGACCAAATAGAGAAGTGCTACAGAAAATAGAACTCAGAATCAGAACTATGAAGAGAGACTTAAGGTAAAAGTTACCCTTTAAATCACCATGAGAAGTTTGTAATAAATGATAATGGGGAAGTTTTCTATATTCCTAGAAAATAAGAAAACAATCTAGGTCCAGAAGGCAGAGTATAGGTAATTGCCATTCCCTGAAGATCTGACTTCAATCCCCGGAACCCAAGGTAAAAACAGGAAATAGATTCTCAAAAGTTGTCTCTGACCTCCAGAATTGTGCCATTGCATGTGTGCACTCGAATGCATACTCATGTATGCACACACACAGACAATAATAATAATAATAATAATAGTAAAAATAAATTCTGTGTTAAAACAATAATATTTTTGTATAATTACCATCCACATAGCAATTTATTTATAACATTATAGATTTAATTATGTGTGTATTGAACCACTGTGCTATAAAAATGAAACAAAATTTGTGATAACACTGTGCTATAAAAAAGAAACAAAATTTGTGGTATCACGAACAGTTACAAAATAGGAATACACTTATCATAATGGAGACTCTGGCTAAGAATATATTTAGTTTCAATTGGAGCTTAGAGATTAATTGATGAATTGTTAATTCACATTTAATTTTTAAAGTAATTCAGAAAATCATTTGACCTAGCTGTCTCAAAGAGAGAGAGAGGAAAGTATTTCTAGTTTGACCTAGTTTGCAAATTCTTGTATTCTTAATCAACATCTGAATTCAAAAAAAAAAAACAAAGGGAAGAAAATACCCAGTCTTGGCACAGGCTGATTTTTGCTGGGAGAAATATTACTCAAGTCACTTTTATTGACTTGACAAGGAACAACTGCTGTGTCAAGATGCATTTAACTAAATTTTTCTTTTATGATTTGTGCATTTGATTTGAAATCCTTTTCCATAACTCATAGTGTCACATGTGGTTTTATTTAAATTTGTAAATTTTAAATTGAGTATCTTTTACTTTCTCTGAAGCTCTTTGGTAGAACTGAGTTATAACTTATCTTAACAAGTACTCTGAAGGCTAGAATTACTTTAGCTCTCTCCTTTCTGTTTGGGATAGCCGTGAAAATCTAGAGTTTTAGTCTTCTTAAATGCCAATTAGACTAATCATTTTGTTCACATTTCTCAAGATTTTGTAAGATGGATATACACTGAACATACAGTGTTAAAAGTTCTTGTGGGAAATCTCAATTAAAATTGGAAAAGAGCCTGGCCACGAGCTAGATCATTTTAATGAGAAAAAGGTGGTGTGGTTAGTTGGGTTTTTGCAGTAGGGCAGGTTACAGAAGGACACTGTCTGCCTACTTCTTTGGAGTAAACTTCACTGCGGTGGGAAACCAATACAAAGTGACTGCAGAAGGTCAGAAATTCAGAACCATTCAAATTGTTGAAAACCTTTGTCTCATAGACCTCATAGAACACCAAAGAGATCCACCGTGAGCCTAATGAATGTGTCAGTGCCTAGACGTTCAAAATGTTTGTAGCCAAGACTAGAAATGAGCTGCATTTATCTTTTTGAGATTTCTTATGTTTGATATTTCATTATGTCACTATTCACTTCTGAAAACCATAACTAAAGATAGTTCAAAAGAAGAATGTTTTGGTTTTTTGATGCTAAAAAAAAAAGAATAACTAGATTCTTCATTGAGGAATTATTTAAAGAGAGTCCTGAAATAGTATTCATAGTGCTATACAATTCAATTTAAAAATGATTGAATAGATTAGAAAATAGAAAACAGGATTATAAAAGTTCAATAAATTTACTCTCCAAAGTGGAGCATTATAAAATGCATTCAGAGAAATCTAAAAAGAGACAATCAGCCTGGTACCAGGCAGATTCCAGACAACAAAACTGACATTCACTACATAGTGCAATAAAATAGATTAAAAAAAAAATCTAGATGTAGCTCAGTCCCTTGTTCTGATGTGAATGTGGGTCTCTGGCTCTATCTCCATCCATCATGCGAAATTTCTATGGTGACGATTAAGATAAGATTAAGTAACTATGGGGCAAGTTCAGTTCAGGCACCCACTCCTCTGCTGCCCAGGTACCTAGCTGGGAGAACCCTGTGAATACCTGGGATCCCCTCTAGAGACAAGTCTCTTGCAAATCTTAGAATGACTCCTGTTAAGGAGGGAGAAGATGAGCAAGGAA
>JAQHUG010000246.1:95005-106210 GCA_028555095.1 Dicrostonyx torquatus | reverse complement strand
ATTGGCTCTTCCATTATTAGACCTATGTTTTATTTAATTAAAATTTATGGGGGTCATTTTAAAGAAACCATAAGGCATAATTCCATTTTAAATTGTGGATTGTCAGTTTTCTAGCATTAAAAAATATGGATACCACATGGTTTCACTGCCATCTTTTTTAAAGGTGACCACATGGAGTGGGCCTAACAAATCCCCCAGATAGTTTGGATTGGGATAGATTTTTGCATGATGACTCATGTCCCATTCTAAAAACAAGGTATACATATACATATATATATATGTATATATATATATATGATTTAAAATACTAAAGCTACACTTCATTGTTTTTATACTCAAATGTACCTTGTTCTGCCATCTAGACTTTGTTAATTTAAGAGTCACCATGTGATAATGGTTATAAAGACATAAAGGGATCATAGAAAACAGCTGAGGAAAACAGTTTCCAAATGTAGGGCAGGACTAGAGTCCCAAAGAATGTACAGTTGCAACAATGGACCTTAACAGTTTTAGAAATGCCAGCGCCAGGTGATAGTCATCAGAAGTACCGGAAGTACCAACTACAGTGAAATAGAGCTGGTAGAGATCTAAATGACAGATTATGTATATGCTGTCAAGGGTGGAAGCAAAGAAGTACTTTATTTTTTATATTCTTGATATTGCAGGAAGACATTTAAGAGATTTTAATTTTATAGAAAATAAATTTATAAGGCTGCAAGACAACTGTGCTATAAAATGTTTTATATTGTTAATATTTTAACTTAAAATAAAAGGCTAAAAATTAGGGTCAGAGCCATAAGCACCAAAAGCTAACCAGAAATGGAAATGTTAATTTCTTGTGATGCAAAAGACAAGGACCTAAGTAGTTTGATAGAGGGCTTGGAGCAGCCTCCAAGCCTATGAATCTCAATCTTTTGGAGGTTGTACAGAGGTAGTCTGGGACCACCTGCATGTCAGATGTTTAAACTGACATTCACACAAAGGCAAAACTGCAGTTGTAAAATAACAGTGGGAAAAATTCTGTAATGGGAGGATCACTATTACATGGAAAAACTATATTAAAAGGTAAAAGCATTAAAAATATTAACTAATGGTTTAAAATATATTTCCTTGTTCAAGGTCTATTCAGGCTCCAAAATGTATGATTAACCTCCTTATCTTTGCTAAGTTTGTTGGGTTTAAGCTATTTGGTAAACTGAGTCATAAATTTTTCTTTTGATATAATAGGTTTGGACCTCCTATTCTGGGGAAAGAATGTTGTTTCTGTGTCAATAACTCTGGGGTAATTAGAAGTTCATTAGCCTTGTTAATGATAGAGAACAGAACACTCACAGGAAAGCTGGATGAAAACTTGTTCAAGTGGTTTCCTTGATTAACAACCTTACTTTCAGCTCTAACAGGTCCCTAAAGACCCTGCTTCTTCTTATCAACAGACTTGATAAGTCTGAAGTATGATAGGATTTTGTTCAAGAAATGGTCAATACTGTTTGACTGAAAGTATTGAGGTTCCACTATCTCCTCCTTGAAACCCTGGGCAGACAGGACCCATGATTGAGTCCTGTCATCAGTACTTGTGAAGGGGGAAAAATGTAGGACCCAGGGCAGCTTTCCCAGGTCATCTTGGTACACACCTGCCAAGATGGGTTCTACAGATCAGCAGGAAAGTAGGCCTGAGTCTCAGTTTGCCCTAGGGCAATGCTAGCTCTTAGGCTTCCTCCTCATCCCATTTCACCTGGGACCTATTCCTTGTGTTTTCAGGAGACAGCATTAACAGCTAGATATAAACTTGTTCTCTGTTTACCCTTGGAATGACTAATTCAGCTTCTTTATTAGCTTTGATTCAAAATCATTAGCAAGTGTGGAGTTCTAGTCTTGTGAAAACTGCTGACTTACTATAGACTGTTAGACAATACAAGTTAGTCAATCATCTTTACAGTAGTGATATAATTAGTTACGGGAATGAGCCTTATTTAGTTCTCTGCATATGTTTTCAAAGTCAAACTTAAAACACTGAGAAACAAAATTTGTCTAATCATACTTCAGAGATCTACAAAATATGGTATTTAACATAATAATTAAAAATCTTATTATATTAGACAGATAATCCGAGATCCTAGCAGTAACCCAAGGTCTCGAAAGAAGATTATGAGACACCATGATGTCTCTACCTGGATTACGATGATGCTGAGCACTGGGCGAGCTGCCCTGATGCAACTGCTGCCAGGACCCAGACTAGACTGTGGAAAAACAGCAGGACCTTGGAGAATTGATTGCACTACTTTTGCCTAGATAAAATAAGGTCGGTCTTTTCCATGTCCCTCTTCCATAAAAAAGAAAAAAAATCACCTTATGGGCCTGGCTTAGACAGTAAGACTGCTGTTCTGGCTATTTCTGCCTCCAATGCTATGGAGACCTGGGTGTGACTAACTTATATGGACTCTGGTTCCTGTCATTTTTAGTAGATTCAGAAACTATTTGGCCTGTACTCAGTTATACTTTATTTATCCTTCTTAGATCTCTGATTGTATTAATGACTAGAGCAGTTATAATGTCAGTTTAACAGTAAAAGGTATCCAGATTCTTCCACAAAGCTATAGCCAATTTGTTAGCTCATTCTAAAGCTACCATATGTGGTTCTCTGGACAGCAAAAAAAATATACATGCTTCTAACCAAAATCTGAAGTTTTTGCTAGGACTCAAAGGTATGAGTCTATTCCTTCTGTTTGCAGATACCTATTATCTGCTCTTTTTCTAAATTTTAGTTTCTGTTCCTAGTTTAAACTTATCTCACTAGGCTTCCACTTGGCTGGCAGATGCTATTTAAGCATCAGTTGCTGAATACAGCCTGTTCTGAATGGCAGTGAGCCCTGGACTTCCTGAAACTGTAGTGAACCAGTTCAGCTGATATGAATGTTCCCTGTCCCTTCAACCGAGTCTAATGAGTACCCCATTTCCTAAATTCCCTCCCTTTCCTTGGCTAGCCTTTCAGCCTGCTTGGGTCCTGATAACAATGCCCCATTGTCAGCTTGAAGTAGTTGCGGAAAGGAACAGAATAGGTCAAAAGGCAGAGACAAGGGGGAAATCCCTGTCATGGGGCACAAGACAACTACCTATACTGCCTGTTGATATACCAGAAAGATAGGTCCAAAGTCATCAATAAATTAATGGATTTATTAACTTAAGTAGTTCTTAAGTCCCAATAAAGCTTTCTTAAAACCAGGGGCAAGCTGGACCCAAGAGTGGGTCCTGTTATTGGTGCTTGTGAAGGGGGAAATGTAGGAGCCAACTATGATAAGGTAAATATAAACAGACCACCCAAAGGAAGTTCTTTACTTCCAACCATTATCACCTGCCAGAGTAGGACTCAGCCATCAATGAGTTTATTGGAGGCCTGAGTCTCAGTAGTTTACCCTGAAGCAATACCTGGTTGTAGGAAGAACCACAAACTGAGATTACCCTAGCACTACCCAAGAGCCATCCAAAGGAAATCCAACCACTGTAGATAGGATCACCTGCCAGCACACACTCACCAGGACACCCCTAGACAAATGTCAGCTAATCAGGGGTCCTGAGCCTTAGAAATCCCTCACCCCCACCTTTACTACTATAAAAACCCAATTCTAACTGAGCTCGGGACTCTCTAATTATTCCAATACGCTGGACATGTGAA
The DNA here is from genome assembly GCA_028555095.1 of Dicrostonyx torquatus. Taxonomy (NCBI): domain Eukaryota; kingdom Metazoa; phylum Chordata; class Mammalia; order Rodentia; family Cricetidae; genus Dicrostonyx; species Dicrostonyx torquatus. The sequence goes on along the minus strand of JAQHUG010000246.1, from coordinate 102,540 downwards.
GAGACCAAGTTTGCAAACTTGGTGTAAAATAAAGGCTCTCTGCTTTTATAAATGGAACTCGGTCTCCTTGTTGGCTTTTGGGGGACTTTGCGGATTTGGGCATAACACAAACATGCAATAAATAAATAAGGAAATTAATAAATAAATACCAAGTAATTTCTTTGTTCCTTAAAGTTTGGACAGTTTGTCTCTGTCCTCTGAAGAGGTTTCAGTAAACATGGTGCCAATGAAATGTTTTGCCCTGTGGTCTGCTTTGCCAGTTTGTGTTTGGTGTGTGTGTGCACATGTGCGTGCATGCTGTCTCTCTGTGTCCTAACATTGAGCAAGATATGCAGTCAAGTGCCCTCAGGTTGCTTTTCCTGGTTGTACACAGTCCAAAGAATGTACCGCTAGGCATTTTTCATTATGCGTTGCCCCACTTGTATTACTAAATGTCTCAATATCCCAATTTTAGATTGTTTTGTTTTCCTTTCAACTATTATGACATTTTATCCATACCTGTGGTTTATATTTAAGAGACACTTACAGAATAAACCACTTAAAATTTTAAGACCAGAGTTATTATCAGAGAAATAGATGTTTATATGTCCTGAAGAAAAACTACTGGCTGGGGATACCAGGTTTGGGCCATAATCCCCCATGAGTTTTGTTCGCCATCTAGTGACAACTCTACCTCACTACAAGTATGCCTGTCAGACCCTGATGTCTGCAGATAAATTCCAATTTCCTTCAAGAAAGATTTCAAATTAGAGTTTTCTTGAATATATATTACCTATACATATAAATAAATTATATATTTACTACTAGTTCCCTTTGATTAAATACTGTAAACTGTTTTACTATTCATATGCTAATCACTATATACATATTTTTATTCACATACTATTATATCACTTATATTATTATAGAAATGTTTCCTAAAGCATGCACCTGGAATGTTGCTTTATGTTAGCATTAGTCAGTGACGTGCATGTGTCCATTTGCAGGACATTTGGAGGAAATCTGAAAGCTCTGGCAAGTATCTGATACATTCAAAAGCCCTTTCTTCTGGTGTGCACACACAGCATATCCAGCTAAGCTGCCAAACACAAATTAATGGAAAGTATAAGGTGTGCATCCAGGCAGCTAGTTTCCATCAACTCTGACTGTGTGCACATTACAACACACTAAGGTATTATTTTCACTACTGAAAACACGGAAATATTTTGCTTTGTGGCAACTATGAGGTGACATGGAAGAAATGTCTGGGCCTTTGAAGGCTTTTAGCAAATATAGATGGCACCTGTTTTCAATGATGTGCCCATTTTACTTTTGGTTATTCAATGAACATGTTCCCGGCGAATTACAAGATAAACGATCTGTCTTACCACTAACGCGTACATCTCCTCCATTTAAAAAATGCTCAGAAAAACCAAAAAATAAAATAAAAAATGCCCAGGAAAATGGCAGTTGCTCATACTCACAGCTTTCCAGCTGCATTATACAGGTTTGCACATCCATTGGGAAATTCTTGAGATCCATCGGACAGGACAGGGTTAATGTCAACCTGAAAGGATAGAAGGACTTCTGTTAATGGCGACTCTTTCACACCAACACTTGAATATTCTGTTGCCTAGAGAAAACAATTTTTATGTTGATAGTGACGAAAGCTGTGCCGATGGAATTTTCTTCAGTTTCAGAATGTTATTTCTTCTGGCACGGTTATGTATTTATAAATTAATCAGTTTTTTTTGCAGGAAAGATATTGAAGTATCATTGCAAATATAACATTCTGTACATCTCCTTATTTATTTGTTTACTAATTTGTCCCTTAGAGTTGAGTAGAAATGCCATAAGTGGTTCCCAAAAGATAAAACTGAATGTGGATTTCTGCAGAATTACCAAATGTCAGAAGGTGCATTTCATTTAAAATCGTATTACTGAAAGTTAAGAGGTCAGTGTATACAGGAAGGTAAAGTTCTAAATGTGGAAAAACGGGGTGTAGAGAAATAATCCGACATGACAGCTCTGGTCACTTTCACAGCTCTCTGGGAAGGTGGCAGCGCCGGGAGAGGCAGTGAGAACAGAAAATCTGAACAACTTGAACTTGTTGGTGTCATTGAGCACAGCAAATCCGAAGAACTTCAGTGTTTGTTAGCAGTCTCCTGCCTCCGGCTTAAACCTTAGACCTTATGCCTCAGGTCCCATAGGAGTCAGGAACTAGTTCTATAGTATCATGACATAGTATTATGCTGGCTTTTATTCACAAGAAGGAAATACAAAACGTCTACACCAGCATCCTGCCCTTGCAAAAAGACCTCCTGCACTCCCAGAGACTTAACAAGTATGTTCCATATGAACCTTACAAATATATGTATTTGTGTATGTGTTCGTACACATATGTGTATATAAACACACATTCCATATTGTATATATGTTGAAACATATATGTACATATTAAAAATACATTGCTGATATATCTTCCATTTTTCCAAGAATTTGTAGTGTGTGAAACTGGGAGGGAGAAAAAGAGGGTGGTCCTGGTGCATGGTCAATACCCTTCAAAGTTCTTTGTGAGAAACCCTACTCAGCTACTTTGATTAATTTCTTCATTGAAGTCCAGTGTACTGGTGAGCATGCCAACTGGACAGTTTACGTGAGCTTTGTGACTTGAGGCATATTACTCCAGCCTCCCTGAACAATAGCTTTCTCATTTCTAAAATAATGACAGTTATACCTACTGGAAGATTGAAGTGTAGTACCATGAGTTGTTGTGTGGCCTTCTCTTAGGTAAGTGTTTGACACATAGGAAATAGTAAATACTTATTAAATTTTAATGAGTAACTGTTTTCTCCCTCATATTCCCTTCCTCAAAATTCTACTGTGTGGGCAAAAGATGAATTAATTAAATCATGCATGGGAATTATTTATAGTTTAACAAAATATAACAAATATAGCTATAATCTCAAAAATGGCATTTTTATATAGACTACAGACATAAAGTTATAATGGCATATAGTTTCCAGGGAATATCTTGCTGACATAGGTCCAATTAGCAGAGTCTGGGAGACATAAATGGTTAGACAAATGGGGCTGCTGGACTTTTAAGAGTTCCAGAAGGATCACTGGGAAATTCATTTAAGTTAGGGTCCTTAGCAAGCTAAAATAATCAGAGAGCTTGATATTCAAAAGTTGTACCTTTTCTAGTCTTTTTTGGTTAAGTGATACTAAGTAATAGCGTGTATTTACACATACTCTTTTCAAAAGGCAGTTTTAGAGTTCAGTGGACAAGATGTTCCCTGCCTTGTGAAAGGGTTTCTCCAGAGAGAATACACATGCACATTCTGAAATTCACGCTCACTCATTTTCCAAATAGCCAAGGCTCTTGCCAGCCAATTTCTAGCGCTGACTTGCAGACTGCTCTGACCTTTTGTGAGGAAGTAAAAAGTGTTCTCAGATTCCTCCCCACACTCTCACCATGCATGTGTTGTCAAATTTATATCCTGGCTCTTTCTCTGGCTTAAGACAGGAGCTGTTACATAATGCCAATGCAGAAAAAAAAAAAAAAGGTTCAAAGGAATTATTTGGCAAAGCAAAAAGGTTTCCCTAAAACCTGTTGCAAAAACATATCCTATAAAAACCTACTTTTTGGACTTTGTTTTCTTTTATTTAATGTAAAATATTATTGATTAAACAAAACACAGATTGTCAAACAAGTGCCAGCTGGTCGCAATATTTAATTTGTTTATCGAAATACGACATGCAAATTAAAGATGTGTTCTGACCACATCAAAGTTAAGCTAAGTAAAGAGGCAATGACTCATGTTCTGTTTTGGACATGAATGACTACTTGTTTAAGGAGGACACTAAGTCCTCTTTCTGAGACAAGATACGTAAACAGGATATGCACTTCCTACTGCCCCCTAAGAAGTCTTGGATAACAGAAATAGTCATTTTCAAAAGGCTGACTCATTTTGCAAATCATTGGCTTCTTTAAAATTTGATTATCATCTATTTTTAAAGCAGCATTGCTTATAGAGAGGTGTCTGTCCCAATGTCTGCTTGAAATTAGACATGTTTTCTGACTCTGTATTAACTTTTTAACTCAAAATAAGTATTTTTATGGTTTTTTGGTATATAATTTTATGCATACGAACAATTTGTGCTCAAATACACAGTGCAATATTTCCAAATATTTTGTAATTTGATAACATAAAGAGACAATGTCTCTTTGTCAGGATTGTAAGAAAATTGAAAGAGTTTCTGTAATACCATATTAACACATTCATGGTGCTTACTTTGCAGTAGAAAGGAGTCCAGATATTTTGTAGATAATACTCAATGCTTTGTAGTACAAACTCATAAGATAGGTAAATAATATTCACCTTCTTGTTTAAAAATATTTGTTTATTGTGTATGCACTGTTATGCCTGCATGCCTGCATTGCAGAAGAGGGCACTAAATCTTATTATGGACGGTTGTAAGCCACCATGTGGTTGCTGGGAATTGAACTCAAGACTTATGCAGGAGCAGCCAAGTGCTCTTAACCTCTGAGCCATCTCTCCAGCCCCAATATTCACCTTCTTTAAGTGAGAAAACTTAAGAGTTAACACAACTAACTCATATTATGTAACAAAAATGGACAAGGCAGAACTTGCAACTTGGCAAGGGTGTGTCTAGCCTAGATTCCAAGGTCTTAAACTTTAAGAACGACACCAAAAAAGAATTGGGTCATTTCACTTTTATATATTACCATAACACAAGAATTAATAAAATGTGTATGCTATTAGTTCTTAAATGTGAAGTAAGACATATAAATAATTTTTGAACAATAATTAGAAAGATGTGATTAGATAGCTAAAATCATAAGAAATTTCTCTAGGGATTTTACATAGTTGAGTGGTTTGGTATGTGATTATGAATGATTTTTTTAAAGATTTTTTTTATTATGTATACAGTATTCTGCCTGCATGTGTACCTGCACCCCAGAAGAGGGCACCAGATCTCATTATAGGTGGTTGGTTGCTGGGAATTGAACACAGGACCTCTGGAAGAAGAGGTCAATGCTCTTAACCACTGAGCCATCTCTCCAGCCCTTATGAATGATTTCATAGGAAATAAAGAACTAAGAAATGATCCAAATATAGAAACACCAGGACAGAGATTGGAAACTGTTACTATGAATTAAATCTGGGAGGAGTTTTTGTAAACTGATCATTAAAAAAGAATAAATCTAACCAACCTATTCTAACAGCATCAATGATGAGCCCTGTGAGAAGTTGACGTGAGCAATCATGAATCTCAAAAACAGTCACATTTGTTTATACTCATGCTACATTCCCAAATTTCAGCATTAAAAATAGATTTTCTAATGAATGAACAACATCCTAAGAGGATGATATAAGTCACTTTTTTGTTTAAATCCATTAGTATCTGTCAGTGTTCAAAAATAAATATTTTGCTGGAAAACTTTAATTGTTTACACAATTAAATTTTATAGAAGCAGAAATTTTATCTGGCTCAAATAAAATTTGAAATTGTGGTCACTGCCTTGTACGCAATACCTCTGAATAAAATGTTCTTGTCATTTCGTTTTAAAAGGATGAAGCTTCTGTGGTATCAGCAGCAATGTCACTAGTGTGCTATTAGAACAGCCAGTGTTTAATATTTAACAGGCTCTCGCGTGCTTCCGTCCATTCTGAAGAGCATCATCGTTTGGCTGCCTTTGTTTTGTTTCTTCTTTTGAAAAGATAAAAGGAAAAGCCTGACACCATGCTAAGTGTTTTACATTTATTATTTTTGGCTTGATTTAGCTGGTAATATTGTTTTTATATATAGAAGGAAAATCAGTTGTTTTAGTAGTAAAGAGCCTTGTCTCAAATACAGCTAGTAACTAGCAGAGCCTAGATCAGGGCTGGCAGAATTAGTCAGTATTCACTGGGCCCACATCTCTTGTTTTGCATACCAGGAGTGAGAGCTACACCAGACTGTTACCTGTAAAATGCGTAAGAATTGCGAAATCTGCTAACATTCTGACATGGGATTGGACTGTTCACTTAGAAAAAGAGAAGGCTTGTTTGCAGTTTGCTCTAAACATACTGTGTTCTCCAACCCTGTCTTGCAGAGTCGTCTCATAACTGGCTGCACACTTATTCATCTAAATCCATTACGTTAGTTTTGTGAGACTTGTGATGGCAGAAGTATTCTTTCTGCTTCCTTTCCCCTAATAATAAATTCCATTATTTCGGAATCAGGAATTTGGTGTTTTCAGGAATCATTAAATGGAGACAGGTTAACTTTATAAGCAATATAAAATACAATTTGAAACTTAATCTTGAAGCACATGTCTGACGCCAAACCCCTCATCCAAAACGCGAGTTATTTAAATGTCTTTAGTATAATTCATAGATATGATGTGAAATTTTAAATAGTTCTGTACATCATAAAAACCATTCGCAGCACGGCTGAAGAGTTGGCTCAGTGATTAGGAGCACTCGATGCTCTTTCAAAGGACCTGGATTTGGTTTCCAGAACCTACATGGTACCTTGTAGCTCTTCATAACTCCAGGGGAATCTGACGCATGCTTATGACTTCTGCAGGTCCTTGCCACATGTGTGATACAGGCAAAATACTTATATACTTAAAATAAATAAATCTAAAAATATATTTCTTTAAATTTCTTCACCCATTCATACCTCAGTTCTACTTCTTCAGTGTTAGTCTTTCTTCAGCTATTTGTCTATTATTACTATTAATCTATCTATGCTATTACAAAATGATAGTATGTGCTATTTAATACTTGAAATTGTCTGTTTAACATTCTATAGGGGAAATGTAACATTTTTAAAGAACCTCATAACGTATTCTCTGCGTATTTAGCTTCCCACCAAGCCCAAAAGGTCCTTGCAGTTAAGCAAATATCATACAATTACATGTTAGGAGTCTGTGATTAATGTTGTGTTATGGTTGGTAATTTGCATAATTACTGCTATTGCATAGCGGTTTTTTTTCTTGGTATTAATTTAGTGTCTCATGTTGACTGTCTTTACACTTTTGTATTCTTAGGGCTCCTTCAAATTCTACTAGGTCTCATTGTTCCCGGTTTTTCTTAGTGGCTGAACACAGCAGGGTATCTGTTTATGCTGTTTCAATGAAAAGTCTGCCTTTTAGTCTCTACTGCCTTAAAACTCATGTTTAAACTTCTTCACTGATTTTTACATTCTTCTGCCATCTGTTTGGTTCTCTCTCTCTCTCTCTCTCTCTCTCTCTCTCTCTTTCTCTCTCTCTTCCTGTGTGTGTGTGTGTGTGTATGTGTGTGTGTGTATTTGTGTGCGCACACGCTTGCTTTGATTCTACTTTCTTAGAGGTTTTCTTTCTCTTTCTTTCTTTCTTACTTACTTTCTTTTTTCGTTTCATTCTTTTTGTGTGTGTTTCAAGACAGGGTTTCTCTGTGGCTTTGGAGCTGTCCTGGAACTAGCTCTTGTAGACCAGGCTGGGCTTAAACTCATCAAGATCCGCCTGCCTCTGCCTCCAGAGTGCTGGGATTAAAGGAGTG
>JAQHUG010000246.1:47893-94106 GCA_028555095.1 Dicrostonyx torquatus | reverse complement strand
ACATCTGCCAGCATCAATAGCTCATTGATAGCTCTTTTCCCCAGGGAAGCTAAGTTCCACCAGAAATATATTTATCAATGAACTGCACAAGAAGTGTTTCATTGTGACTTTCAGAATGTTAGTGCTCATCAAGCTCTGTAACTATTTCCTTTACAGTCTCATTACATTCTCATGGCCTTGGTTTGATGTCTCTTGAGAATTACAAGATGATGCCTATATCTTTGCTCTTGGAATTCTTGAAAACATCTCTTGTTCTTTTCTATACTGCTTCTGCCTAGGTCTAAAGACAGGGAAAGAAATCCTTGATTGAAGAGCATGGGTGAGGAAGTCAGGGTAGGAGGTTCTCTGTTTTTACTAAAATTCTAAATCCATCTCAGTTTTTCATTTCAGTTCTTTGCTATCCTGCATTTTTTAAAGTTCTACTCGCCTAAAACCCACAAAAGTTTAAAGATCTTAATTATTTTCTGCCTTCTGCTGTTTTTCCACTTTGCCTTGTGTTCTACCATCTCTGCCTAAGTCAGTTCTCACATTCATTTCCAAGCTTCCTAGGCAATGTTCTTCCCACATGCCTGTCGTTGATTTGTTGTCTATTCATTTCAGCTTGCTGTGTATTAATGCCATCTCTCCTCGTTATTCAGTTCAGTTCACCGCTTAGTGAGACTTAAAGAGGAAATGCTCAAGTTCCCTCAGTTGCACTTCCCAGGAACTTGTGCCTTCTTTAAACAGGCAGGGAAGTCGGATTTCCCATGAAACAGCACAGATGCTCCGTTTGCAAACTGGACAAGATCTGTTTTCTAATATAGTTTTCTTTTCTATCAAAGAAACTGAAAATTTGAAGCATTTGAAGATTTCAAAGTTCTGTGAAACATCCAAAATCAACTCACGAAATTGTTTTATGTTTGATCATTTGATTCAGGATACAGGAATGACTATGAACCAAAAGACCATCTGTTTCATCTAAATTCATACTGAAAGATAAAAGACAAATCTCTAATCATTCCATAGCCTTTCCCCAAATGTTAAAAAAAATACAAGATATCTATAAGGGATGATCCCATTTACAAAAGAAATAAATTCATTACCATTCCTCTATCTTCAGCAAGTCCTCAGGCATTTACAAGTGACACAATGACAAGATCTTGAAAATTGTGTAGAAATTCTCTTTTAAATAAATGTTGATACCTTTAACATAATGCATTTTAACTGGAGGAATTTGTTTTGGTCTTAAAATAATCCAATAGTTCTGTTTTATTGGATGAGTCTTCAGAAAGGGCAGATTTCATTGTTATAAGCCTTCAAGACATCATTTTGCTATCAAAAGTTCCTCCCCACAAGAAGAGCTTCAGTTTATTTTTAATATGTGGGAATACGTCAGAGCATGGCTCTTATTTTTAATAATGTGGGAATATGTCAGAGCATGGCTCTTATTTTTTAATTAACATTTTTAACTTCCACTGTACTTGTGGGGGGCATTCCATGCTTGCCATGAAACACATGTGGAAGTCAGGTGACAAGTTTCAGGAGTTGGCCTTTTTCTTTCAGCATATGGGTCCTAGGAATCAAACTCATGTCATCAGATGTTCTGGAATGTTCCTCAACCCACTGAGCCATCTTGCTAGCCCCAAAGTTCATTCATTTCTTTATATTGACATTTTCCAGCTCCAATGAGATTATATATAAATACCTATAATCATACTGGATACATTTCACACACACATACTCAGAGATGTGCTCACACAGACAGAATATTTCAATTCTGCCAAATGAAATAATCAGCATATTCTAATTTTACAAAAATGATTGTTTCCATGGTACCTGGTGTTATATATAATAAAGAAACATCACTTAAAAGTTTTATTATAATTAATTAATTTGTGCATATACTTGGATGCTAGTGTAAATGAGCCTCCCATAGCACACAAATGAAGGGAAACTCACAGGAGTCAATTATCTCCTGCTACCTTGGGGACTGAACTCAGGCTGCTAGTGTTGACAGCAAGCATTCTCCCCTGATTAACCGTCTCACCAACTCTGGTGATACGTTGTTTTTAATAACCTGTAGACACCTTAACACATTTAGCAGAAAATAAAATGTTATAGTTGACAAAGTTATGTACATTTTTGACATGTTGGAGATTGTACTCAGGAGTTTTCACACACCAAGCTAGCACTCTGCCATGGAACCACATAAACAGAAGCACAAATACAAGCTTTAAGTTAGTAGGGAAAAAGTAACTTGTTCAGTGTATTCCTTGTCATATAATCACCATGAATCCACAACCCAGAAGGGTCAGAGATGTTGATAATGAATTAATACAATCTATCACATACTATATATATTTATTTTCAGAGTAATACATAACTAACTTTTTTAAAATTTAAAGAACATAAAACTTACTTAAGGTAAAATTGACAGTTCTTCATTGCTGCATAAATCCTATCTCTCATTTCTATAATTGATCATTTTTAATAAATTTATGAGCTTCCCTCCAAAGTTCCTGCGTAGATCTATGTACATAGTCATATGTTGATTAAAATGGAGGTAGATTTTAAGAAAGGTGTCATGGAATGATTTTATCATTGTGTAAACATCCCAGAATATACTTTAATAAGCCTATTAATAGATGGTCTAGCATAATGCACATCTAGTGTACACAATACATGTGCTGCAGTTTTACACAGCGGGCCATACTTTAGGCTGTTAACCCCACCATTAGCACAAACAAGTGAATAGTGTGTTTTGTGGTAATCTTGCAATGGTTATAATGTCACTTGATGAAAGAAAATTTTGGACTCATTGCTGTAATTTGTTTTAATCATTTAATTTAGTTTGTGCACTGGTGCATGTGTGTGAGCATGTTTGGGAGTTCATGTGTACTTGTAGGATTGCTGTGTGGTGGCCAAAGGACAATGTTGGTTACTCCTCCTAAGCTTCACCTGCCATCCCCCTCACTCTTTCTTTCATTATCTTCCTTCTTTTCTTTGGGCCTACAAATCACCATGTAGGCTTTGCTAACCAACTAGCAAGACCCCCAGACCTGACTGTTTCGTCTTCCTAGCACTAGGAGATATATGTAAAATATTGAATAATATGAACCCATTATCATATTCAGCCATATTCTTTCTTAAAATTTATTTTATTTATTATTTTTTGGCTATGAATATTTGTCTGCATGCACTTTTGTGAATCACATGTGTGTCTGCTGCCCACGGAGGCTAAAAAGGTTGCTGGATCTGATGGAACTGTAGATAAGGATAATCGTGAGCCACCATGTTGCTTCTGGGAATTGAACCTGGGTCCTCCGGAAGAGCAGTCAGAGCTCTTAACTGCTGAACTATCTCTCCAGCTCCTCAGTCATGTCCTTATTAATGAACATATAAGCTACTCTGTGGTTGGTACCACAAGAAATACATTTGTATGCAAAATAACATTAATAAGAACAACCAAACTAATACAGAAAGGGAGTTAATTTTATGCTTAAAGCCTAAATACGAAGTCTAATTTTATTTACATTTAAGAACACGTTACTGTTGATACAACTATTTTAACAAAGCATATCAGGTTAAGTACGGCATATTTCTCTTGTGAGAAAGACAACATGAATTCTGTCCTTGACCGTTTTATTAATCACAGCTAAGAAAATAACTGTAGAATACTGTTTTCAACAATAATTCATATATTTTGGAAGAATTAAAATGTAAAGCAGATTAAGTCTATCCTTGTAAATAGCTATGTTCCTTATTTATGGACCCTGTTCCTGTTTGATATTTATTGACTTACCAAAGTCGAGTGATTTCTAGAGCACAGGTCTTTCAATCGCCTCTGTGAATCCTGCCAACTTGCTTAATAAACTTAACTGATTTGTGAAGTTTTTTTCTCTTTTAATTCTTTTTTGGCTCTTTTGGGGGGTCACACCACCCTGCTTCCAAATAAATACACATGGAGACTTATTATTACTTATGAATGCCCGGTCTTAGTTTGGCTTGTTTCTAGCCAACTTTTCTTAAATTATTCCATGTACCATTTCTCTCTCTCTCTCTCTCTCTCTCTCTCTCTCTTTCCTTTTCTTACTTCTGTTTATCTTACTTTCACTGTGCTTGGCTGTGTGGGTGTGTGGTTATGTGGCTGGCCCCTCAGGTCCTCCTTTGAGGTAATATTTTATTTGTGTTCTGACAAAGCTTGCCTGGAGAGCAGAGGGTGGAGCTAGCCACTAGTTAACCATAGAGGTCTGGAGGTCTGTACAGACAGAAAGGAAGTGATAGGCAGGCTGGAGAGAGGATCTGGGCCCTTTTCCGTCTGAGGTGTTAGAGAAGTAAGAGGCAACTGTGGCTGATCCTTTATGTCTTTGATCAAAAACTGTTACCCCGATATCTGACTCCAAGTTTTTATTATTAAGACTAATCGGGACTGGGCTTCACTCCTTGTCTATTTTCTTTCCTTGATCTCTCTCCTCTTTCAGATTTCTCCTCCTATTTATTCTCTTGGCCTGCCAACCCCACCTATCTTTTATCCTGCCTTTCTATTGGTCATTTAACTCTTCATTAGACCAATCAGATATTTTAGAGAGGTAAAGTAACACAGCTTAACAGTGTTAAACAAATACAATATAAAAGAATGCGACACATCTTTGCATCATTAAACAAATGAACCACAACATGAACAAATGTAACATGTCTTAAATTAATATTACAAAACAGACTTGTTAAGATAGATTTTTGGAGTCCGTACTGTTCCGGAGCTAGAGACATAACTGTTGTTATTAATTAGATATATTTGGAATATCGCTTATTAGAACTGAAGTGAAACAGTAAGTTTCCCCCAAATTTCAAAACTATGTTAGTATGTATAAACAAAGAAAACAAAAACCAAGCCTAATTTTCCTAAAACTGGCCATTTAAGTTTGTGCTTACCTTATTGAGTAAAGGACGTTTCCGTTTTTGAAAATTCTTAGCAGCTTGTTATCTGTGGTGACTTCATGAAAGTTTGCCCCTTTCTCGTTAGCAAAGAACAAGTCCGGTTTCCAAATGGAGTCCAACATGGAGGGGTCCAGGTCTAAGGAATCGTCAGGATATTCACTGTATGCGAGACGAGGGTCGTTCCATTTCTGACGAAGAAAAATGTTTACTCTGTAATCCTGAGGGAGAGAAAGGGGAGAAGAGAAGAGAAATAAAGAGAGGTTTTAGGAAGTATAGTGTACCAGCGTCTGTCACTGTAGCTTCACCAGTTGTGCATGGAGAACTACGTGAATATGTAGATGATGGAGAAGACGGTGAAACAGCAGTGATGTTTTACTGTTTGACTGCATCCTTGGAGACCCTCAAGCCATCCAAGAAAAAAAACCACAGGGAATGAGAGGTCATCACTCTTTGTTTTTCCCCTTCAAATTTTATTTCCCTGGTTTGTCATATTAAAATATTAAATAGTAGTTAAACATTTGAAGCCAAACATTTTCTCCATTACTCATATTTTTAGAAACATTTCTTCTAGATATCTAACAAGATTCAAAGTTCTATTGTTTTCTGAAAGCTTTCTATTATACAAAAATAACAATGTATTGTTTTTAGAGTTATAAACACAATTTTACTTTTGCTTTTGAGGCAAAAGTATGCAGCCTTTGTAGATAGGCTTGGAATGTACCATGTAGACCAGGCTGTCCCAGAACTCATAGAGATGTATCTGTCTCTGCCTCCTGAGTTCTGGGATTAAATTGTGTGCCACTATACCTGCCATAAAACAATTGTTTAATATTTAATAATTTTGTTTAATATGACAAGTCCTATTAAATAAGTAATTTAGAAAAATTGAAGATTATATGTGAGAATTTAAAGAGTAATACTGGCTACTTCCAGCAATATTTTAAGTGGGTATTTCTAGGGACATTTTCCAATCCCACTTTTTAAAGATTATTTCAAAAGAAAAATCAATATTCTCGATCAAAATTTAGTTTGGTGCATGTGTGAATATGTGTGTGTGTGTGTGTGTATGTGTGCGTGTGCGCATAGTATATAAAATATTGTATAGCACATCTTTTTAGCTTTTTGAGCCAGGATCTCAGGTTGATCTCCCACTTACTCTGCAGCCAAGGATGATCCTGAACTGCTAATTCTTATGCCTCCACTGATTTTGTGAAGAAAAATAAATAAATAAAGCTAAAGGTGTACCTGACCATGCCACATGATATGAAGCTTTATTATTCATTTCCTCCTTACATTTTTGAGGTGGGTAAGTCTATAAACTTCATTATATGTGATTTATGCATATGTTTGAGAAATGTTTCAGTTATCTGGAAAATACTGGAGATTTACAGTGGAACTGAAACCTGACAATTTTCTTATTTTTTAATATTAAATATGGTAAGCAAACCGTCGAAAGAGGCTTCTGCTGAACTTTTGGACTTTGTCATTCAGGAAAACCAAGTTCACAGTCTGATCGGTATTGGGGCACCAATACTACTTCCCTCCAACTGCAACTAAGCTTACACACCAGACTTTCCCCCTCTGCCTGCCAGATGTCCCATCCATCTTCCTCTGCCTCTTCTTGAGGCTGTACTTGATCATCTCAAAAAAGAATATCAGCACCACTAAATGTTTGGCATTTAACAATAGGAATGCATAAATTCTTTGAAAATTTTACAAAATTTTTTTTGAATATGTTAACTCCTTTTCCATCTCCCTCAGATTTATCCTTACTCGCTACACATCAGACTTTGTATCCTCTCTTTATTTTAAACCCATGAGTTCCAATTCATGCTGCCCATATGTTCTTGGGTCTATGGCCTTCCATGAGAGTGTTTCCATTGACCATGAGCTACTTACAGTCTAAAAGTAACATCCTTCTCCCAGTAGCTTCTGAGCTAGGAACGATGAGACTTTGTGCCTATATTCCCCCTCCATGCTGTTACTGGTTTTGCCTTGGTATTATACATATTTTGTGCTTACTGACAAGGTAATTTTTAATATGCATATGTATGTATATATTTGTCTTATTTTCAAAATATTTCTGATATTAATAGCAATAGGTATCTGATTTTAATTAAAAGGATATTGAATTTGAATAAAAGTTCAAAATTCATAGACAAATTGAAAAATATTCCAGAATTCTTGCCTTAAGGTGTCCTATCCAAAGTTGTTGGCTAAGTTAAAAATGTAATTAGAAAACGAATTTGTCAAGAATTAAGAATAAATACTACCCCCCAAATACTCAACTAGTTTTGAGTTTTCTAGACCTTTGCAGTTCTGAAGCACTGTACAGAATAAAATCTGCGTATCACAAAGCGTAGAACATTAATACTCAATGGTGGCATAATTGCTTCTAGCACTCTCTGTAATATCCCCCATGTCGTCTGCACCATCTGCTCCAGGAACATCCATAGGGAGATTAGTCGTCTGGGACCACTGATTCTGAAATAATGGCTCATTGGAAAAGCCTTGTTCATCCCTCAGTTACCAAACCAATAGGGAAGAAAAGCCATTTTATACCAACTATTTGGAGTCTTTGAAAGGTTATTTCAAAACCCCTCCTGGGTCCTTCTTCATTATCCATATGTTTATTCTGTTTGAAAAGGTCAGAATAGTTTTTAAATTACCAAAAACTATAAAAGAATATAATTTTGTACCAATTTGGAAAACAAAAGAAAAATTGATTAGAACATAAGATGTGTTAAACTGACAGAAATGTATTCGTTATACCATTCAGTAACTTCTTAGTGTATTTAAGATTGAAAACCACAGACAAAGATCACGTCTCAATCCTTACACACTCACATCAGAATTGCTGGAAAGGCAAGCATATTTTCATGAAAACGCTTTCAAAATTTAGATGTTTGTTTCAACATGTTGAGTTCATTTAATTTGACAAGTTTTGTAGAGAAACACTGGCACACAGCCGGCAGTATTTGTAACTGATGAATATCAACGAAAAATAGTAATCACTGTTGCTCTTTGGTTTCAAGGTGAAAGGACCTCTGGTAATGTGTACCTAGCAGCAATCCACACGTTGTCACTATTTTACTATCTTCTTCTACCACAGATGCCCACTTACACTCTTATTCAGTTCCTTTTTACTTGCACACTTTCCTTCTTTATGTTGACCTGGATAAACAGGCAGACTATAGTTTCACAGACAGTTGTACTAATGGATGGGTGGGTAGGAATTAAAAACATTTCAACTTCCCATACTCTGCTTCAACTCTCCACTATATTTTATGTTGCATATTGCACCAAGCAGGAAAACAAGCAAGAGTTCTCCTGGTTCAGGTGCTGTAGAAGTGAAAATCCTCCCACTATTATTACTTCCATTCAATACCCCAAATCTGCATTTGAAAATTTACTCTTTCCAAATTAGAGAAAGTTATTCTACTTAACTGCATTGCTACTTGATGGAAATCACAACTGCATGTCACAATGAATGGAACCATCCATGCACGACGTTCATTTGCAATATGTATTTTACATTACTTGAGCATCATCTGCTTTACATTTTTGGACTTCTGTTTAAAAAAATATATTCCCCAATCAGAATACATAACTCAAACCATAAGAGTCATTAAAGATTGGGGGCAATGAAGTCTTCAGAGCATAACTTGTTTTCTTTCAGCACTAAAAATGCTCTTCACCATTCTTAGAATTCTGAAAATTCTTTTCAACTAATACTGAGCAACTTTTTGAAGTGGCCAAAAGGCACTCAGTACTTTAAAGATGTATAATATCATCATTGAACATCATTTTGATGACCTTCCAACCAGTGAGTTTTCTGGATTATCTTTTGTAAACTGTGATATATACAATATGTGTTAAAAAATATATTGTCACGTGCACATAGGATTAGCCATTGGTGGCATTCCTTACTTTAATAATACTGAGTATCCATAGCAACTATTGAGTTCCATATTATTTTTGTCACCCAAGAAGGAAAATCTGTACCTATTATACAGTCTCTTATCCCTGCTCCCAAACACGGACAACCAGTACTCTGCTTTCAAACTCTCTAGACTGTACTGGGTACTTCAGGTCATGGGTGTAATCCAGTCTGTGACTAGGTTCTTTTAGTTAGTATGATGTTTACAGGATTTGCAAAGTGTATTTAGGAATATAGAGATCATGTTTAATTTATTAAAAACTGAAGTATCTTACTGACAGAATTCTACCTGTAGTTGACATACATTCCAAGACATGCATGCTTTTATAATTAAAATATATGCATATGTATTGTACATGATATCACAATGTACATAAACATGTATATATATGTATATATATGCATAAATTTGTTTATATATTCTAACATAAACCAAGCAGCCATCATAAGGCATGAAAATAATATTATTAACTGATGGAGTAAACTTTTTTCAAACATGAGTCTACCAGCTCCATAACATAGAAGATTGGGATTCTATTTATGTATGTAAGCAACTACCAGCTTGACCTAACTTGTATCACCAACATAGTTGATGGTAGCAATGTATAACAGTCATAGTGTCACTATTTTTTATTTTGAGAAATTAGGTTTAATTAATATCATATGTAATTTGAGATTAGTATTTCACCAGTAACTAACCAACGAGGATTTCTTTGAGTCTATGAAAAATAAAAATTTAGCAAAGATTATTATGCTAACCAAGCTTCTTTACCTCAAGATATTCTACTTTAAAGGTATTTATCTAGTATAGGGAGCTAATGTAAATTTTTAATGAAAAATAAAAGAATATGAGAGAAAAAAATAAAAGTAAAAAAAAAAAGTACTTGCAGGCACAAACATGAGAACTAGAGTTCTGTCTCCCAAACCCAAATGTTTTAAAGGCAGGTTTGTGTCACATACTAGTAAGCCCAGTGTCATAGGGCACACAGGCAGATCACTGGGGTTTACTGGCCAGCAGCCTACTCTACTCAGCTGTTCATTAGAGAATTTGACTCTAAAATCAACATAGGCAGCACCTGAGAAATGATTTTCAAATTAATCTCTGGCTTCATATGAACATGTAGACACACACACACTCTCCGGGTTTTGGTATATGTGCATATTTTCAAAATGTAATCGATTATTACACTTTCCTTCATAACTTTAATGTTCTCTTAAGACAGCAGCTTTGTATTTGGGGGGAACACATAGCTTAGTAAGCATGAACAAAGGCATAGATATTATTGACAAATGGTTTTTGCTATAAATAAAATTTTAGACACATAAATAAAATAGTCTAGTGATTATTTTTAGTATTTTCAAATAGTTTTAATCTCCATGCCTTCTTCACTTATAAAAATATAAACTATAATTTACATTTCTAAATTTGAAGTCATTTTTTTTTTGTTCAGGGGACTTTAATAATTAACGAGAGCTTAAAGGGTAGACACCATTTACTATGCGCTATTATGAGCTGAAGATTAATAAACAAAAGTTCCATTTAGCCAGAATTTTAGAGTTAAATATTGTTCAAGACAAAATTAAACTGTTTTTCACTTGTTTTCTTCTGAGCAATTCGGATAATTCTTTAGAAGCTGTGTATTGATTTGGACATTGGCCAAGAAGCTGTGTGGCGGCTGCTCATTGTACCATACAGATGCCAAGGAATTAACTTCTTTTTAGAAACTATTATTATGTGCGGCAGCCTTACTTACATAGTTCTGGAGAATAGCAGATAAAATATTTTGCTACTACTTCTGAATCAAATGATGTGAATGTTTAAAACATTTTTACAATCTAATGTTGCCCAAATAGTATATGAACTATCTACACAAATTCAGAACTAAAAGGGAAATATAATGAATCACTAGATATAATATTTCTGAGTACATGACACTTAGCATTAATAGTTCTATATTTTCTTTATTTGAGAATATGGAGACATTTTTTTAATATTTTTTCAAATTTAAAATATTTCTATATTTCCCCTTTTCCAATCCTCCACCAATCTCCTCCCATGTACCCTACCTTGATATCTTTTAATTCATGGATGTTATTTATTTATTTATATGACATATTTTAGATTTGAATGTAAGGGGTCAATTAAATGTGATGTAAAGATATATTGCCAGACTGTGGTATGTTTTCATTTTTCATACTTGTATCTGGTAATCTGCGTCATCTTTTAGTTGAATACAGTGTGCATATGTTAGTACAATTGAGTGTACATTCTAGGATGGGTTTAGCCTGACACTGATGCTAACGCTTTGAGAGACATGTAAGTTCCATTCTTCTATGTCCATACCATGCTTTTGCCCTGACCTATTTCCAAATTCGTGGCTACATTCTTTTTCTCTCTAAAATTAGCTTGGTGTTTGCACCTGGCTATCTTCATAAGATGAAAGTTATTTTAACTGATTAAATTCCCACAGATTGAGAGCGTTAAGTTGCTTTACTAATACCACATGACAGGCATGCGTTAAAACTGAGATCTTGTTATGTCCCTTCAGGCTAAAGACTAACTCAGCATGGAGTGCCTTGTACAGGTGATGTCTCAAAAACAAGGTGTCTTGTGTGGAAACAGATTATTTCCTGTTAGGTTCCACGTGCATGCATCCCGCTCACGGGACACCACTGACCTTTACTGACATCATGTGGAAAAGGCCCTGCAGCATGTTTTTCTTACCTACAGAGGAGCATTTATTTTTCTTGGTCCCTTCGGAGCAATATTTTGTTGAGAAATGCTTTTCTTTAGTACAGATGACTTAGTGTTCCAGCACCATTTGATGGGGAGTCTAGAATTATATCTCCTTACGGTGTTTTTTGTGACTTCTAAGAACAGATTTTAAATTATATTAAGTAAACTCCTACCTTCAACTTTCAACAAAATCATTTATTTTTCCCAGATACCCAGAAAGATTGATGATATGTAGATAGTCTTAGCATTCTTTGTGAAAACAGTGATTTAAAAAATAATAACAGAGCAATGGAGGCAATCCAAGTGTGTCAAAATACAAAATATCTCTACCTTTTCATTTAAATGTTGATTGGGAAGACAACAATATTTTTTAAGAAAGCTTATAAGCTAAGAGTGAATAAGTGAGCTCAGTGTTTTTGTGCATATCGACAAGGGGCTTGCTTAATTCATTTGCTGTTAGAAGAATGCATTGTTCTTTGCTTTAATAAGCTATTTAGAGAAATAAGATTTGAAGAGTAAAGGCAATAAAACTCCCTTCAAGGGCTGAATTCTTCAGAATGAATTAAGTTTTAGAACATATTCCTCAACGACCAAGGTACTAAAAATTGTCAAGGGCAAATAATTTAGCCCTGATAAGTAATGAGAAATAGAAGGCCCATAAAGGAAAGAAGATTGAAAAAGCAGACTGCCTGCATTCAGACGCAAACCGTTACTCGGCTTTTGTAGTGGATAATACTTCAAAACCCGTGGCCAAATTGAAGAGGAAAAAAAAAATTTTTCCTTTGTTTCATATGTTTTCTTTTGCTTTCTTGTTTCAAGTTGAAAGGAATGTAGGCAGAAATTCAGACTTATAATACGAATTAAATAATTCAAATCTTATTTCTCAAAATAGCTTATTAAAACACTGAACAATGCATTCTTCAAAAAACAAATGAATTAAGTGAGCCCCTTGTCAATACACATAAACCCTGAGCCCACTGATTCAACTTTAGCTTCTCAGCTTTCTAAGAAAGAGTATTGCTGTCTTCCCATTGGTTTATTGTGGTTTCGTTTTTATAGCGCATAGATGATACCTTATAACGCTTGTCTTACGATATTCCCTCACCTTTCTCAAGAAGACAGAAACAAATGCTTCTGGAATGTGATGCCATCAAAACGAGCTCCCAAATCTCAAAGGTAGTAGCACCAATACTGGAGAGATAGTCAGAAGTAGTGCACTTTCCCACTTTGCACAAGGCTGTTCAATCCCAGGTATCACAAAAGCAAGCAAACTTGTTAACCATCTAGTGATGGCTGTGTTTGCTAGGGCCATAGAGAACATTCTGTCATCTATAATGCTGGGTCAAATAAACATTGTCACCATAGGGGGGCTGCCTATGAGCTTATGGTATCTGATGGTAGATGTTTGGTAATAGGGTCAGTAGATTTGAAATATATGAAGAGTTCATTTTTAAAAAATTCTAGTTGTTCTGAATAACTGAGTTAATATGAGGGTCTACAAACAGTAGATACAGATAATTATAAAATTGTAAATTTTACTGCTAGATAGGTTTATTTTCTAATTATTCAAATAATAAAATATTCCAGGCAAGACATGTATTTTCCAGATCCATCTATGGTTGTTTCTTTGCAAAATCTACAACTTAAAAAAAAAATAAAGGGAAATTGAAGCCACAAACCCAGGGGCATGCAGGTAGTTCTGGTTACAACTGTCTAGCAGTCCCAGCTACAAGAAAACTCTCCCATTTTCAAAAGCCTTGAATGCAGTCAAATGGTTTGATGTGATGGTGACTCCTGCTACATATCTGATGAGATGTGGAGAAAGGAAATCTATATCTCTCAGAGAACTATAACCTAGGGCTGTCTTGAGAGGGGAACCTATTTCTTGAGACTGAGCTGCTCTGAGAAGCTGAAAATATAGGGGCGTGAAGATACTCTACTGTGTATACTGAGTGGAAGATCAGAAGAGACAGCAGTGGAGGTAGGCAGCAGGGAGCTGATGAAGGCAGGGCATTTGGTTAGTGAATCCACACTATCTGATGAGAAATGAAACTCAAAGTTTAGAATCACTGCAGATAGGGAACTCTCTAAGTGCCAGCCATGGCCTAAGTGTTCTTAGAATAAACAAAACTATAAAAAGGAGAGTGGTAGATAAAATGTTACAATGGTCCCACAGGTGGAAGTCCCACCTGCTGCTAATTACCCACGACAGTGAGGTGGCAACACAAGCCAAGTGACCCACTGGCCATGGTCAGTGATAGGGAATCATCATCTTAAGGAAACTAAAGCAAAGAAGAGATGTAAAAAATGTTTATCAATTTATTTGTTCATGTCTGCTATTAAGTCTTGATTAATAATTTTAATCTTATGCAGTATTTGATGAAGTATAGCAATTATCTTTATATCTAGTTTAAATGAAATAAAGAGTAAAATACATTTAGAGTTGGAGTTTTTAGTCTATTGAAGCTATTTCTTGAAATGCTTATTTAAACCTGATAGACTGTAATTCAGCAAATGATTATTTTAAAAAAATTCAGTGAGTAAAAAGCATGAAAGGAGCTGGTGTGTATAAGAAATAGCTGTAAAAATTAGGTGGAAAAGAGGAAACACAACCTAAGGCTAAAAGAAGAGGTCCACCAGAGAAATGGGCTAAACTTATCTTACAGCCTCCAATGGGGTCTGGTTGTTTTTGCAAACAGCTGTGGTAGGGAGTCCAAAAGCAAAGCTTCCTTAGAAGCACAAAAGTGAGCAAAGGAGAGAGAGACGAAGGGAGAGAAGGAGATAGAGAGAGGAGAGAAAGAGAGAGAGGAATATTTTATTGTTCTATTGTTTAAAGGTCTGGAGAGAATTTCCAGGTGCATTTCTTGTCTCAGGGATAAAAATAATGTTCAATTCAACTCAACAGATAAAGTAAATGAGGTCACAAATGAAGGTTGTCCAGGATTTGTTTTTGAATAATTGATGTATCTATTTAATATTGCTAGATTTATGTTAATAAGCTCATTTTTGTTGGATTGAGCCCTTTAATACTACTTTGTGACAGGATTATTTGTATTAGGACTTAACTACTCTCTGGAATGTTGGCAATGCTCCACAACAACTAAAGAATAATTTATAAAGGATTGCCCAGATTATAGTACTACTTTGCTATGTTACAGAAACTAATTTTTTCATGTTCTCCATGGAGCAAAGGATTTATTCTTTCACATCTCCTTGAATAATTTTGAAGCAAAATGTTTTTTTCTCTTTCATTGTAGAATGAATTTCCATGTCCTAAGTTCCTTTCAGAGATATAAAGTAGAGAGAAGGATGGTGTAGGAGGGTCCTTTTTTATTTCTGTTGCTTACATGGTTAATAAAGGAGCTGCCTGGCCTATAAGATAGGTCAGCCCTTAGGTGGGCGGAGTAGACAGAACGGAAGTTCTGAGAAGAAAGGAAGTGTGCCAGATGCCATGATCCTCTGGCCCTGATGGATGCAGGTTAGAATCTTCCGATAAGTCACCATCTTGTGGTGACACACAGATTGGTAAATATGGGTTAGACTAATATGTATAAGAGGTTAAAACTAATGGTCCAGGCAGTATTTAAATGAATACAGTCTGTGTGTAATCACTTTGGGCATAAACTAACAGCCAGGAGCCAGGCACTGGAAACAAAAGGGCCCGCATGCCTCTCAGGTGCTGGGAATACAACCTGCACCCCGTAATTACAACAGAAGGAGGAAGATCCTACCCAGTGGGAATCTCCCATTTTCTATTGGTGTTTTAAGGAAGAGGGATTACTTACCTCTTAACCTACATATGCTGTGCTCAACTATGTATAGTGGTGCAGACCCAGATTTTTGATACCCTGGCTCGTTTTGAGCCCTTCCGATACCAAGTTAGCTGGACTTTTGTTTTGTAGTCTATCTAGACAGTTGGGTCACAACTGAAAAGGTGTCACCCACCAGTGCAACAGTGAGTGCTTCAGTGCATCAGTATTAACTTTACCTTCTGCATTTGCCAGATTCAGTTAGCGGCTGAGGAACAACTGAACTTGCTTGTTACATCCTTAACATTAACTGAAATGCAAAGTGACAAGTTTTGACTACTGCCAATCAATTTAGAGAACATGGTCTCCAATCTTACTTTACCTTTGGCAGTTGAAATGATATTTGCAGGGTATTATTTCAGCATATCACTATCTCCAAGAACACACTTTAAGATGAATTCCAGGAACTGGTCATGAGAACATACAATCCTGTCATTCTTGTGGCATTTGTCCATCGACAGAAGATATTTAACTGATCTGGTAGCTAATAGTTATATGCCAAGCTCACTTCTACAGAGATCTACATGGAGACAGTACTATCATTGCAAATTCAGATTAGAGACAAATGAATATAAGTGACATGCATCTTTACATTTACACTAAAGAATTGAGCACAAAACTTTCAAATCTATAAACAGTATGTAGTTAAGTTTTTTAGTCCACAGATCATAAGGAAACTCCAGAAAGACAAAGGTCAAAGAGATAGGCATCACAGAGATGAGGATCCGAAGTTGCCCTGCTCTTTATACTGTCGCTTTTTGAGTCATCAGCATCTTTTGTCATTTTTTCTCCTATTATTAAAAAAATGCTTTTAAACAATTTGTTTATTAAGCAACATTATACTATTTCTAAACAATTGTGGATCATAATATTCTTTACAGAAAATCTAACATCAGAGAAAGATCTTAGAGAGTTTCTTTTTGAGAGATAATGGTTTAAGGAATGCCTTGTGGATGAATATATTGACCTGAGATTTATTCATAAATTTGATGGGGTTCACTAAGGTGAACAACAATCTCATACATCTATTTTCTTCAACTATTCCCATAAATGAACCTATTTCTTGTTGATACTTAGAAACCACAGTTCAGAGCACATTCATGCTGCCTGTCACTGATTACTCATACATGGAATTAAGAGTATTCCAGACCAAAGCTATTACTGTATTTGGGATGGCTTCAGTACTATAAAAGTAATACCATGAGGTCAAGATGTTAACAGACCCATTGTTAACATTAAAAGGCTATCCATTTGCTTCTAGGCGACTCTCAAAAGAAGTGAGATGAATAATTTAATCTGAAATGTAACATAGGATTGCTCTGTGAATACTATAATGGCACTCATCAAAAGAGAGAACGCCTTTAAGTGAACCTAACTCATTGGCAATGGATTTGAAGGGAGTAGTCATTTCTGGCAAAAGTTACAAAAGAACAGAAAAAAGCTTCTTTTAAATTGAGCACATGTCCTTCCCATTGCCATGAAAAATACGTTACAGAGAATTTAATAAGTAATTTCTCTTTAAAGTCTTACATTTTTGTATCACGATTAATCCTGCAGAGTCCAATTTCTAAACATATTTATTTCTTCATCAAAAATTATGAAATTATCTTTGCATTAAGACAGCTGAAAAATAAATTCTTTTGGGGAAATACTGTATTATACAGGAAGATAGATGGAAAAAGACAAGTGCATTTAAACGTTATTAGCCCACATTCCATTTATTATGAAATGAAACATTTTACTCACATTTCAGGGACAACAGAATTGATTTAACACTGCCATTGAGATACAGAACTATAGAAATACCGAAATGACAAGAGGAAAATTGTCCTTTATTTATCTATGTCAAGTATATTACATCCAACTATGTTTGGAAGAAAATAAGTTTGTCAGCCTAAATATGAAAATTACCCATCTATCTGCAACACCATTCAATTAGGAAATTCTTCATAATGAGCATTATATCAGCTTATAATGATTAGCAAAGAATATAATGAATAGCAAGGAGTGTCTCAGAGACAACCATTGCTTTACAGATCCTGCAGTCACATTTTCAGAAAAAAATTTGGGCAAAATAGTATAAAGAAAAATAAAATCACTGAATTTTTAATTGAGTAAAGCAATATGATTTTACTGGAGTTTATTTGATAACTTGGGACTAGTAGCATGCACTGTCAATAAACCCAATAAAGAAGCACATAAAGTATCCTCAATGGCTGCAGTTTCATTAATGGCCTTAATAAAGTCATTGAATAAATCTCAGGGAAGGGATATAAAATGCTTTAGCAGGAAATTTTCAGCAATTTATTTGCCAATGCTAATTCTTAAATGGATAACATAAAGGGATGAAAACAAAGCAATACAAAGAGGTAAAAATCATTAAAAATTTCAAGTATAGAGAATATAGTAAATAAGCCTTTTGAAATAACAAATATGTAAAAATTAGCATGCTTATTCTTAAAAAAGAAATGTTGGGGGCTGGAGAGACAGCTCAACAGTTAATAACATTGACTGCTATGGCAGAGGATATGGGTTTGATTCCCAGAACCAACACAGTGACTCACAGCCATCTATAATTTCTGTTCCAGGATATCTGATGCCTATTTTGGTCTCCACAGGGACTTGGCATACATGTAGTGAAGAGACATATATGCAGGCAAAGCATTCATACAATAAAAATAAAGATATAAAACTTTAAAAGATAAATATTAATCATAAGTTCAGACAGCAGGAAAAATTTCCAGCATAACAATTACAAACATACCCTTATTTAAACTAAGAGAAAGACCTAAAACACTGAACTATCCGTAAGAAAAATATAGAGAAGTCATTACAAAGATCCTGGAATTGAAGGTATTCCTTGACAAAGAAAGCTATGGTTAAGCTGGTGCAATGGAGAAGTCTAAACAGGGCTGGAGAGATGATTCAGTCATTAAAGGCTAGGATCACAACGCAAAACATAAGGGAAAGTTTAAACGGGCCAACATTGGGTCAAGAAGTAGAACTTATTAAATGCCTTTTGAAAGGTTAAATTTCTGGAATAGACCACATACTTATGAAAAAAATCATCTTTACATTGAGTGTCATAACCAATAAAGGAAGAACGAACACTTCTAACTAGTTTGGAAACAAGCATCATACTGACATTAAAAAATTTTTTCTAAGTACATGAAATACTAAAATTACAATTCAGAATTCAAAGTTAAAGCTGATAAAAAAAATCCTAAAACTAATTTTAGAAAATTAAATATAGCAATTACAAAAATATAGTAAAATATTAAAGTGAAGGTTATGCACACAATTCAATTGTGTTTTGGTCTTTTGAACTCAATCCATAAATTCTATGATATTAACAAAATAAAGGAGAATTCACATCTTATTTTATTAATCCTAGGATATCACTGGAGAAAACAGTGTCAATTACAGCACCACAAAGTGGTTCAACAGGGAAAAATACTTGTTGCCAGACATGAAAAACTGACTTTGAAACCCAGTTGCATAGGGTGAAAGGAGGGAAACTGCTTTAGTTAGTGGTTCTCTGACCTCCACATAAGTGCCATGGCATGTATTTACACACACACAAAATTACACACACACAAAATTACACACACACACACACACAAATGCATGTGCAAACACAAACACACACAATAAAATTTTAAAAGGAAACTTAAAAAGCAATAAAAGCATTCTTGATCTGACAAAGGTCACTTACAGGAAAGATAAATTGATATTCTTTCAAGGGTAAGTTTCAGATACATGTATACAATATTTAATTACATAGATGTACTTTACCTAGCCATAGTTTATATAGACATCTTCATACAAAGTTATCATAGACTTCAACCAAACTAATCCCTTTCCATTTTATCCATCTTCCTTCTTCTGTTGGCTCATGTAATTCCCTTGGATAATTTCTCATATATAAGTGTGTATACATGTAAATACGGGATACTTATATGAAATAAAGACTCCTCAAATGACAGAATATAAACATTATTTTTTCTGAGTATAATTTATTACACTTGATACAATAATATTAAGTTGTGTCCATTTTTCAGAAAGAACATAATTTCAGGGTTTTTTTTTTACAGGTGAATGAATCTGCTTACAGATATATACCATATGGCTGCTATACATCTGTAGATGAATGTCTAAGGTCATTCGTTAGCTTATTATTTGTGTACAGCGCTGCAGTGAACACTGATATGTACACACACCTGTGATATGGTGACTTGAGTTCTGTTATAGATACAGAAGTGGTATAGCTTAGTCACAGGGGAGTTTTTTTTGTAGTTTTGTGAGTATAACTACCTGCTTATTTTTACAGTGCCTGTACTAATTTACATTCCCCACAGTTGTGTATAAGGGGGTCTCATTTCCTTTATTATCCTCACTAGGATTTTTTACTTTATATAAGTTTTTTAATGATAATTCTCAATAGAATGAGATGAGCTCTTAATGTAGCTTTAGTACACACACAGACACACACACACACACACACACACAGTACCTTTATAAATGTTCATTAGTTATTAACTACCCTAAAATAAAAAAGGTTTACTGTGGTGATATCTTGTTTGCACAAATAAAGCACACCTGAAAATCAGAGGGTGGAGCTAGTCACTAGATAATCATAGAGGTCTGTAGGTCTGTACAGACAGACAGGTAGTGAGAGAGAAGAAGTGATAAGTGGGAGGAGACAGGAACTCACTCTTTTTTACAGCTGGGAAGTTGAGTAGGTAAGGTGGCTGCGGTTTTGCTCCTTTGTCTCTCTGATCTCTGTATTTTCTACAATATCGACTCCAGGTTTTTATTATTAAGAGCTATTAGACTTGTGCTACAGTTTATTAAAGATTTTAATCTTTAGTAAATATATATAAATATTTAGGAATAAACTTAAAATACGAGGTGTCTTAGGGTTTTTATTACTGTGAAGAGACACCATGACCAAGGCAACTCATGGAAAGAAAGCATTTCATTGGGATGGCTCGCTTACGGTTTCAGAGGTTCAGTCCATTATCAGCATAGTGGGGACATGTGGGTAGACATGGTACTAGAGAGGGAGCTAAGAGTCCTACATCTTGCAGGCAATGGGGAATCCACTGAGACATTGGGTGGTATCCTGGTTTCCTATGAAACCTCAAAGCCCACCCCCACAGTGACACACTTCCTCCAACAAGATTATACCCACACCAACAAAACCATTCCTTTAAATAGTAGCATTCTCTGTGAGATTATGGGGATAAACATTCAAACTACCACGTGTGGCAACCTCAAAAACATTGTTAAAAGTAGCTGAAAGGGCTGGGCAGTGGTGGCGCATGCCTTTAATCCCAGCACTCGGGAGGCAGAGGCAGGGAGATCTTTGTGAGTTCGAGACCAGCCTGGTCTACAAGAGCTAGTTCCAGGACAGGCTCCAAAGCTACAGAGAAACCCTTTCTTAAAAAACAAAAAAAAACAAAACAAAAAAAAAAACCAAAAAAAAAAAGTAGCTGAAAGGGGAAAGAAACTGAGAAATTATAAATAGCAAATTGAGTCACTGTGTTCATGGATGGAATATTTAATGTCTATTATTTATTTGTTTCAGTGCATTCAGTCTTATTCAGAAAGTATGTTATGTACTTAGTCTTTTAAAAGACAGGAAAAATTATTTTGCTTTAGCCCTCTTTTAGTTGAATTAGCAAGATAATAAAAATATGTAAATCATGTAAGTATCAAAAATTAGAATTAAACATACTGTTATTCCTAGATATTTACACTGTAGGAAGAAATTGTAAAATATTTAGCCTAAAATGAGACACAGGTTATTCAACACATCGCCCAGTTCCTACAAATATTTTTGTGTGCTTTTGCTAAAATTAAAACATGAGTTCGAGCTGAAAATACTCATTCTAATGTATTAGTGAGTAACTGAAATGCAATTTTAAAATATATTTTTTAAAAATGAAGAGGGGTGAAAACAACGCAAGACCTCAAGGAACAGGAAATCAGTGTGAAATTCCATCTCCTCGAAATATCAGAGAAGCTATATCCATGCGGTCTCAACAACCTAACTGCCTGAACGATACCTGAACAAGGACAACAACAAAAGGCAATCCAAGATGGAAGGAAAAAGCTCATAATTTCCTAATGGTAGATGAAGTAAGGCAACTGAGGATTACTTCCCAGGGAAGAGGCCCCCAATTGGTTATCCCAAACATATTCCTACAAGAAAATTATACAGGCTGAGATGATTATATTTATATATTTAGGAGAAAATGGATACAACTTTAATTAAATAAAGTGGTCATGAATTTGAAAGGGAAGAAGAGAATGTATGTGGAAAAAATTGGCAGGAGGAAAGGGAAGGAAGAAAAGATGTAATTATACTTCAATTTCAAAAAATTAAAAAGCAATTTATAAAATAATAAAAATCAAAAAACAAAGGAAAAATTAAAAGCAATTTGAGAGTGATTAGATATAAAATATGCATAAGAATTTATCAGCTGTTACATGCTATTTTGAATGTCAAAGTTCGGAAAAGAGCCTGGGGCAATGGCTCAGTAATTAACAAGTGTTAATCTTGCAGAGATCCCTGATCAATTGCCAGCACTGACATGTTGGCTGATAACTATCAATAACCCCAGCTCCAGGTGACTTAATTCATTCTTCTGACCTCCACGGGCACCAGGCACACATAAGACACACAGATACGCATGCAGGCAAACCAGTGATGTGGACAAAATAGAATAAAAATTTTATTTTTTTTATTTCCTAAAGGGGATATATACAATATAATTAAAAATGGAAATACTTAATGTTTTAAAATGCAATTGTCATCAGTCATTTACATACTAATGTTCATTGTTGGAATTTAAAACAAGATTCTAATGTTTTTGATGAAGTAATTTGAACAGAAATAGTTTAGGACAACATGAAAATGAATAAAATTAATACATTAAGGAAGTTGCATTACTAAATATTATGTTTAATATTAGTATATTAAATAGCTATAGACAAGTAAAACATTGACATGGACTTAAAGTCATAAAACGGAGTAACATGTTTAGTAGGGGCATTATCAAAAAGTAATGTGGATAAAAATTTGTATGTAAAACAAATAAATTGTCCTGTTTCATACCATGTATATGTTTATATTTAGGAATATATATGCATACAAGCATACAATAATAGTAAAAGAAGAGGCTATGAATTTGAAGGAGAACAGCAAGGAATAAATTGAGGGTTTGCGAGAGGAAGGGGCTGGAGAGAGAATGCAGCAGTTAAGAGCACTGTCTGCTCTTCCAAAGGTCCTGAGCTCAATTACCAGCAACCACATATTTCCTCACAACCACATTTAATGAGATCTGGTGCCTTCTTGAGGAAGAGACCAGGTCAGTTGTCCTCATCAACTTAGACCATGAGACCCACTGTGGACAAGTTCAACAGAACCGCCATATACAGGCTGCCCATACATGATTCAGCATTGCCAGGACATAAATTTTTTTTTCATTTCATTCATTTGTGGGAGGAAAGGGAAGGGAAAATGTAATTATATTACAATCTGAAATAGAATAACATATTCTATGTTAACTAAAGTCTAAATAGCAAAGTGTTTTAGCATGAAGAATAAGAAAATGCATGTACCAGTTCAGATGAGTGTAAGGTAAATTTTCTGAGTAAGGCAAAATTAAACATTTTAAGATGAAGCTAAAATCATTTATTCATCAATAAAACATTATAAACACATTGAAGTAAAAGACTACTTCAAAAATATGTCAGTAAAATTATGCTTCTTCAGCTTATTTTATGAGTAATTGCGTGGGAAGAGTATGTGTGGGTGTGTACACATACCCAATTAAGACAGTCACAAACAGGGAGAAGATAAAAGTATTTATCCACAAAAGACATCTTATCCTGACCATTTATTAATTCTTTCAATTTAAGAAAATACATGATAAGCATCAATCAATGCTGATTTGATGTCAATTATAATTTAAAAATAAATCTGAATAAATATTAAATGTGGTAGAACTTGAAAAACTGCTAAAATAAGTATTAGGCATTTAAAGCAAAATAAACACTTTGGAGAAATTTAATAAATATTATCAAGTAATTCCACTTTGGGGTATGTATACTATATAGAATGTGTACATTACCAGATAATGAGGAGTAGTATTCTTTTATAATAGTGATAACTTTAGAAACAAATATTTAGTTTTCCCCATGAAATGTCCAATGAATAAATATATTGTGGAACACTTATTAAAATGAAAACTGAGCAATATTATTTTGTATGTAAGTTTGGATCATCTCCCAAAACATACACTTGAGGAAACAAAATAAAACTGGTTATGTGTGGATAGTTCAATATAATCATTTGGTTTATAGTTTTACACATTTACCATGATGCTTATGTGCTCATATCAAAGTCTTTAAGTACAGAGGAAAGCCATTTTTCAACTCAAGTAAATAGCTGTAGTTTGTCTGTCATGTTTAGTTTTATAATATAGTGATAAGCATTTGAGTTTTTATTTTATTATCAGTACATCTTTGTATTTCTGAAACTATTTGATTAAAATCTTTTTGAAAAAATTAGTAGTTTAAAGATTCTGCTAACATATGTGTAAATACTATTAATTTTGATGCCATGTTTTTAAAATTCACAATCTAATTATTAAATGATCTAAAGTGATACCTGAAAGTAAATACTCATTGCAGCAACAAAAAATTAAACATAGCTTTTGTGTGAAATATTAAAACAATTAAGTCTGACTGTTTTCTAAATATGCAGTGACCTCATAATTTTCTCCATAATCCTTGTTATATATCTATGCATAAGAAGGCAGCGTGAAGCTATGAAAACAGACCTGAGTTTGTCTTTTTACTTTGTAAAATGTATTTATTCTGAGTGTTAGCAGAATATAATGTTTCAAGAGTAAAATGGATTTTCACCACATAGAGAACTTCCTACTTCTTTAACACTTGTCAAAAGATGAATGTCAATGTTTTCTTGGATATATAGTTAAGCCATTTGAGTATTTGAGCAGGATTTGAGATACTGCTATAGATACATATCCAAATGACTACTTTCATACCTATTAGTTAAACAGAAAGCTCACTTTAGAAGTGTTTCATCTTAACATCTAAGCCTTGTTAACTCAAGCATTGATTACAGGAATATATATTCATCTGTCTAAGTGATCTTAAGTTTTGCTTTATGGAAACAATCATGAGATATTTTCATCTCTAGACCAAAGGAAAAGACAAATGAGTATCCCATACCCATCACTCCCCAACACATGAACATTATACAATAAAATAGATTGATCCAAAAAGAAAATGCAAAATGTATTTTGAAAACCTTAACAAGTAGAATGTCTTCTACAGGAAGAATAATGCTATCTTCAGGTAAGAATAATATTGAAATGGGGATATTCAATAGCCAATAAGCTCCCTCCAGCAGAGGGTGCTCAAATATTTGGGTAGTAAGAACAATGAAAGTTCTTAAGATTGTTAATTCGATTTATCTAGGATAATTATTTAGTCATATTTATATAAGAATTTTCAGATACAATGATATTAATGAATGATTTTAGGCAATCTTATAATTATGTACTTTTAATCTAATGGGTTATCACAGTTGAATAAGATTATATATATAAACAGAACTGGAATAATGAGAATATATTTTAAAAATATTGGACTGGAAAGATGGCTTGGTGCAGAAAGGCATCCATCTCTAACTCTGACAACCAAAGCTTAGTCCTCACAAGCTACACAGTGGAAGGAAAAATCTAACATCCATAAGTTGTCCTCTCTCTTCTACATGTGCACTGGGTTATGCATGTACATGTGTGGGCAAATACACACATGCACACACAGAATAAAAATAAATGAAAGTATTATGTTGGGGAATATTATTTTGAGGTGTTTATGCTGCATTTGTTTAACTCTCTGAAGCTGTGATTCTTTGCTGGTCTAAAACACCTGATGGTTTTATTAAAGAGTTGAATGCTCAATAGAGAGGCAAGAGCAATAGGTAGGGGTGACAGGCAGAAAGTATAAATAGAAAAAGAAAGCTGAAAGAGGAGAAGGAGCAAGCAAAGAGAACATGGGAAGGAAGCTGCCATGGGCCAGCCATCCAGCCAAGCATGGAGTAAGAGTGAAAGGAAAATATACAGAAGTAAGAAAAGGAAAAAGCCGGAGGCAAAAGGTACTTGGAATAATTTAGGTTAGAAAAGCTGGAAGAAACAAACAAAGCTAAGGCCAAGTATTAATAAGAATAAGTCTCCACATGTGACTTTTTTGGGAGCTGGGGGTGGCCCCCCAAAAAGCCAAAAAAGTAAAACTTCACACAAAAATATTAACATGCTATTAGCATAAAATTAATGTAAAATATGTTAACATATATTAGCATAAAATTTGTTTAAACAAATACAGTTACTAAACAGTAGCATGCGATTTATTTGGAGAGTAATTATGGTGGACATTATAAATAAAATATAACAAATTAAGCAACTGGAAGCAAAATATTTTTGATACTGCTGATCAAAATATGGTAGCAAGTTTTACTGCCCTCTATTACTTTGAGAGATGGAAACCATATTCAACTGTAGTAGCTGATAGTATAAAACTTTTAAAATATCTAATGTGAACATTTGGATGAGAATAATAGCATCATATATTTAGTAATATGGAAGAATAAAAAATAAAGACATGACTGTGAAGTTTTAATGAGCACTTAATCTCTGGGTTCTTTATTAATTTTTATACTTACTCATGATGGTAAAAAGAGAGGACATTTGCTAAAACTGCCTTTAGAACTAACATTTACTAAACAATATATAAGACTTCAAATTCTTGCTATACTGCAAGAAGGACATAATGTTTGTTATATCTGTTTGTTTATTGTATTTCACAATGCAAAATGTTAACAAATTTAGTCAGCAGAGTCATATTGTAGCTATGGTGGACAGTTTCGTGGCAGGCTGGAGAATTGCTTCATAAAGAACGGAAGCCTTCAGGAACCTGAAAATCAGAGTTCCTCTATTTCAGTCAAGCCCTGCTGCCTTCCTTCACTAAGACAGCAAATTTTTCCAACTGTTGTTATGGAAGGTGTTTTCTGGAAGCAATCTTGCACAGGAGAAATAAAAGGAAATGTATTTCCAAGAATTTAGGATTGCAGTTCATGTATAGAATAAACTAAAATGAGAGAGCTGCCAGGGGACATAAATATAAACAGAATTACACAGAAAAAAACCAGTTGTTGTTTTCTTTTGATGATTTGGATGGAGTGTACACATATACAGGAGATGAACTAGCTACCTATTAGGACTCTAGAATATGCTAGTCTGAAACAATTACAGCTTCTTTAAAGGTAGATTCTTGATAGAATCACACTGTGCTTATGTAAGAAATTGTATCTTTCCTGTGCTTGCTTTAAGACAGATTCATATGCTGTGTTGAAGATAATTCTACTAATCTTTATCATTCATTGAGGTTTGAGCCCTATTATTCTTAGTCAATGCTTTTTCCTTTAACTACTGCATTTGAAGGGGACCATGGAGATGCGACTTAATGATAAATAGTGCAGCAATTTGACGGCAATGGTGCCTGAAAGATTATTTGGGTTGAGATGAATTCATATTCCTTTCTGTTTAAATACAAAACAACTGACAGTGAAAAATAACTTCCACAATAAATTAACATTTTTTTGTTTTATTTCATAAGAAATTTCATTATTACCTGAGTCTGAAATATGTAAATGATTGTCATTTTCTTATGACAGATTTGGGAATATTGTTTTTCAAATATTTTATAGTTTAGTTTCAAGTATTGATAGTTTAGTTAAGTCCGCCTAGGATGGTAATGCAAGTTATTCTTGTTAAGTTTAGGAATACAGTATAATAAGAGCCATCACACTTTGTTTTAAATGTTGGCTGCTAGATGATTTTACAGATATTCAGTGGTTCAATAGCATATTTTTGCCTTTTTATGTCAGCTAAATTTATCAATTAGTGTGACAGATCAAACAAGAATGTAAAACATAATATTTAATTAATATTAAAAACAAAGTTGGTCTATAATGCTCAGCCTTATTTACTCAGGCCTTATTAACTTAATTGTATATAATTCCCTCAGTAAGACAGCATTGTTAAATGAAGATACACAATAATTATAGTTTGTGTAGATTATTTTAGTTTTGAGTTTCTTTCGGTTATAACAGTGAAGTCTAAACCTAAGTCTTCAATTCTGGAGAGGTACCTGGCCCATCTCACCAGTTCACTTTTTTCCTTTCACTTTTCCAGTTTGATAGTGTCTAAATTTCCTAGGCAAGCCTGCCACTCACTCTGCAGCCCACACAGCATTTGAACCTGTGATCTTCCTGCCTCAGGCTCCTGAGTAGTTGGGATGAGAGACCTGTACCTCTAGGACTATCACTAATTATAAATCTTTAGTATGTTTGGGAAAGTGCTTTATTCACTTGAGAAGGGAATTTAGTAGAATACACGAAAGTATGGTACATGTAGACTGTAAGCATAAAGAATAATGAAATATCAAGATATTTACTAGTATGCATATGGTGGCTTTTGATGAGTACTGGAAATAAATAATCTGGTAGCATTTTAATTTTAAATGGAAATCTAACACTACAGTGTTGAATTAGAAAAATCCAATCTTGTTTTTAATGCTTTTTTGTTCTTTAATAAACAGTTTCTAGATAGACATTATTATCTATAGTTGATAGCAATTTAGTCATTCCACTAAGTTCATTTATTAAAATCTCATTATATCAAATTAAGTTGTCAATTCTCACTAATGTAATTACAAATTAATTAGGTGTGAAACTTATTACCAAGTAGATAGACTTACCATAGTCGTTTCTGCAATGGAGCCAAAGCTGTTTATGAATATGTTGCATGTTACATTAACTGGAGGACCTGGAAAAAGAGAAGAATATTATAAAGGCTGTTGGATGTCCACATAAAATATGTCCAAGTCATTCTGTTCTTTTCATTATTGTAAAAAAAAAAACAGGTATTTTTTTGCATGATGTACATTCCTGCATTTAGTTATTCTGGAAGTGTGGGTGAAAACTCTCAAGGTTGGTATGATGTCCTTTGAACATCAACACTGTGTAGTATATAAAATGTATTCTAGTGAATATAAAGATCACATATTGTCGAGGTCTATTTTCATGCCCCAGAAAGACCAAATGGAACCAATCCTGGTTGATCTTGGGCTTTGTACCGGCAAGAAGGAAATGAGAAGGCAGAGTCAATATTTTAGCCTAGAATTGGTAGCTGTTTTCTGACTGATGAAGACAGTCACATGATGAAGATAGATAGTCACATGATGAAGATAGTCACAATCTGAGGGTCCAGGGTTCAAGTCCCTGTTCAGGCGCCACTTGAACCTGACCCGCGGGTCCAGTTATTCAGGGTCCGAAGAGGCTCCTACCTGAAAATCATGGGCGAGAGAAAAGGAGACCAAGCGAAATCTCTCTTGTCAAGGTCTCACTTTATTAAGGGACAATGCCATTATTTATAGCCCAGAAATGTGGAGCTGGTTCTTGAGGTGGGGGTCCAGTCAGAGAGTGGGAACTGGGGGTAATAAACACCTACCTAGTTAGCTAACTAGCACACCTGTGTAAACAGAAACATTCCTTTGTGGATAGCTAACTAAGGAAGAGGGGAATCTCTGTAAATATCCTTGAGGCAATGGCTTCCTTATCTTTGTAAGCTTTCTAGAGTCAAAAGTCCTAGCTGGCTCTGTTAAACATTCTAAGTCAAAGGCCTTTGATGACCTTCTGTAATTATTAGGGCAAATGGTCCCTGACAGATCACTATAGAGAAATTCTTCTGTTCTTTTCCCCAGGATATTTTTCTGTCTCTGTACATCTCCTAAAACTTTGTTGAAAATTGGAAGCATTACATAAGCTATGGTGGTACATAGTTAGACAATGTATGGTGGTACACCTTAAGTTCCAAACACATAGTTAGCTCCAATTCATAGTTTTTATTGCTTTTAGATTTTATTCTTTGTTGGTCAGTGATTTACAGTGATTTCTAGTTACTGAAATTTTTTTTTCTGTGAGCTTTGAGGTTAGAATTGCTGGAGAGTGGTTTCTTGAGTTTCTTGAGCCTGTAATTATGTACTCAGTCAGGGAGTTTCATTTTCTTTGAGGCACAGCTTCTATGCTTAGGAAACTATGACTCTCTGTCTTACCTGT
Organism: Dicrostonyx torquatus; assembly: GCA_028555095.1. NCBI lineage: Eukaryota > Metazoa > Chordata > Mammalia > Rodentia > Cricetidae > Dicrostonyx > Dicrostonyx torquatus. The sequence goes on along the minus strand of JAQHUG010000246.1, from coordinate 64,485 downwards.
CTCTTCCTAGTACAGGACCCAGGCTCAGTCAGAAAGGTCTTCTCTTCAGTTTCCTCTGGGTATACACATAGCCCTCCACCCTGCATAACTTCCACAGCTGTCAGAACACAGGAGGGCTTTTCCACGTTTCGTAAGCATCTCATACCTCAGGTTTGTTTAGTATATTGAACAGACTCTTACTTGCAGTTTGGAACAATAGAGAGCAAAACCGGTTTCTGACTGTTTTCAACAAATGTCCTGAAAAACATGACTTTCCCCAAATATGGTCTAAGACAAGGAATTATTAACTTCTGTCATGATGGTATGGGCAGGCCACACAGTGACAACCCTCTCTGGATATCCTATTTATAGAGCAACCAGCTCTGTCTGTTCTCACAGAAGCTGCTGGAATGGTGCTGCATTTCAGACTACTATAAACCTGGGCATGAAACCAAGTTTAAATACATTTTGGTGTTAAGGAATTCCATCAATTTTCTTGAATAAACACTTCCCATACTGTTACAAGCATGAGCTTTAGTTTTAGGATTCTAAAAGCTAATTTTGATGATTCTGCGAATGTTTTATTGAAAGAAAAGATTCCCTGCTTATCCAGCCGCTTTTAAATGTCTGATTGCAGTCACCATAAATTCAAGGAATTTTATTTATATTAGGGTCAATTACTTAGTTCCTCACCAAATTTCTAAAGCCTATGTAGAGCAAATGGAAGATTCACAGAGAGACACTGATGTAACAGAGCTAGAAGATCTGGGATCAGTTAACTCTTTACTTCTTACCAAGTACAAGATATTATGTACTCCAAGATAATCTAGGTGTGGGCAATATTCTACCATTTGTTAATCAAGATATCCAAGTTATCAAATGCCATAGAGGACATTTTAGGTGCTATAGGTAGCATGGTCAGGTCAAATTTTAAAAATCATATTTTCTTACTCTATGTTCTTTTCCCTAATATTCTTTACATGATATTCTATAAACATTCACTTATCTGCCCCCAAGTTCTGTAATTAGGCTGATAGTTATGTAAATGAAACGTTTTTGTTGTATAGGTTACATCTCTATGCCTTAAAATTTATTTAAATTAATCATATAAAATATACAAACTAACGTAAGAGAATAATTTATTTTATTTCCTTAGTTAATACATAAGAGTAAATTTATTTTCAAGGTTTAGTATAGGAAAATATCCTCTAGCCCTATCTTTACCTTTCTTTTTATAGAAAAGAAATTATTAACTCTTTAAAAAGATTTGTTGGAAACTTGGGGGATGACTCTGTGGGTAAAAGTATGTGCAATGCAAAGATGAGGACCTGAGTTCCCATCCTAAGTACCCAAATAAAAACATCTAGACATACATGTATGTACCTGTAGCCCAACATTGATGGGTGGAGACTAGTGGGTTTCAGAAACTCTCTGGTCGTTCTCGTTACTGCCTAAACAGCAAACTCTCAGTTCAGTGAGAGATGTTCTCTCAAGGCAATAAGGAACAAAATCATATAGAGAGACACTTAATACCCACTTCTGACTCCTACAATTGAGCATATGTCATGTATATCTGCATACAACAACACACATACACATATACATCAACAAAAGAACAAAAAGGAGAGAGAATCTTTGTGTATTCACCTGAAGTCATCTGAATGAGATACTTAATGGTCTAGGCATATGTGCTGATGCTCACACAGAAGCTAAGGACTGAATCTTGTCTTAATAAGCCTGTTCATATTCCAAACATGAAAATATTTTTGATATCTTATTACTTGTACAGAGTTAAATTGTCATTTTATATCATATTCATTTTCTAAAATTATTATAGCAATGAAAATATTTTCCAAGTGTCTTATTAACTTATACACAAGTTCTGAGTGTGGTATTACCACCCCTAGTTGATCAGGGTTTCGAATATAAAGGTTTATGTACAGCATAAGGGAACAAATTTGTATTCACAGAAGAGCAATGTTCAAAGGAAAAGTAGGTCAATATTAGGTCAATTTACAAAAAGTTGGAAAAACAAAGTAAGCCAGAAAAATACCTTTAATTTAATTTCATTTTTATAGATCCTTTTTATGAAATTGATAATTGTATTATGTATTCCACATAGCTTCCTCCATGTGTGTTATTAATTAACCAGAGGGTCTGAGATATCTAGATTATCTATCTGTATATGTATGCAACTCTTCAGATACTGTAGCAGTTTCATTTTCCTTAGTCTTATAACCCAGAATATTTTTCTCTATAACATATCAGTCAACCTGTTTAAAGTGTGTGTGCTGCCAACAGCACTGGGAAATGTTCCTACTGCCTTGTTTGGTGGGATTCTCTTTCATGGTGCCCATTTCTTCTTTGTAGGTTCATTTCTTCATTTTAATTGAAGATGTCATCTGTTAACTTTTGATGAAGTACATGAGACTCTAATGCCTTAAAACTCCCTGCCTTACAGATACATTTTTTGTATTACTCTCATTCTTAATATGTAGTTAGGCTTTCTTATAAAAATTGAAAGTGGAAATACTGTTTTGCTTGTAAATTTTGAAGTTCTTCCTCACTTTCCAGCACTGCCATAGAAAATTACAAGATGATGATTCGTGACCTTTGTGAATGACCTAATGTTCTTTCTAAAAGTGTCAGCAAGGGGGCCAATGCCATATTCATAACTTGTGCATATTTACACTGCTACAATAATTTTAGATAGCAATTGTGGCATAAATCCAAAATTCCAACTATGTATAGGTAATATGATTTAAAAATAATTTTGTGTTTGGGGTATGGGTGGATGTGTAAAAAAAGACTCAATCTTTACCCTCTGTGTGAGTAAAAAACATATGTCTACATCATTAAATTTTTTATCCCTGAAACCCACACCAATTGAAGGCTAAGTTTTGGAGCCCAGTCATATTTGGGACATCTACCAAACACTCTCATACCTTAGGCTCGGAAAACATGCGGAGCAGGAGGTGGAGAGACTGCAAGAGTCAAAGGATCAGTGAGCTAGCTGATATGAGATCGTGTCTGCTAGCAATATCAGAAGCGACATACAAAAAGCCTCACTACCTTGACTCTCCAAATGTAAGCTGACTGAGGAAGCATTAATGGAATCCCAAGGCAGATAGGAAAAGTCCCATGAGACCTCAACCCTACACAAAAAATAATAAGCAATATGTAAAGCTGTTAGTGGGAGAGTCATCTCCAGGGACGGGAACAGTGGTCAGCTCAGAAAACATACACCCAAATAATAATATGGTTGAACAGTTTATATTAAAAAATATGTATATTTATATACATATATGGATGCAATGCAATTACTCAATAAAAACATATTTGAAGAGCATGGAGGGTGTATGGTAAGAAGGGTTCAGGGGAGGAAAGGAAAAGGAGAATGCTTTAATAACATTATAATCTCAAACATAAAATTGAAGATAGAAAAATCAAACAAATGAGCAAAAAATATCTTATTGAGATAACTTGAGGTAAATACCCATAGAACCTGTGGTAAGGAAAGCCACAGAGACAGCTGACCAGAGCTAGTGGGAGCTCTCTGACTGGACTGACAGCTGGGGTACCTGTATAGGACCCAGCTAAGCCCTCTGACTGTGGGTGACAGTTCTGTGGCTTGGGCAGGTTGTGGGACAAATAGCAGTGGAACCAGGATTTATCCCTAGTTCATGAACTGGCTTTTTGGAGCTCATTCCCTAGGAGGGACACCTTGCTCAGCTATGATACAGAAGGGAGGGGCTTGGTTCACCCTCAATTTGATATGCTTGACTTTGTTGACTCCCCATGGGAAGCCTTACCCTTTCTGAGGAGTGGATGGGAGGAAAACAGTGTGGGAGAGGGAGGAGGGGAGGGAGAGAGAACTGTGTTTGTTATGTAAAATGAAAATGAAAACAATTAAATAAAGAAAGAATATGGAATTTACTCCACCATTTCTTTATATTTCATCAAAAGAAAAGTGTGACATCACAGTTAAGTGTTAGAGGTAAATTTTCCTTCATTCCATGTAAGTCTAAAGTGAGACCCCTGAAAATACAGACAGGTGGATGGTATCTTTAAAATCTGAAAGGAGCACTTGGCATTTCAGGCTCTTGTGTGATTCCACCGAACAGTAAAACACTGCTATTTTCTCTGACTCATTACAGCATGAATACAGGTCTCAGGATCAGTCTTCACTTCCAGACTAATTATGTCATACCTTCTTTATTTTCCCTTAAACAGAAAAACACAAATTGCTAGTGTTGGTTTCATTTACTTTAAAATAAAATGCAGATGGAGATGCAAAATGAGATGCAGATACTGGTACTCTGGGGATCACAGCCTGGGAGCTGTTAAAGGACTCAGGGTCCCATTCATTTGTTGAAATTGAAATAAAGAAAACAGAAGGAGGTGACTTGCCATCCTGGTATTTTATCAGGAAGGGCCTTTGTTGTAAATCTTTTATTTGCGCTAGGCATAGAGTAAATGGTAATTTAATTATTTCTCTATTTTTCGTAGCATATTTAACTGTGATTTTTATTCAAAAGGTATGAATAGTAGCAGAGGAAATAAAATGAGAACAAAATAATTTAAAAACTTCAACTCTAAAGCATTTTTTTTTTTTGGTTTTTCGAGACAGGGTTTCTCTGTAGCTTTTGTAGCCTGTCCTGGAGCTAGCTCTTGTAGACCAGGCTGGCCTCGAGCTCACAAAGATCCGCCTGTCTCTACCTCCTGAGTGCTGGGATTAAAGGCATGTGCCACCACCGCCCGGCTTCTAAAGCATTTTTTAAGAACAAATGTCTGAGGACATATCTTCATTACCTCACAAAGGTTTAAAGAGTAAATGTCATATTAGGAGTAGAAACCACTGAAATCGTTGATTTTTTTTCCCTAAAATGTGGTAACGCCACTCTCTGTTCAACAGAGATTTGAGTATAAAGGTCAAAGAATGTCATGAGCAAACTAACATGCTTCTACAGAAGAGCAAGGACAAAAAGAAAGATAGCCAGTTATAGCTCCATAAATGGCAGCCCGTGCCACTCTACAATGTCACCAACAAGATACAGAAGGCCACTTCCAAAAGTAAATAGTCATTTTCATATTTAATGTGAAAATAAAGGAACTCCCAGTGGTCTCGGCTTTAAACTTTATACTCTGTCTTGTCAGATATATTTTTTGCCTGTGTATAATCCACACAAGTGCTATTTTATATTCAATCAATTAGTTAAGAGTTTATGTATTCTTTCCTATGCAAAAAAGGACACATGAATTCAGGCATCAATTTCTAAATACATTTTTTAAAGTAAAACACATACTCATTCAAAAGACATGTGCATATGTAAATAATATTAATATATTTATATCATTTTGAAACATTAAAGTAAACATCAATTTGGTTATAATGATCAATGTTTTAGATCCAGGACCTTGTTAGATGCTTGCTAATGTGACTGTAAGAGTGTGTTGATCAAATTTTGTCATTTTTATTTCCAAAGGTAGCTTTTGGTTCTCCTGGTAACATTCATAAGCATGAAATATAAATGCTTGAAGCCATTCATTGCACCTGTTTTATCTTATGAAAGAAATTGAGACCAAGTGAGGGGGTTGCTTCTCTTTCCTTGATGGAAGAGTTGGTGTAGAGCATAATAAAAGCAGTAGTGTGGAGAATCTTAAAAAAAAAAAGAAAGAGAGAGAGAGAGAGAGAGAGAGAGAGAGAGAGAGAGAGAAAGAAAGAAAGAAAGAAAGAAAGAAAGAAAGAAAGAAAGAAAAAATGTCATCTTGACACAAACTAGAGATACCCTGGAAGAGGAAACCTCAACTGAGGAATTGCCTCCATCAGGTGGGTCTGTGGTTGTTATGTCCAAATCCACCAAGTCCCCCAAAAGCCAACAAGGAGAAAGAGTCCCTTATGGAAAAACAAAGAGTCTTATTTTGTGCAAGTTTGCAAACTTGGTCTCTCCGTATGTCCAATGTATTGGAATGAACGGAGATCCCCGAACTCAGTTAGAGTCTGGTTTTTATAGTAGTAATGGTGAGAGTGAGTGGTTCTGAGGTTCAGGACCCCTGATTGGCTGACATTTGTCTAGGGGTGTCCTGGTGAGTGTGCTGGCAGGTGATCCTATCTACAGTGGTTGAGATGTTAGGCATTTCCTTTGGATGGTCTGTTCTTGGTTGGTGATCGGATAATCTCAGTTTGTGGCTCTTCCTGCAACCAGGTATTGCTTCAGGGTAAACTACTGAGACTCAGGCCTCTATTAAACTTACCTATGGCTGAGTCCTACTCTGGCAGGTGATAATGGTTGGAAGTAAAGAACTTCCTTTGGGTGATCTGTTCACCCAAAGCTTATTATCATGGCTGGCTCCTACAGTGGTATGCCTTTAGCACATTTTCATTAATGATTGATATGGGAAGACTAATTGTAGATGATGCCACCTCTGGATAGGTGTCCTGTGTTATATTTAAAAAGCAAGTTGAACAAGCCAGCAAGTAAGCATCATTCCTACTTGCTCTCTGCTCTGGTTTCTGTCATCAAGTTCCTGCCTTGGCTTCCCTTTATTTTGGACTGTCGCCTGTATGCCAGTGACCACTCTTATTCCCACATTGTTTTAGTTCTTGGTGTTTCATCAAAGCAACCCAAAATAAGTAGAACGAGGAAGTATCCTTGTACTGCTGTGGAATCCCTAATTTTACAGATGGATGAAAGCTTGGGAGGATAGGATATAGGAGATTTTTGTAATGGTGTGAGAGTATATGGAATGGACCCAGCTGAGGACAGTGGGCATGGAGAGAGAATCAAAGAATGAGATAAATACAGCACTGTCCTGCTTTAAAGAAACTATGTTCTACCCATAAGACTGGTACAGGTCAGAGAAGCCAGCAATTTTGGAGTTTCCTTTTTATCTTAAGCATCTTTTGAAAACTTTTATGGAGTATGAAACTCTGAGAAGATTGTAAATCTACTTGCTATCACTGGCGGCACCTGTTTAACAGTCCTTGGCCAATCTGTTCCTTCTCCGTGCCAATGCAAAAGCTGTTATTCCCATCCAATACACCACTATGTTTAGCAACAGAGCAAATAACTGCTACAGCATCCATATGGCCAACTGTGCTTCTAAATTGTTCATTACAGTCCGCATCCTTGGCCTGAAAAGCAAATGACAGTAGTTGCAGATGTTTTCAGCAGCAATTTTTCTTTGAAATGTCCCTTAAAGACATAGAACATGGCGTTTATGTTTAGAGATGAGGGAAAAGCAGAATATCAAAGTGCAGTTCAGACACTTGGCGAAGATGTTATTTTTAATCACAGTGGAGAAAGTGTTCATTAGGCCAATGTAGAGCAAACAATCAAACAACTCAAATTTTCATAAGAATGACTCTAAGGAATTTGTAACAGAATTCTGTACCAAAGCTTTTCCTTTCTTAAAGACAGTATAACTGAAGATGAAAAATAACCCAACCTAGCAATTTGTTTTTATTGTAGTTAAATGCATATACATGTCACTTGGGAGAACTGTCCTTTTTTTAAATGAGCCAAATATTCTTGATGACTATAAATAAAGATTTATAATTTGTACTTTAGGAATAAAAACAGAAATCCATTAATTCTATTCACAGAAATGCAGTTCTAAATTTTTTTCAGGTGGCCGTTGTAAGACAGGTTTATGTGCCTGTGGTACCTGGAGTTGTTCAGGAGAAAAGCACTTCTGTAGGGAAAGGCTACAAGACATGGCATGTTATGTAGAGATCAAGTGAGAAGTGCGTTATCACAATGAAAAATCCGGGGAGGTATAGATCCAGGAAAGGACAGGGAATGTGTGCTTTTGTGCTACTAAGCGGTAGATGTGGAATTTCAATGACACTCTTCTCAGGAGGATACAAACAAGAAGGATTTCAGAGTACAAACCAACATGGGAAACAAACAAAACAATGTAGCACCGGAGAATTGTTACATTGTAATCAAATAAATAATTGTATGGAGGGTAATGGGAGTCAAGTTCCTGCTCTTAGATGAGAAAATATAAAAACTAAGAAATTGATATAAACTTTATAGAACTGTAAATATCAATGTAAAAATCAAGGTGTTCAGTGGTCACACCTAAGGAAGTAAATACAAAATTATCTGCAAACATATGTGTATGTAATATTTGTATATATGTGGCTAGATATATCTCCTATATGTAGATATATCTTAATGGGTAACAATGTGAAAGTTATCAGTAATGATAGATATAAATATGACCTATGTTTGGTAATATGCAGCCTATTATAATACAGCTAAAATGAACCTATAAAGCCAAGACAAACTTTAAACAAAATACAGTTGAGGAAATACTTGACAATTGAGAGGTAAGTTATATTCTTCTAAGTAACTGAAAAAACACTTTAATACAAGATCTTTTAAGATGTCTGTTTGTTTTCTAATGAGAGAGAAAGAATGGGGTATGGATTTGAGCAGGTGGGGAGATTGGAGGGATATGCGAACATTTGAGACAGTGGAAACTAATGAGAACATCGTGTATGAAAAACACATTTTCAATTGTAAAAAATGAAGAGATGTTTCAGACAGTGATTGTCAACTGGCTAACACCATCAATGAATCATCATTATTTAAATAGCTGATGAAGTATGACTGGAATTTGGAAGTTAGATGGAAGTGGTATCTTCATTCTATGCTGCTAGTTTTAGTGGTTATCAAAGCTAACGATCTTGCTTCTAGTAAAGAAATGAGTGTCATAATTTTAGATCACTAACTTACAGTGAAGTATATTAATTTTAAAAGGTGCGTTTTTATTGTATTTATTTTGATTGTTTAATAATGTTTTGAACTTAAAAGTTACATAATTACTATATAAATAGTAATTTAAAGGTAAGTCAACGGACTGCAGGGAACCAACCCCAATCAATATATCTGTATCACAGCTTCTCCATCTAGGAATCAGGGACTATCATAGAAGAAAGGATGAAAATATTTTAAGACCCAGATGATCAACACATCATCTATCTGTAGGCACAGTCTTTCCTAGAATGTTAATGGAGATGATAACATTGAAGGGGAATTTCTTGTTGCCTCACCTCTATGCAAAGAACTAGAGGAAACTAACAGCTGTAGGGAGGAGAATTGAGTTTCCCTGGAGTGAGCAGGCTTTTTGGTTGTCAAATGCAGAGTGGTAAGCTCTGGGACATACACACCCTATCAGCAGAATGTATTTATATATTTGTGCACACTACATGAAACAAGAGCAGTTTAAATATTTGTGTGTTTACGCATGTTTATCTGCAGCACAGTAATGAAATTAAAGAGGCTATCTAGTTGAGACTGGCAGGGCTTAGGAGCCGTTATTTGCTGTTCAATTGTCCTATTGAGATTGCTTCAAGTTTCAAACAATACCAGAAAAATTTTACTTCAATAAAGAAGATCTAAAAACAGTTTTTATTGTCTAGAGATAATTGTATTGCCAAATAAAGTGAGAATTAATCAATGTATCAAAGAAGGTGGGAGGAGGTTCATAATTAGTTTAATGGCATAAAATGTACGAGACTGTTAAAGACAACTGGCAGATGAAATAAAGTATTGCATGAATACAAATGAAGACTGAGCAGAGCAGGACTGGGTAAAAGGACCTCAGAAACATTCTCCGTCCGCATTTCCTGTAAAATAAGCTTGTTATTAGTTGGCGTCAGGGAACTTTTGAGACATTGTGAATAACTTTGTTGACAATTGGGACAGACATGATTCTTTTCCGTGCCTCCAGATTAGAGCCTTCTTCCCTGTGTTGGCAAGCATGGTGTATCAGGAACATCCCGTGTTACTGTGGAAGTGTACGGAAACGCTGTGAGTAAGGGAAGGAGGCTTTGTTTGGCTCACAGTTTTAGGGTATACAGTCCATGACGGCAAGGAAAGCATGATGTCCAGGACCAGCTTGGTCCAGGTGGCAGAAATTTAAGGTATGGCTTCCTCACAAGTCTTCAGAAAAGCAGAGAGCTCAGGTCAGGCTAAATTGTTCAATTCCAGCAACCCTGCCTCCAGCTAGACATTACCAGCCGGAAGTTATATCACATCCCACAAGCTGGAGACCAAGTGCTCAAGCACCTATGTCTGTAAGGGGTATTTCAGGATGAGAACTAAATGAGCATAGTTTCTTCCAGTTGCTTCTGGTTTATAGAGACATAGACAGAAATAAAATCTAAACTCCTGATGCTAAGCTTTTACTCCAGACAGTGGGATAACAGATAGGCATTAATAAATACACACACACACACACACACACACACACACACACACACTCCTCTAACAAAAAGTTGAGGAGTTATACAAAAAGTTGTATAAGACATACAGGTATTTAGAAGCCAGGCATGGTGGTATACATCTATAATACTACATTATTGACACTGAGGCAGGAGAACGGCCATGAACATGATGCTTGCTTGGGCTATTTGGAATGCATAGCAAGCTCTTGTCTCAGAAAAATCAAAACCAACCACATAATAAATAACTATTAAGGAGAGGACAGAACAGTACTGTTTGTCCACACCAGGCACATAATCTTTTCTCTAAACATGAACACGGGCTTTTCTCTTGCAGGCACAACTCTTATTAATACAGTATTTCAAAGACTAATAGAAATAAGTGCTAGAGTTTCTGGCAGAATCAATTTGAAAACCTCCCTTCTTTCAGCACACCGCACCCGAGGAAGTACACAGAATAGCTACCTTTGAAGTTAGGCCTGATTCTTGCATCGTACCCTGATGTCCGCCCCATTAGTTTGTCCAGAAAATCCGAAGGTGACATTGGAGCACTGCGAGGTCTTGCACTGTTTGTTTCCTTTGTGGCAACCAAACTGCAAATGAAAACAAAATGAGAGACTTTACAAACAGAAGTCAGACAGTGCTTCCTAGAAGAGTCAAATGTGAAGAAAGAATATCCTTGGCAACAACAGCAATGGAAACTTAAATACCACACAGTGAACATTATGAGACAAACATTTATATATTTATGATCAATGCTTATTAATAAAATTTCACATATATTCCTTCATTTGTTAGTGGTAGCTTCATGTTGTATTAAACCTGGAAACAATCTATTCCAAATTTTTAAGCTTTCAGAATCTGTTTACGCAGATGTGATGTCAGACTGCCAAACAGTTGTATGCTGTTTCTCTGTTATATACATTTTGTTAACATCTCCTCTCCATCAGTGACTGAAGCAGTTGGCAGAGTTGCCCCTAGACCTTACTAGCTGTAGCATTTGGAAGAGCAGGCCCTTCACCTCACCTGGACAACATAATTGTGCAAACCCTGTTGGCGGATGTGTGGGTGAGCCAGCCTTGAAGTGGTAAGTGTGGGAAAACAGTCCCCACTACTTGTCTGTCAGCGATGGTGTGGGTGGAGGAGTGATAACCCCCTTTTCTCCCTTCTTTCCCTTACCAGCTGCAGCGCTCATGGAGCAGGCCTGATCCTCGCTGAGGCAGCCCAGCAGAGTTGGTCTTGTTCTCAGAGTGTAGGTGACCCAGCCCCAAAGTTTCAAACAAGGGAGCGCTGTCCCCCTTACTCCTCTCCCATGTGGTGGCATGGGTAGAGGACAGATGCCCCATCCACCCAATCATCAGTGCATGAGACAGGTGGAGGACCTGGTGCTGGGGTCGAAACTGGAGCGTTGTTGCAGCCCCTCACCAGGCACAGCACTCGGAAGAGCTGCCCATGCACCTCACTTGGACAACACAGTAGCTCTGGCCCTGATGGTGCAGGTTGGGGAGAGCCCACCCTGAAGATATGGGAGCAGGAGAATTGAACCCACTGCTCCCTCACTGCTGCAGGGTGACTTAGCCAGGGTAGTGCTGGAGAGCTCACTCAAGTTGTAAGGGCAGGGGAGAACTGGTGAGCTGACCAGCCCTGTAGCTGCCTAGGCTCAAGCCGGGGTTACGACTTGGCCTATGGCAACATCCACCCCATCTGTGTGATCTGCTGGAGCATGTGAAGGGGCTTGACCCGCAGAACCAAAGCTGTAGGTTCTCCACAACACCGGGCCAGAGCAGCAGGATAGCCAAGAAATGTCCTACTGAGGGCTCTGCATCGTAGGTGTTGTAGTAATCAGAGTCAGAGGATCAGATCAATGATTCTTTTTATTTTTTTTTAAAGAAAACAAACTATGTATTTTTTCATTATACATAACAATCCAAGTTCCCACTTCCTTCCTCCCATTCCCTTTACACACCCTCCTTCCCCACCTCCATCCACTCCCCAGAGAGGGTAAAGCATATTGTTTGTGGAAGGTCCAAGGCCCTCCCTACTATATATAGGCTGAGCAAAGTATCCATCCAAAGACAATAGGTTCCCCAAAAGCCAGTACATGTAGTAGAGATAAATCCCCGTGCCACTGCCAGTGGCCCCTCAGTCTGCCCCAGCCATGCAACTGTCAACCACACGCAGAGGGACTAGTTTGGTCCTATGCTTGTTCCTTTCCAGTCCGGCTGGAGTTGGTGGACTCCCATTAGCTCAGGTAAACTGTTTCAGTGGGTGAACTCATTATGCAGACCAATGACTCTTTATAACGAACACTCAAACACTTGCAAGTAGAGATATATGGACAAAGGAGTCTTCTGTGTGACTCACTGTGTCACATCGCAGCTTCCATAATGAATTTTTAATTTTTTTCCTTTTTTTCCTCTTAAATTTTATTTTACTAGAGGTGGGGGTGCTGGGGCAAAGGGTGGATATGAAGAGTCGGAGAAATGAATGGAATCAGGATGCATGATGGGAAAAACACACTGAATACATAAAAATAGAAGAAAAAAGTTCTAGAATATGTGTGTCAATGTAGAAAAGTCAACCATAAATTTGGTCTGGGAACTTAGCAGTTAAACAGATGGAATCTTTGTTGAGTAAAGATATGATTGTATTTGGATTTTTAGATTCATTTTGAAACAGGGCTTCATTATCCTACCCTATGTGACAAAGTACTTAGAATTTTCCTACTTCAGTGTCCTGAGTATTGGGACTATAGACACGGGCACCACGTCTTGCTCAAACTTTTTCTTTCTCATGTAATTTTTCTAGAAACCCATAGTATGACTGAGCTATTGCCTTCTCATTTACCTAGATTGGGTTGGCTAACAGAGCATAAACGATATCTTAATCCTCTCAACTTCTAGAGAGTTAAAGCTGACCTAGAATTCACATGGTGTCTGGACATCAAGTATTCAAGATGATATTAATTCCCAGGAGTTGCCATTCCTTATAGTCTCTCAGCTCTGCCAAGCAATTCAGAATAATGCCAAATTTAGAACCATGTTAGTCATCACCTGGTCACACAGTGAAATTCTCAAATGTCTTATATTTCTCTTGTGTGAACTTCAATGCATAGTAATGAAGAGCCTTGGGCACCTTCATCAAGTGTGTACCTGTAGATGTAAGTTGAAGTAACGAGGAGGAGCGGGCTGTGTCCCGCTCCATCTAGCTTATACTCGAAATAACCACACGAAAATTATATTAATTTAAATACTGCCTAGCCCACTATCTCTAGCCTTTTCTTGGCTAACTTTCACATCTTGCTTTAACCCATATCTAGTAATCTATGTATCACCATGAGGTGGTGGCTTACCAGGAAGATTCTAACCTACGTCCATCTCTGGCTGGAGAATCATGGCATCTTCTACAGTTCCCTTCTCCCCAGCCTTCCGTTCTGTCTACTCTGCACACCTATGGGCTCCCCTATCAAAAGGCCAAGGCAGTCTCTTTATTCAACCAATGAAAGCAACAAAAACACAGAAGGACCCTCCTACACCAGTAAGTGATGATTCTCTGTGTAGCTCTAAAATGTAATTGCAGGGACAATGAGGATGGTGTGTGTCCATGAAACACCATATCACTCGAACAGTACTGTGGTTACCTGTATAGTGTTTCCATCTTGTTCTTTGTTCTCTGGTCTCTTTCCTACTCAGTGAGTTTCATTCTGCCATCCTTTTTTTTTCTTCAAATGAAGCTTTTCCTTTCCTTTTCTAGTTCCTCTAAATTATGTTATAATCCTTATTTCTAATTATCATTTCTCAACTTCACTCCCTGTTTCTGTGGCCATGTAGCATTTTTCCTAATATAAAAAACAACCAGAATAATAAATGAAAAGAGGAAAGCTGCTAATTCTTCAATGTTTCTAGAATTTTGCTCTCCAGTTTCAACTGTTCTTATATTATAGTATGCAACATTTGTTCATCCTGTAAGCATGTAGAAATACAGTGTTGGAACTTTTATAATTACACACGGCTATATCACTTACCTTTGACAAATTCCCTCCATTAGGTATAAGAACGTAAGCTTCTATTCTCCTACGTTCTCCTCCCAATTAATTTACCTGGATAAATCAATAATGTTGTTTGGCTTCAATTAAAAAAATAAAAGAAAATAATTTTTTTTAAAAAAAAGGGATAAAAAACTAGATGACTGAGCTGAAATCCCTCATATGCTAGGGATCGAGGAGATAACATAGGTCAGATCTTGGTGGAATAAGTTTCTTCCTAGAAGGGAAGATGAGATAGACTTAGTCTGAGACTCTGAGATAGAGAAACCAAGGTCCTGAGAGACAGCGGAACGTACTGAAGTATAGTACCATTGCCTAGTCTTATGGACCACAGTCAGAAGCAACCTGAAGCAACCCAAGCCGAGGAAGGAAACCAAGAAGAGGACCAAACAGACTTGTTTTTGAGTCTAATACACTAATGTCGCAACTGTCTTTCGGAAGGTGAGGTGGTTCTTAGGTGTGTTTTATCATCATTTGCCATGACATCCAGAGAAAGTGGCTGACAGTCTTCTACAAATTCTTCAGTTGTTCTACTTTTTCTATCATAGAATTTCTCTTTCTTAGTTATTTTGTTTTACAATTACTATTTCTCTGGTAACATTTTCTGTTTGGTTATATTTTTAATTTTTTATATTTTAATTTTAATATTATTGATATTTTAGTCTTTGTAACAGAGTTTCCGCTATTTTTTTTAAAAATGTGTTTTAAGTAACTAATTTAAAGACTTTTACTTAGCAATTCCTGTGGCTTTGCTTCCTCACCAAGTTTTAATTTGCTAGTTTTTGTCTTTGTCTAAGTTATGCTTTTCTTCTGTTGTTTTGTATTTCATGATTTTGTAAGGAAAAGTAGACAGTGTGACAGTTCTGGGAATAGTCACTCTCTATACCCAGACTTTTTAACTGTATTTTGTAAGGCTAAGTCTCATGAACTAAATTGGCATATGACATCATAGGGTATCTCCTTATACAGAATAAAAGTGGTGTTTATAAGTTCTTAGTTTAAATCTCCAAGTATTATTGCTGGGGCTATGTTTGTGAGCCAGATAGAGTGGAGGAGGCCGTCTTAGGCCTTTCTTGAGAACTTGTATGGTTAAGATTATTTGCTGCTAGGCCTGCCATAGAATAGGATTGACAGGGGATTTGAATACCTGCAATTAATTTTCCTATTTTTCTAAAGACTAGAACTTTGTGTTGAATTCTTTTTTCTGGATACTTCTTTTGTTAACTTGACCTAAAGCTAGACATATCTGGAAAGGGAGAATCTTGAGAAAATGTCTCCACTAGTCTTTCCTATACGTGAATCTGGGGGCATTTTGTTGTTTAATAAGCAAACCACAGAACAGAAGACAGTGAACAACTCTCTTCCATAGTCTTTCCATCAGTTAATGCTTCTATGTCCCTTCCACTATGTCCCTGCATCTATGTTCCTTCCTCTATGTTCCTGCCTTGAGATCCTGGACTGACTGTTATGCATGATGGACTACAAGCTCTAAGTTGAACTAACCCTTTTCTCCCCAAGCTGGTTTTGTTCATGGTGTTTTATCACAACAATAAAAAGTTAACTAAAATAATTTCAAAATCAAGGGACCGCCAGTGTTGGCTTTCTAAATGGTCTACCTCCTCTTCTTAAATACGGCAACTTCTCTCAGTCTCTTTATAGGCCTATGTGTGTTCTCTTTCTCTCTTAAAAATAACTAGCCATTGTAAAGTGACTTTCAATATGACCTTAATGTACCCTAATTCTTCCATTTGTGATTAAAGTTATGTTTTGAGATACTAGGGCTTATTACATCAATATGAATTTTGGAATAACACAATTTAGTCTACAACACATGGTATACTCACAACCCCACACATACATGTGACCATAGATGTCTAGGAACATACAAAAGTTTTCCAAGCCCCTATGAACATGTTTATCCATTGATTTTCCTTTTAAGAATTAATATGTGTTTATTATTTGCTCTCACTGGTATGTATTGCCTCAGGTACTTGTCCAACTAAAAAAGATATCTATAAATAATTTTGATAAACGTCTCCAGGAAAAAAGCATTTTTCAGTGGGTGAGTTACAAGTTATATTAAATAAAAGGAACTGTGCCAATACATTTTCCCAGAGAACCTTCAAATATGAAAAATAACAGCAGCTCTCAGAGAATGAGGCATTGAAGGTTGAAACTCCATTCTGCCCCTTGTGATTGACTGCTCTCACTTTATAGTGTTCCCACAGAGCTCAAGAAGGTGGACTAGAAAACCAGAAAGCTATAATGTCACAAGTTTCATTCTTCTTACAGAGTTAGATATTTTTAATAATTAAGTTACTTCCTAGGTTA
>JAQHUG010000246.1:0-21380 GCA_028555095.1 Dicrostonyx torquatus | reverse complement strand
TCTTTGTAACTTAATTCACAAGTCTTCTCTACACAACTGTTACTTTTCTTTATATGCTATTTTTGCCAGGGTTTTATCATTTACTCTTCTTAAATGTGTGCATGTGTGTGTTTATGATTATTATCCTATGTTACTCTCTGTTTCCCACATGCAATTAGTTGTAAATCTTTTCCTCCGTGTGTGTGTGTGTGTGTGTGTGTGTGTGTGTGTGTGTGTGTGTGTGTGTGGTCCTTTATTTAATCTTAGAATATTTTATGCTATTGAAAGTATTTTCTGTAATTTCTGTATAACACAGATTACCTCATTTCCAATGATGAAATCATTTTCTTCCCAATTTGCTTTAGATATAATTTTTTTTTCCTGAGAGACAAACCTGAATCTCGATCTGATAATGCTTCTTCCTATTGATCCATAAATCATTCTTTCTCTAGCTAAAGTCTGAGTTCCACAAGGCAGAATCTCTAGCCCTGATATTAAGATACTTCAAAAAAATAACGTAACTGCAATTTTTGTATTGAGTGTACAGGCTAAAACTTGACACTTGACTGAGAAATGGGAAACTTTACAGCTTTGGGATTGTTCTAAAATTGAGCTTCCTCTTCTGTGTTGCTTTATCCTACACCTCAAGGAGGCAATGCCATGTCAAGAATAGCAAAAGAAAAGGATAAAAAGGTTTGCAAACCACCCCATGCCAACCTCGGTGTTCATGCTTCTTCCATTACAGCTTTTTTATTTATTTTAACTATTTTTCATAAGTATATTTTGATAATAACATTCCTTCCCTCCTCATACTCTGGGTTTTTTTTATTAAAATTTTTGAAAGAAAGTTGGGTGTGGCAGTGTAAACCTTTAATTCCATCACTTGAAAGTCCGAGACAGGTGGGTCTCTAAGTCTTAAGGTGTCCTGCTCTGCATAGAGAGTTTCAGACCATGGGTTTCTAAATGGATATTGTCTTAAAAAGTGACAGAAAAACAACTCCTATAAATTGATATTATTAAGCACCTTGAATTCCTCACAAATGAATTCCATCTGACCTTAATGATAATTTTTGCTATAATTAAATAGCTTTTATATGTGTGACTATAGTGGATATTTGTTATAAAATATATTTTAAAATACAGGACATATATATCAAATAAATAAGGAGTTATCACTGCAATGCTCAGTACATATTTCTGCTAAAGGAAGATGACCACATTTTGATCATGTCAGTCTAAAATATTGTATTCTGTAGACGCATATAGCTGTATACATTATACTTTAAAAGTAGCATAGCTGAAACAATCACTTCATTTTAGAAAGGTCATTGAGCCTTTCAAAACGAGAAATGAAGTTTGACCTGGAGTATTGTCTCCACGTTTCTTATTTAGATGTGTACTCACAAATGAATTCAGAGAGGAGACAAAATGTAAGACTTGCTATTTTAGATAAAAAGAATCTAAAATAAGCTGTTTCTTATGAAGGCTTACACTTTTACACAGCACTCAGAGCTTAGATATTAGTTTTCTCTAGCTCTTTGATATATTTTATATCCATGAAGCTTTTCCAATACAGATTCAGCTCTGTGTTAATATATATGAAAACATTCACGGTGCACAGCAAATGATAAGAACTTTAAAGTAAAGCAAAATTTGAGTTTCATATGATGTTATTTAAAGAGAAATACTCAGTATAAAAATAAGATTCAATTCTACTATAGTCTTGAAGTCACCAGCAGAGAGTTGTTGTAGAATCACTGTCTTTGATTTAACTCACTGCTTAAGATTTTCAGGAAGAAAGAGATATCCTAAATCCCAAGGGTTTAAGGGAGAAAAAAAGAGATTCAAAAGTCTTTTCAGGTATTTTAAGATCCTTACAAAGCAACAACTTGAAGAAGAGTAAGATGCACAATAGTCTAATCTGGATAATCCTTACTGCTTCTATTTTTCCCAGTACATAAAATAAGAGGCAAAAGGGACACAAAGAAGTTCATTTACTTGTATTAGACTGCAGGATGTACTGTACATGGAAAGGTATTTTTAGTATGTCAGTGGACCAAAGAAAAATCTTTCATTAAGGGATCATTGAATAAGTTATAGATATAGAATTCAATGCATCTGAGAGTTATTATTAGCAAGTAAGTACTTTATAAAGAGCACTGTTTAAAAGTTCTCAGAATTAGGGTTGCCTGACATATCTTCAATTTTTAAAACTCTAGTCAGGAAAATAATCACCTTTTCAGCATTATGAGAATTCATAAACCTATGTGTAATTGTGTGTGTGTGTGCTCATGTGTGTGCACATGTGTATGTCTGTGTGGTGTGTGTCATAAATCTATTTGTATGCAGGTTCCTATGGGTGTGGATGTGTGTACATGTGTATGCTTGCCTGCCAATGCCAGAGGAAAATGTTGCACATTGTCCTCAGATGCCATATGTATTTTTAATACTGGGACGTGGATCTCATCAATCTAGCTAGGCTTTCTGGCCAATTAATCTTTGAGAACATGTGTCTCTTTCCCTCTAGTGCTGGGATTGCAATTGTGCAACAGCACATTGTTTTCAAAGGTTCTAGAGAGAGAACTAGGCTTATAACACGAGGTCCTGCTCATCAAGGTTTCTGTCCTGTCTGGTTCCCCCAAAGAAATTACACAGAGATCTATATTAATTATCAACTGATTGGCCCATTAGCTCAGGCTTCCTATTAGCTCTTGTACCGTATATTAACCCATTATTCTTATCTATGTTAACTCAAAGGCTCAGTACATTTTTCAGCGGGGCTTCTTTGATATCTGGACAGGACTGGGGATGAAATGGGCTTCCTCCTTCTCAGAATTCTCCTGTTCTCCTTGCCCCTCCTCTACTTCCTGTCTGGTTGTCCCACCTATACTTCCTGCTTGGCTACTGGCCAAACAGAGTTTATTTAAAACATAGGGTACTCTTCATTGTTCTGGAAGCTCTATCCTTACTTAGCCATAACCCCAGTTCCCTTTACCAATAATTAAATTTTGTTCCTTAAACTTCATATGCATGAAATAAACTGAATTTAAGTGATAGAAATTAATAAATGCAAGTACCAAATGCATGCAGATGCATTAGCTTTTTAGAATATGATCTTCCCTTATACTCAAGGGAAAGCAAACAAAACATTTTGTAATAGAGAAAACTTTATTTTAAAAAACACTTGATATCCTACAGATTTTTTTCTAGGAAAGAGTAGTCCAAAAATAGCATAATGTATGCCTTTATTTAGAAGAAAATGTGAGCTCCTGTGGGAGAAATGATACTATGAAGCTAACTGTACCCTCTGATGTTTTTGGTTTTTTTGAAATGTTGTCCATGCTAATGAGACAGCTTCCAGTTGAAATAATGCTCCCTCTTTCTTCCTTCTCAGGTCCCATCTAGAGCTCTGTGTACATTTAAATTTTCTTCTTCCTTAGGAAGATGTTCTTGCTTGTTTCCATACCTAAAAAGAATGTGTCTTGCTTTTTTCACTGCTTGTGACTATTACTACTTTGGCAGTTATCTGTGGTTATATTTCCAGTAATTATTGGCAATAAATAAGTAGTCTCATGGAAATACACACACATATGTGTATATATATGTATATATATATATGTAAAGAAGAAGCAAACATCCTATGCTGTCAGCATTTCTCCCATTACCTAGGGACCTGGAAGTATGCCAGTGACTCTGATGAGAGCTGGAACAGACTTAAGAGAAATTTAAGTGTAACTTTCAATATGTTAATTAACAATTGATTAATATCTGGCTTGTGTTCAGAGTGATCTCCCGATTGTGTTTCTTTTTTCCCATTCAGATGCATTATTAGAAGTAAATGTGGGGTTTGAGCAATCATGTAGACAATAAAGTATGTAACACCCAAATATGAGGCTCTAAATCTAAAACCCTAGAATTCATGTAAAAAGGCCAGGTGTGGTACTAGGCATCAGCAAACCCAGCAGTGTAGAAACAGAGGGAAGCCCCTGAGACCACTGACCAACTAAATCTTTGAGTTCTGCTTCTATTTAATAAACAAAACAAAACCAATATACAAAAAACAACTCTCCCTCGATACATAAGGTAGATGGTGGCTAAGACAACACCCCTGTGCTCTGCTTTTCAGTACATGCACACATTCACTCACAAACACATACATCCATGATAGTAAATGACAAAACGTGAAAACTGATCTGAGGATGGACCCCATGATTCAGGCGTGGTTTATGCCTTACCAGCACGTGAAAGGGACACCATCACTGTGACTTCATGCAGTAGAGAAAAGCAGGCAGGGAAGGCCTTCAATAGGAACAAGAGAGGGAGGCACAGATAAGGCAGTAGAGGAAAAGTGACTTCATGAAGTAGAGAAGGGCAGGCAGGGAGGGACTTTAATAGGAACAGGGGAACAGGGGAACGAGGCATGCATAAGAGAATGGTGGGAAAGAGGAAGAGTTAAGACACAACTAGAATTTTTTATTTTCTGTGAAAGAAAGGAGAGGGACACACCCAGCTGTAAATGATCTCACATAAAAATATTAATGAAAAAATTATTACACTAAATCCCTCACCAAATTTTCTCTTGAATGGTGGAAGAAAAGGCAGCAGTATCTATGGTTATGCTTGAAGAGAGTGGTCCTTTGAAGCTGTTAATTTACTTTTAAGAAATGTAAATACAAAAAAGGACTTCTTTCCAGAAGTCAAGAGACCTTCCATAAATGTCTTCATATCCAAGAGCTTTATGGAAGTCATGGAGGGGTACTAGGAATCAAAATTTCATGGACTATGGTTAGAATAATATATAGAAAATAATCTTTAAAAAGAAATAATAAATAACTGAGAAAGAATACCAAGAATAGTTGAACAACTGTAAAACAATTTATATTGCCTTGCATAACAGAATTTCAAGTCCTCAGGAAGTAAAAGCAAACAAATCTTTTACTAGTCTCAAGAACTTTCCAATGTCTACACTTCCATTTTTTGACCTTCCTCCTAATAGGTAATATTTTGTAGTGATAATTGTTTGATATATTTTAAATAAGTTATGAAATATGAAACTTACTTTTCATGACATGTGGTATATAAGCAAATATCATCTCAGGTTCTTTGATTGTTTGTTGATATGTATGATATTGAATTAAACATTATAGAGATTGTTTAGAAATGAGCCCAAAATAATTTTTATGTTTAGAGAGAATTGGGATGAAACTAAAACACAAACACGGAAGTTATGCTGTGTGTGTACAGTAACTGTCAAAAGGTAGGTTTTGAACTAATGCTTTGCACCTTAGAAAGCTAATGTAACCATTATTCTACACATTTTAATAAAAACCAAACAAATATCTAGGTATAATTTTCAAAGCAATATTAACTTGGGATGTTTGAACTTCATTTATGGAACAACAGACTCGAAACTGTTCCTGACTTAAACCATGATTCAGATATAGCAGGAATCTCATCTAAAATGAAAAAAAATAATTTAAAGAATAAAAAGTAAATAAAACCTAAATTAGGTTCTAATATATACATATGCATCTGTAGGGAAAAACCAACCTTAGTTTGGGAAAAGAAAATAATTATTGCTGGCAATCCCTCACATGCTACTGATAATTCTTCCAGTTTTTCTTTCGCTAGAAAGAATAACATTTTAATTTTTATTATTAAAACTTTTTTATTGCCAGGCGGTGGTGGCGCACGCCTTTAATCCCAGCACTCGGGAGGCAGAGGTAGGCGAATCTTTGTGAGTTCGAGACCAGCCTGGTCTACAAGAGCTAGTTCCAGCGCAGGCTCCAAAGCCACAGAGAAACCCTGTCTCGAAAAACAAAACAAAACAATATATATATATATAGATAGATAGATAGATAGATAGATAAAATTATGAAACAAATATATTATTATTTTCCAATAAAAAAAAAGCCTCAATGTGGAGAATTTTTAAATCTTTAGGACTGTCTCTCCATTGTAAATGCTTGTCAGATCGTCTCATAGTTAGGTAAGAGTCGGACGGCCCAGCTATCCGTATGCCTAATCGTAATACGTTAGTGAGTTTGTAAAATGGTCAGAACTATCTCCAGGTTTGTTATATTTGATGTAGAAAATATGTGTGGTTGCATGCCTTGACTAATTGCCTTTGAAATTCTTCCACCCAGTAACACTCTAACAGTCCTAATAAATTTAGGCTTTATGTCATTTTTAACTGCACCCCAAGGCTACCACTGTGAATTAAATTGACTGTGAATTACCCGTTCTCTTACTTTCTTACAAGAGAACATCTAGCATAGAGATTTTCTGCATTTCAGAAATATTCCTGGATAGGGCTACATCTATTTATCAGTTTCTTCTTCTGAAGGCATCTGAGGATGAGAACACTGATTTTTGGCAAGTGTGTCATTGGCATGCAGTTTTAGCGTAAGTTCACCTCTGTGTCTGAACTGCTCAATAGGGTTCCTGCCTCCAATCCAAAACCAGATTGTGTAGCTTATTATTCCCCTTTCCTGGCTACTCCTCCAAACAAAACAAAGCTACAGGCTGTACCATTCTTAAATATGAGGCAATAAAGCAAAGACAACCAGTGAATCACAGTTTTATTCAGATATGTGCCTGTATTTGTTGTTTCCAGTGAGCATTGGTAGTCTAAATATACAGAAAAATATATGGGAAAGAATTAGAGAGAAGCTTGGTAGGAGAATCAGTGGGGATCCATTGTGTATGTCACAAAGTACAATAGTTCTGAGCAGAACGCTTCTTTTGCACTGGGCCCTGGGTTCTGACCTCATTGAACATTTATGTATTTTCTTTCTCATTTTTAATTTTTAATTTATTTTCTTTCATACATTAAATCTTGACTGCAGTTTTCCCTCCCCTTATGCCCCCAGTTCTCCCTGACATCTCCCCTCTAACCCAGATCCACTTCTTCATTTCCATTCAGAAAAGGGCAGTCCTCACAGGGATATCAAGTGAACACTGCTTAACAAGTTACAATAAGACTAGGCACAAGCCACACATCAACCCTGGCATGAGGAAAAGGCGTATGTGTGTATTTGTGCATGTGTGTGTATGCATGCATGCATGCGTGCGTGCGTGCGTGTGTGTGTATGTGTGTGTGTGTGCACGCACCCGAGTTCAGGTGCACGGACCTGAGTCTGGCACTCTTGTGCTGAGCCATCTCTCTGCTCTACATTTGTATTGTTGATATCTTTTTAATGCATGTTGGTTTGTATTCTTTTTATATACATTTGCTAAAATCTACATTTGTAGCACTTAAGTTACCACAAATCTCTACAGACCAAAGGGCTTGCAGTACACAAAGGTAGCATCTCAGCCTGAAACATTCTAAACCACTTCAATGTCTGTCTGAAAACGACCCAAACATTTGGTGGGATTCTAATATTTAAGGAAAATATTTGAAGGAAAAAAACGTAGTTTCTAATATATAAAGCAAATGTTCATTTAAAGTTTTTTTCTTGCAATATTCAGTTATGTCAGCATTTGCATCTTCTTAATTTTTATCACCAAGATAGACTAGTTTATATTATCAACTTTTGGATTGGCTGCTTATTTTTACACTGAGTTTTGTTATGTTAATTTGGCTGACCAGGAAATTCTCTTGGTTCAAGTAACTTTCTTATCTATCTCAGACTCTAGAGTAGCTCAGGCCACAAGAATGACACTACATCCAATCATTTCCTATAATTTGATGGAAACTCTGTCTCTGGAGGAGAGAGATACATACCTATTTTGATCCAAGTTCTAATCTAACACTATCCCTACAATAGCAACTACTGAGTCATAATTAAGTCAATTTCTTCTAATTTTATTCATGTTCAATTCTATTGTATTACCTCTTTGTCAGATAGAATTTATTATTATTTAATTTATTTACTTGTGTTGTGTGTCTATGTTCCTTTAAGTATTTGTATACTGGAGCACATACATTCCACAGCACATGTGTGGAGGTCAGAGGTCTTTTTGGAGTCTGTGGAGTCTGTTCTGCCCTTTTGCCATGTTGTTTGTAGGATTGTAACCTGGGCCATATGGTCTAGCAACAAGCACAGAGTCATTCTCCATCCCTGAAGTTGTATTATGTCAGTCATGTTAATAATTTTAGCAAGAAGAATGTGATCCGAAATCATAAACTGTTTTTTTCTAGTAACTTTGTCAATCACCATTCTGTAAGTACATACTGTATAATTGTACAATTACATATTGTTCAAAATATTCTTTTCTGACCACTGAGCATATATTTGGCATGATCTCAATCAACCATCAAGCCTATCAATAGCTTCTCACCTCATCTTCCAGAAAACAGAGTTTGTCCATTTCTTGACACTTGGTCCTCCCCACCTCACACTCTCTTCTGTGCTTCAAGTCTTATGCTTGGAAGCAACCGCTCCCCATTTGAGCATAACTAGTCATGTTTGGCACACAACCACATGTACAGAATTTGGTGAATGAATCATACTGAAATTCTTAACACTATACATGAGAACACAAATGTTGATTGGCATACCTTGGTATAGAGTTGTGTGAATAAAAAAGAATAAAGTATATAGAAGAAAGTATCTTATAGTCTGCTCTGTAACCTGCAACATAGATAGAAGAGTGCTGGGCTATGATTCATCTCTATATAATGTTTTTCATTCAAAAGCAGAATAATCATGTATTGAAGTATAGTTCATTAAAAGTATAAAAATTATTGAGTCTATGTAGCCCCATGTAATAAAACATAAGTTTATTCTCTAAAATATTTTGTTTTTCAGTATGTTATTTAAGAAAGCAGATCTCCCCGGAAAAGTCACTTCAAAGGATTGTTTTCATCATCTGGATCATAATAAAAAGAAAAACCAAAAATTTTAAATGAGAGAATATTTTGGTATATTTTGAAGTCACATTAAGACGTGTTTCCTTCTCATTGGCATTGATCTCTGAAGTTTACACAGGCAGGTTTAGCCTCAAAATGTTGTAATTTATTCAAGTAGCAAGCCTCTGTTGGTCCACTGTAAAGAAAAGAAATTAAATGCTGCAATCTGTGGTTTACCGCGTTAAGTAAAATTTTGTTTGTGGTTTTATGCCTTTGGCTTTCATTCTACAAGCCCTTCTTAATCATCACTGATCTGCATTTCAAAAAGAACTGAACAGTGACGTTTTGTTCCTGGTTTTTATTAAGATGGAAACTAAAATCCACAGAGAAGTACTTAATAAAACAACAATATTTTAGCGAAACTAGAAAACTTTAACACCTTCAATACTTAGAAATCAATATTCTATTTCTATATAATTTTGAAACATAAACTTACTTAAAGAACCATCTTCTTTAAAATATCCCAAACCTGACTTGCCTTCCTCATAGATAATTGTAATTACATTGTGGTAATAAATATTTTGTTCTGATACTCTTAACTGATTTTATTAAACTTAATTACTAAGCATAAAAATCTGTAGTCTTGCAATAGTCATCAGGGAAAACATTAAGCATTTGTATAATATCTTAGCATCAATCTAGTTATGTATTAGTAAACAAGAGGAACTCAGATATTATTTGTAGGAATAGAATTTGGTACAAGTGCTTTGGGAAGATGACAGCATCTACCAAAGTTTAATATAACCACACTCATGCCTGCCCTATGACCCAGCAATTCTTCTAGAGAAAAATATCAGAACATACACAGTACTCACCTACATGCACACACGCTAGTGCATGAGTGTGTGCACACACAACACACGCACGCACACCCACACACATAAGATCTTCAAGGATATTCATGGTAGAATTACATTAACCCATACAAGCCCTTGACTACAATTCATGAATTCATTAAGAGAGCAATGGATAAGTTGATTGTCATATGATCATACAAGTATACTATACTTTAATGAGAATTAGTTCCTGCTACATGCAGGCCCCTGGATAATCATACAAGCATAGTGTTCTGAAACATGAATGAGATACAAGTTATTATTTATTTATAATGTACAAAAGTAAGAAAAACATATGTGTGGCATAAATTAAGATAGCAATTACCTTTGGGAACAGTGATGATGGAAATGGGGGTTAGGGTGGACACCTATGTGCTATTGATAATTCTTGGTTTGTGATCTCTTCACAAGGGTATGTTCCCTTTCTGAAAACCTTATCTAAATTTTATGTATATGTTTATTTTAGAAATGTATATACTATTTAAAGGAAACTTTTAAAATCTTAAAAAACCTGTATAAGTGATTTGAATCAGATCATTATAAATGATTTGGTATTCGATTGTTACTCTTGCTTCTATATTGCCTGCAAAGAGTTTGCTAAGATATAATTATGTTAATGATTTCCGCTGCTCAATAAGACTGTAGCCAGAGTATAGCTAACAGTAACAAAGTACATATTTCACATCAACAGCCTCACTTTCTTTTTTTTATTAATACATCACAAGTAGATACAGTTCACAAAGAATAACTTCCATGAAGACCTTTATACATCATGTTCAGTAAGGTGAGTTTTCATACCTATAGAAATCCTCTTTTAAGAACCACCACTGGGAGTGAACATACTTATTTTTCATATGGTATTAAAGTTTTCACAGAACCATGACCTACTTTTATCACATTCCAGTTTTGGATAAAGTTTTTTCAGTCTTTTGAAAGAAAAAAAATTGGTGAAGAATTTAAGTATGAAATAAGCTCTTTATTGGAGTAGTCTTTTTCTAAAGATTTATGATTGGATTGTTCTTTAAATTTTTTAATTATTTAATATTATTGAAGATAAATTGTAATTATTTAAATGATTTTTGCAAATTTCAATGACAGTATCATAAATCTGAACACCCAATGATGAAGATGTCATATCTAGTTACAATAAAAAGATTGTGATGAATTGTCATTATACTGATTTTACTTCTTTGACTAATAATATGTCTTAATTACTGACTATCAATTTGCAACAAATAAGCACTGTTGCCTTTTTAAAAATTGATATAAACCTTTGATATAAACATTATAAAGGACTATAGTGGAAAACAAAATGGAAAAATGATCAGTTTATTATACTCTGAACTTTCTGCCACTTTTCATAATATTTTCATATATGTGAAGGCATACTTTTGATTTGCTCCCTATATATAAAATCTACCAACTAAACATTACAGAAATTTATAAAATCATATTAAAATGCTTTTCACTGAATATACTATCATCTGGAATGTTTTAAATCCTTCAATCTAGAAGGTAGTCTTCTTAATCATTTCAAGTATTACATACAGACATTCCAGAACTGTATGACTTTTGTAAGGCAATCCATGAGAGTCATACATTTTAAGGTGTCCATAAGATTAAAACTCGATTTCCTATCACAAGGAAGAATTCTTACACCAGATAGAAACCAGTATATTCTTAACCAGTTCAGTTGTTCCAGTTATTTAAATTTGACACAGTAATTGTATGACAATAGTAACAAAATTGATGCTGCTAATTTAAACATCTATGTGAACAATTGTGTTTTTATACAGTGTTTGACTAAAAATGGGGTCTCAGTTATCTGAACTCCCGCCTAGCATCCATTAGTATCGTCTAAGTAATTGTAAAGTAGAAAGCCTAGCTAAAATGATTGGAGCGTAGCAAAAAAATGTCATATCACAATAATTTTGCAAGTTGATAGGCCCTTTATTTATTCTGCTTGCTTCCAAAAGACAACTTTAGGCATAGGACATATCTGATGGTTTATTAATGATTTTGCCTTAATGTATTGAATTAGGTCATTGCAAAGTAGTACCTTAAAGTCCGCCTTTTAACTCAGTCTCTGCACCTATTGAAAATGAAATTTCTCTGATCAGTAAGTGCCTATGTTCTATATTTTTCTTTCTAATTTAATAATGCCCATATTATAAATTCTTAATGTTTCATAACTTTTTAAAAGAAATTAATATTCAGAACACACAATTCACCATTGCAAAGAATAATCTAAGAAATATGTGAGAAGGAAAAATATCTATGTTTTTAAATCTTTAGGTTTTAAATAGTACAGTGGGGAGAGTTCAGTTACTTAAAATATGCACAATCAGTGAAAATGACAGGAAATTACATGTTTCTAGGGGTCTCAATAGAGAGATTACAAGGCTCCTTTAAACAGGAAAGTATGATTTAAAGGCTAGTTCCAGAAAGTCAGTGCACAATCACACATTTCTCAGCTTCCTCATTAACAAGTGGTTGCAGATTAATACACTGGTGTATTGAGCTTTTAATGAGACTGTTAATGCATGAGGGCTTACCTCAGTAACAGTGCGGCTTCCCAGAAGTAAAATCCAGAAACTAGTGTCCGAAAGTGTCTCACGTGGGCCATGATACGGAGCGATATTCACGAACCTGGAAAGAGTCTTATCCGAGGCATGAGGGACCAGAAAAGCAGGAATAAAAATGTGCCATCTAACCCTTGGGGCAGGTGGACACAAACGCTTGGAAGGTTTCAGCACCTCAGACAGCTCCCGCAGCGTTCTGAAGCCCTCTCTTTGGAACACTTGATGTTTTCATGGACCCCCTCCTCTGAGCCCTGAGCAGAGGGATTCACTGCTGCAAAAAGGCAAGTGATTTCACAGTGAAGCCATAGAAGGAAGTGAGATCGAGACGATGCGTCAGGAGTGCCTAGGTCCTGAGCAACAGTTCCCCCAAGCTTTTTCAGCAGGAAAGGACTCGCCTTTTCTTGGCTCTGACTCACTGGCCGAGGTAGAGCAGCAGTCAAAATTGGAAATGCTGCTCCATCAAGTCCAAGCGCTGGAATCTCGGTTCTCCACCTTTGCAAAAAAACCCACGGAGCGCGGCAAAGACAGGCGGGGGTGGGGCCAGAGGACTTGTCCTTCCCGCCAATCACAGCTGCACAGCGGGACAGAGTGACAGGCCACTTTCACGCATGGAAGTGTTCAGCCTTTCGCCACTTAAAACAGGAAGGGATGGTATAGAATTGGTGCAGAGCCTACTAAAATCCTGGAGGGAGGGGAGCAGAAAGCCTCCCGGCTGAAAAGGGGATATCCAGCGGTTTCCAGGATTAGGGGGAAGAACTACGTGGGGGATGCTACCTCTCTCACGCGGAATGCACAGTTTAGTAAGGAAAGCTATACTGAAATGCCTGAGTGAACCCACATCCTTGGAAAGGGCTTGGGAAGCTGGGTATGCACCGCACATACAGAGCAGAATCAGTTTCTTCTAGAAGCATCTCATGAGCATGGCCAGCTTGCAGTCAGTTAATTGACTTCAGTGCTAATGAGACCTCTGAAAAGACTAAGGGATGAAGTCTCCCGCTAGAGACATCATTTAGACCGCCCCCGCCAACCCCAGCTCTCCAAGGTTCACTGTGATTTTAAGGGAGGAACTTGCATATAGTACTAATTGGTTTATCTCTTCTTTCATCATTCCAGAGCTCAGTCCCTCTATTTTCTCCGTGTTCCATTCTTGCTCCTTCTTTCTTCTTCCCTTTCAACTAGTGCTGGTGTGTGTGTGTGTGTGTGTGTGTGTGTGTGTGTGTGTGTCTGTGTGTGTGTCTGTGTGTGTGTATAAAAGAAAAATATTTATTTGCTGTTGGCCAGTATCAAAATGTTTATTTCTTCTGTCTTTTTTTTTTTCAAAAATCTATTGGGAATTTATTCTGAAAGCTCTACTTTGAACTCCTTACTTTTTATTCAACAATGAAGCTGCATATTAAGAATGTATTCATAACCTGTCTCAGAATATTTTTCATAGTTGAATTCAAAGTGTAATTCACAATTTAGGTACCTTTGCAATAGTCCATTTAATTGGACCAGTACAAAGCACCACGTGAAAAACTGCCAAAAGAAGTTGGACTCCACATTCTCACATTTGCTCTTATTTAGTAGGTCATATTATTCTCACAAATAATAGTTTTCTGAATCTATTTCTGTACTTCAGAAGACATTTTCATATGACTGGTTTTTGTATGTAAATCATAAACAAGCGGAAGACTCACATGTTCATACCACCCTTTTTATACCTATGTATACAAATGTAATCATTTGTATATGTGTGTACATGCGCACATATATGTATATATGGGCACATTTATGCTATGTTTGGAGGTTAAAAGATGACCTCTAGAGAATCAGTCCTATCATTTCACCTTATGAGTTCAAGATCACACTTGGTCACACTTGGCAGCAAATGCCTTTACCTGCTGAGCCATCTCACTGTCTCTGTGAGGATACCATTTTCAATTAACTAAATAATGCTTTAATGAATTTGTTGAAAGCTTACATGACACAAAAGCTATTCAGTTAGTTACTCTTCTGTTAACAATTACCACTTTAAAAACACACATAATAAAAGATATCTGCATTTTAATTTTTCTTAATTTAGTTATTATTAAAGAAAACAATTCTCCAAACCCTACTTGCTTCCTTTCTTATACTACCCAGACCACAGATGTGGTACTGCCAGCCACAGTGGTCTCAGGTCACACACATCAATCATTAATAAAGAAAATGCCTTCCAAACTTGCACCAGATCAATCACCTGGAGGCAACTTCTAAATTGAGATTCACTTTTCCACAACATGTCTAGGGTTGTGTCAAGTAGACAAAAGGCAATCAGGGAAATATTTATAGAATTAATGATGGTCAGCTTTATTTGTAATTAGATCATTAATTCAGATCTTGGAGTGCAATACTAGAGCTATCTGCCTGGCTTCTTGGTCTGAGTTTTGCAGTGCCCTTGTTGCATTTCTGAAAATTTACTTGAAAAGAAGATCTATTACTTGGAAGAGCCAAACATTCTAGACAAGTGAAGCATATATCCCCCAACATGGAGAATGAAGAGGAGAATGATTCCAACTGTTATTTAAAGAAGTGAGATGAATTTTTTACATCCTGAAAGATGTTCAAGATGACTATCCTAGCAGTTTGTTGTAATTTTTTTAGAATGGTTGTTTTTTTTTTTTGTCAACTTACAGTGGTTCCCTTCTCATTACATCTAAAATTCATGGCTTCATTATGACTATTAGTATTAGTATATTTCATTATAAAATTCATGAATATATATACACACATATAAATATGTAGATAAAACCTACTGCACACATACAACACATTGTTTTCTTGTGTGTATTCTTCTTTTTAGATTGTTATACTTGCATGGTTTCCCTTTTCCTTTTTCTCCTTCCAAACCCTCTCATATAATCCCCTTGCTCTGTAGTCAATCCAGGAATGCTGAGAGTGGGAGAAATCATCTCCCCTGGGTAAAGAACACAAATTGGTTATTGAATACTAAATGGTTAGTCCTGAAAACATATATACAGTTAACATTATACATTTAGAACAGGTTATATTTACATATTTACTTCATACATATGTAAAAACAATTTATAATAAAAGAGTTCACATAAATTCTTAAACCCTGAGAGATATTTTCATACATGACTAGGGAGAAACTGGACTAGATCCTAAGGTTGAAAATATGACTTAGAGAAAAAAAGGGCTTAATCCTGACACCCTGCAGGGGCTGGCAGCTCACCTGCTCCTGTCCCATCAACACCATTTTGCAGAAACTAGATTTCCTTTGCTTGTTTACTCTTAAAGTCAAACTGAAGGCTAATAAAGAAATAACAAACATCCAAAGAGATCAGTCTGTGCAAACAGACCTCATACTAGCAAAATACATTTGTTTTTTGAGACAGCATTTGAAAAAATAATACAAACTCAAGGAAAGTTGAGTGCATTGCAATTCTACATGCTTTCTCAATTGATAAGTGCTGAATTGTTAAATAATTACTTTAGAAGGTAAATTAGAGGCCAGCTTAATAATAAACTCGAGTCAATTTAGTGATAGAGAAGATAAAATAGAGGAAACATTTCATAGCACAGCAATTCAACTTCTAAAAGATTAACAAGAACCAGAAACTTAAGAGTAGATGAAATAAAACAACAAAATTGGACTTAATAGACCTTAATATGTTTAATTTTAAGATCACACTTTTGTACTTGTAAAATAAGATTTTATATGGTATAAATGTAACTTAAAATTTATGTGTTGACAACAATTTTTAGTGTTTGGAAATTTTATCACCTATGTTTTCCAAATGTCCACTTATAATTGCAAAAGAATTTTGTTGATTTTGGACAAATTTTCTTCTCAGGTATTAAAAAAGATTCATGCTTATTCTTCCAGTGTGTAAGAAATGTAGAAATTAACCATTCAAGGAAGGGTTGTGCAATGAAGAATTTTGTCAGAGGTTTTTACCTCATGATTATTGGTGCTTGGAAAGCTTAACATACTTTGTGCAATGGAAACTAGACAATAATTATGATATAATTCTTGAGGCTGAAGATCTATTTTATTTTCTTATGTTGCTATTAGAAATTTTCTTTCTTTCTTTCTTTCTTTCTTTCTTTCTTTCTTTCTTTCTTTCTTTCTTTCTTTCTTCTTATGGCTTTTTTTTTTGAGACAAGGTTTCTCTGTAGTTTGGTGACTGTCCTGGAACTAGCTCTTGTAGACCAGGCTGGCCTCAAACTCACATAGATCTGCCTGCCTCTGCCTCCCAAGTGCTGGGATTAAAAACGTGCACCACCACTGCCCGACTGCTATCAGAAATTTTTAACATTTGTAAGTTTTGACTTGTTTCCTCAAAATTGAAACATTTCATCCAGAAGGGAGGCTCATTAAGACTCAGAAAGTAAAGAGAAATCTTCAAAAGTTCAGGAGCTCCCAAAGCTTACGAGGTTCATGATATCCCTTTGCAAGGTATATATAGAAAGGCAATAATAGATATTGGCATGAAAAATCCCAACTTTCAATAAATGCACAAAATATTCACTTTAATAAAGATTTTCAAAAATAGTTCCATTTAATTGCTTTGTTGAAGGATAGTTTGTAAAATCCCCAAATCTTCACTCATCACAACCCATGTGGTTTCAGTAGTGTGTGCTGGCTCTGGCCACTGTGCACTTCCCAGAAAGGATAAAATGCCTGATGATAAGCTGCTCACTTTTAGGGAAGTGTAGAATTTAAAGTAATGCTCTCTTTTGTTTTATATAAGTATATAATTTGTTGTGACAATAAAGTTTTGTGTGCATAGAAAAGAAGGAGGAGGAGGAAGAGGAAAAGAACATGAAAAGAAGGACAGAGGAGAAGTAGGAGGAGGAAAAACAAGAGGTAGAAGAGGAGGAGGATGAGAAGAAGAAAATGATGATGGCAATGATGACAAAGACAATATAATGAAGAAAACTACTGGATTGACTATGAAGAACAACTACTACTCAACCCTGCAAGTGTCCTACTCACACAGGGAGCTCCAGGGATGCAGTGTTTCTGAATTCTCACTCATGGTGGGCTGTTCTTTCTCTTAATTCAGAGATATCCTTGCTTTCAAGATATCCATGCTCCTGAAAGGAATTCCAGTGAACTCATTGGTTCACTCAACTAGACTTGATGGAATCATTTCCGTGTTCTCTCAGTGTTCTATGTGGGTAAATAGGCATTGCTTCATTTTCTCCAGAGAAAATCACACAATGTGACTAAATCTCATTCTGTGTAAATACATAAGACAATGGAAAATTGGCAATAGTTTAAAAATTCTAATTATTCAAGTAGAGCATTTTTATTCTTGAAGGTGAATCATGGTATTACATAATTTACTTTTTCCTACATTTAAATTATAATAAAATATTTTACAATTAGCCTTTGTAATACCAATTTAAAACAGATACTCTTACTTAAAGTGGCAATGAAAATACCATTTAAGTATGTTTCATATATTCCTATGGAATAACTTTTTAATATTTAAAATATTTTGTGAATTTTATGCAGCTGTACTGTATTAAACCATTTAAACCCCTTATGCTTATGACTCTTCCTGTGTCTCCCACTCATTCTCAACTTTATGATGCTTTTTTCCATTGTGATTGTAACATATCTATATAAATACAATCTGCTGTTTGTTTAGCCAAATTTTCCCTATTATTACATTATCCATTATTTATCCTTGTATGTTTTAATATATTTTCTTTTAATAAATTGTGCAATACCTTTTGGAAAAGTTTTTATCATATATTATAGTAACTTTAATTTTTTAAGTTTTGCAATAGAATTTTTCTATGCATTTTTTAGTGTTCTAGTTATTATTCTCCCCCACTGTGTATGTGTGTGTGTGTGTGTGCGTGTATGTGTGCGCATATGCTACAACATGCTTGTGGGGATTCAAGAACAATTTTCTAGAATTCTTTTCACTTACCTTGCTGGAGACAGGGTCTTTCTTGTTTCTGCCACTCTCTTGAGTATCTGGCCAGCTGGACCATGAGCATCTAGGTAATACTTCTGTTTCCACTTCCCATCTTTCTACAGGGGGGTTGGGAATAGATGAACATCACCACAACTGAATTAGAGAACAAACCAAAAATGAAAACAAACAAATGTAAAAACCCAACTTTATTTACACTTAATTTGTTCTTCTCATGAAACTTCCAGCCATTGTGTTTGGGGATATTTTATTACACAGTAGAAGCTAAAAGGCAAACTAATGATTATTTTAAGTTTAGATTATTTTTCTACCTTCCAGATCTCTATATCCACTCATAATCACTCTATAGGGGCCCATAGAAATATCATTTTAGAAAACTTGAAGATACAGATTTCAGAACAAACCCATCTGAATTTGAATGCTTATCCTTCCCTTTATTTGAAATTTAGAAGTCATGCCATCTATAGTTTAGTTTCTTCACCTAAAAAAAATAATCTCTGACAAAGATAAGAACTTTAAACAATTTTACATGTTATATTATTTTGAAGAAGGATTAAAAAACCTCAAAAACAGTTATTTGGGTTCGACCTGAAAGTAAAACAGCCAGCTGGTGACTCTTACCTTGATCTGAATCTGAAAATGGTGATCCTGTCTCCAGAAATCTCAGAATGAAAGTGTGACTGAGAACTGTCTCCTCCTGTTTTATAACCCGCTCTAGTTCTGCTATTAAGGGTATGTACCACTACCGCCTGGTTTCTATGACAAGCTAGTGTGGCTATTGGGATTAAAAGTGTGTATCATTGCTCCCTGGTCTGTAAGGCTGGCCAGTGTGACTGTTTTACTTTTCTGATCTTCAGGCAAGCTTTATTTATTAAAATACAAATGAAATGGCACTACATTATATTGATGTTTAATCCATTAGATACATTATTTTGATGCTTAATTTATCAACTAGTTATATCACAGCAATAGGTTATTTCCTTATATCAGATTTACACAATGATGGTCTTGATCACATCTGACTTTTCATTTGTGTCTGGGGATGGAACTCAAGCTATTATTAGGCTTATGTGGTTTTTTTTACTTGCTGGGCCATCTCCGTGGGTCCTGTTATTTGTCATTTAAGAGGTACTTGTTAATGTGTTAATTAAAAACAACTATTGTATGAAACCTTCAAGTGATTCTCAAACTGATTTACCTCAAGGATAATATAACTACTTAAACAACTTAAACACATACTGTTTTATGTGATCATATATTATAAAATGACACCAATTTCATTTTGGCATGTTCAATATGCATGTAGTTCTGAACGGCAGTTGCTTTGATCTAAAGTATGAATGTGTTGCAGTATAAAAATAATAATTTGTTATTGTAAATAAAGAAGATGAATTCTAAATCATTGTGATACAGCACATGTATCTACTTATTCAATGGTTTAGAATACCTTTCTCTAGACTGTATAATTATATCACTTACAGACTTTATCAAAGATAATAGAGATTTGAATTTATGTTCTATTCTGCTGCCTAGGTCAGAGATTCACTTTTTAAAAACAGTATACTTACTTGTGGCAGCACACATGTGACTCAGTTTTCTTCTGGAGTCAATTCTCACTTATAAAACATTTGAACTCAAGCTTGTCTGCTCAGTATGCATCCTTGAGGACTGTGAGAAAATCCTGATTAAGCCCATAAGAAAGAGCATTTTTGCCCAGATGGAAGAACATATTATCTACTAAGATTTGGACTGGTGTAGGGCACATCCAGTTAGAGCCAGTAGCTGCTTGCTGCTATCTGAATTCTTGTGGGAGATAATGCACCTGCTTGCGCTGGCCCACAAGGACAGTACAGGGAGGCAGTTAGCTGACTGTACTGCTCTTTGTTCTGCCTTCTCCCTTTCATCTGTAAAAGAGCAAGTTCTGAAATAAACCTTCAGTTTTCCAGGTCTTTCCTGTGTTTCCTGTCTCTGTTTCTCTTAATTTGCTACTTTCTTTAACCTTGCTTCTTCTCCCAGATACCCACTGCTGATTCTTGCCAGAGTGGGGTTCCAACACTTTCTACGTGTATACCATATGCTTCAAACTTACTGGAGGACTTAGCAGGGGATATGAGATAAATAAATGTCAGGGGAGAGTAAATAATTGTGAGTGTTCAGTAACATTTGCTGGGTTACCTTTTGCCATCAGTTGCAAGTTCTACCTGGGAAGATTGATTTGCCTGCTCATAGTGATGATAAAGGTGATAAATGGCCTGTGTATTAATTCAGCCTGTTTTGATAACAAGTGATATTTTTCATATTAAACATAAACCACTGGTCCAGATGCTCCTGAATGGGGTTCAAAGCACATCTCTCAGGATCCTGACTCCTCATGTGTGGAAACAGGTGAATCACAATGGCAGCTAGAAATTTATGATCACAAGAGTTAAAGTTTAATTGTTCCCAGAGTATTATTATAAGTAGTATTCTGAATGCTTTTGAGATATAATCAAAGTATTTCCAGACCATCTGAAAAATATTAAGATATATGAAAGAAACTAACCACATTTTCATGGTTCTATTTATAAAAAATGCGCAGAGTAGGCTAATTTATGGAAGCAAATAGTCGCCTAGTATATATAATTCCATTTTTTGCTTATTGTGGGGGCTAATGAAGAAAAATGTTAGAAGCATCAATATTTTTTAAGAGGATATTTTACATTATTTATTTGTGCCTAGAAGTAACATTATGAAAATGATATTTTTTCTGAGCTATCTGGCCTTTTAGGAGTACTTTAGGAACCATCAGCAGATGTGTAGGACTGCCTGCTCTGGCTTGAGTTCTACTTCCAATACTGCTGCTTGCTTTCCTGTTACCTTGGTCAAAATTGTGTTATTGCCTAGCTTCAATGTCGTATCTGTAAAAACTATTCATGTATTTTATATTAATTTTTATGTATTTCCTACGCTTCGCATTTCCATTAGAATTTTGTGTCTGTAGAATTATTTAAATTTTCATTACTATTAACTCTTATCTTTCAATTTATCCATGAAAAGGAGCTACAATGAAAATGTTTTTGTTATTGATGCAATTTTTAAAATAACAGCTTTATTAAGAAATAAGATATATTTTGTACCATTAGTTACCCTTTGGTATATTCAATTCAGCAGTTCTTAAGTATTTCCATATAGCTTTGCTAGTGAAGAT
>JAQHUG010000245.1:3042308-3063694 GCA_028555095.1 Dicrostonyx torquatus | reverse complement strand
GAAATGGACAGTTTTTTAGATAAATACCATATACCAAAATTGAATCAAGACCAAGTGAACAATCTGAATAGACCTATAAGTCGTGATGAAATAGAAATTATCACCATTTTTAAATTTATTTTCTATTTTTGGTACATCATAAAATTAATAGAAATAAAAAATATTTTTCTTAGACATGATATCTAATATTAGAAACAAGGCATAATGAAGAATATCATCTTCATGTTATTAAACTATATTTAAAAACAAAAATTTAAGAAATGTCAATGTCATAGAATTTTTTTTAATGCCATAGAATTTTGAATCTGGTCAAACTATTTACACATGTAATTAATGTTCAGAGAATAATGGCCACACTATGATATTATGATATGATTCAACTTGGAAAGAATTCACAATAGTTAACATGGACTAGAGAATTTAATAGTGGAAAACAGAAATGATTATTGACTAATATGAAACTGATCAAATATTTTTAATAGTTAAAGAAAGATAAAAACATTTAACAATTAATTTTTAAATTTTATTTCTCTTATAGGCAATAGTTGTGGCAAAGGTTTTTCCAATTTTATTTCCTATACAGTTGCACAGAAAGAACGAATGTTTAAAACAGCCATGTAAAACAAAAATCAGCAAGCTTCATTCACAAAGGATGAAACCAGAGCTTTGAAATTGTTTTCTCTGCCTCTCATTGAAGAAATAAATGTGATGACAATCATTGTAGGTAGAATTTCTGTAAAAGGGCCCCAAAACTTTGTAAACTCCCAGATCTTAAGACAACTGTCTCCATGATGGGAGTACCACTCAGGCCATAAAATTCAGCATGTAGACAACACCGCCTGCCCCAATGAAAACAAAGACCTCATCTATCAAAATGCATACCTCTTGTAGTTTTCACTTTGTTTTTTTTGCTTTCTGCTTTTACTTAATGAAGTATACCAGCCCAAAGTATGGGTTTTGTGCTTAAAAATTCTCCCTGGGAAAGGCTCCATACTATACTGCGATCCCAAACTTGTGATATTGACACCAGTTGGTTAAGAAAGACTCTCTTTTGGCTTAAACACACTTTTGAATAGTCTTCTCTGCTGGATATCCCACAACAATTTCCTTTGGAGGAAAAAAAGGGCTCTGAATAGTCCAGAAGGATAGTGTGTCTGAAGAATTATTATTTTTTAACTGCATTTTCAGGCTTTCCACACATCCTAATAATTACAAAGTTTAAGAACATTTCCGTGTCTTTTATAAATAAACTGCCATGTAAAGTAATTTATTTAAAAATTATCATAACCTAAAGTCCATGTGGTGTATGACTAACTAATGGCTGCTAAAATTCCATCATTAATTATATAGACTATAATAATATGGAAATCTGGTTGGCAACAACTATATCTGCTATAGTTTAAAAGTGTAAGTAGTATAT
This sequence comes from Dicrostonyx torquatus, assembly GCA_028555095.1. Classification (NCBI taxonomy): domain Eukaryota; kingdom Metazoa; phylum Chordata; class Mammalia; order Rodentia; family Cricetidae; genus Dicrostonyx; species Dicrostonyx torquatus. Next base: position 3,062,274 of record JAQHUG010000245.1, on the reverse strand, counting down.
TCATTTCAGAATGATTAAGAAGAAAGAGCTTGCTTACATAAAGTCTTTTACATTGCAGTCTCTAGAATCATGAAAACTGTTTTATATTAGACCTCAGCAGAAAAATTTAATTGTTTTCATTCTTCTGAAATTTAAAGTTATGAATCTAAATCTTAAGAAAATATACCAAAAATTTATTCTAGTTTACCAATTATCAAAAATTAACAAAACATTGAATATTTTCAAATATTTTCCTGGCTCCAGTACAGAGGTGCCTTCATGCACAGATACATTTTTATAAAGTCCCAGTTTGTGCTTGCTTGCCAAGCTTCCATATGTTAGATAAAGGCCAACCTAGTCATGTGCCAAGTATGTATCCTGAGCTCAGCATGGTCTGTGACACAGTGGTAGCATCTACAAACTGCTTGGTAAATGAACCTATTTGTGACATTCCATGGGGGGGGCAGAAGGAAAATGAATTTCAGAGAGTTGTTTGTAGAAAGAAAATACCACTTTCCAAGGTAATGACTTCTATTTTATATTCTTTTACAGACATATCAAATAAAAAAAATCTATATAAGCTGAGTTACATTGATCATGTGAAGGAGTTGTGATTTACAATGAAGTTTTTTTGTTTTAAATTTACCACCTGTATTGTCTTAGCCTCAGAAAATGATTTAGTTGAAATCTGGTGAGAATATTTAATCAAACAGGGTGAGGGTGTAGAATAAGGGGACCAAAAGTTGGAGGGAGAGGTAATAGGAGAGGGAGGAGAAACTGCTAAAATTATGGACCACCTGATGGATTACATGGAATCTTATTCTAGTAAAAGCTTCTTAAAAAGTGTAAAATGTGGAAAGGCTCACAAGGGGAGTCAAAAAGTCTTTTACATTAAGTTGAGTTAGGACCAAGCTCCTTCCCCCATATTAAAACTGAGAATGGCATTCCACCATAGAAAACGGGCTCCAACAAGTTAGCTCAAGCATCAGAGATACTAATCCTGGTCCTACTGCCAGGGGCTCCTCAGATAATCCAAACCACCATTGTCTCCCACATATGGAGGGTCAAGTTCAGTCCTATAGGGTAGGAGGTTAGTTGGGAGTGAAACTGTGTTTGTAATTTGAAAGGAAATTGTAAAAATGTGTAATATGAAGGAAATCTAAACTGGAATCACCAAAGAGGAGAGGACAAAAACCAGAGGAGACAAAGGCCCAATTAGACATTTCTTGCCACAAAATGAAACCTCTAGTTTTGAACAATAAATCAGGTTGTTGGTCAAAGGGACCCCATTGAAACCTCAAACAAATCAAGCTATTGCAAGGTATTGTTCTCTCCACAAAATGATAGTAAAGCCCTGTTGCTGAAGACAACACCTACATATCTCAAAGAACAGTCAAGCTTGTGACTTGTAATCATCCTTCATAGTACTGGAAGGCACTCTTCACAAAACCAGAACAGAAAGGGAAACAACAATTCAGCTCCAAACTTAGATTCTATATAGTGATGTTGGATTCCCCTCTGTATGCTGTGAATATCATTGGTTAATAAAGATACAATTTTGTTATATGTTCCTGCATCTGTCTCCAGTGAGGCCACATGGCTTCTCTCTAACCGTGCCTCTTCATATCTGTCAGAGACATTCAAAATATGATATTTAAAATGTTTTAATAACTTAGGACTTTTCATGACAATAGGACACATCTGTTCCTGGCAGCACCAACTACTTCAAGAGGAAGATGGGTATCAAAGAGGCTCATTATGGAGTTGGTTAGCCATTTGGGCAAGAAATTGGTCTTGCCTGGATTGCTTGATGAACTGGACATGCAGGACCCACAGAGAAATTACTGCTGGACTTGTCTAAAGGTGAGACGATCTTTTGGGGTTCCTGCTTCATGAAAGAGTCTCCCAGACATTCCACAGGACATAGACAAACTGCCAATATAGGCAGAACTGCTTTTTGAAATTTCCTGCTTCATGGAAAAGTCTGCCAGATATTATGGGCCAGTAGGTTGAAGATTAGATGTCCAAATGGTACAGAAGAACTTTGTGTGACTGCTCAGTAAGCAAGATGTCTCTGTCATTTCTAGAGTTTTGGAAGTTTCTTACAATGTACTTCCTGTTTACTTAGGTAATATTATATCCTTCTGGAGTCTTTGATAGAGTTGAAGAATTTATAGTTAGTTATAGTTTCCCTAGTTATGATAAAATTAAAGTAGATATAAATATTGGAACTGTAATTCTTATTTAGTTATACGTAAATTTACTATGTTAAAATTAAAACCTTCCTTTTTATTTAAACAGAAAAGGAGAGGTGATGTGAGATTCCCTTCTGAATGCTGTGAATATCATTGGTTAATAAAGGGACTACTTTGGGCTTATAGCTGAACTATAGGGAAACAGAATTTAGTTTATGGAAAACTAAACTGAATGCTGGGAGAAAAGAGGTGGAGTTAAGGAGAAGACACATGCCAGAAATTTAGCCAATAAGACACAGCCATGTGGCGATACACAGATTAATAGAAATGGGTTAAATTAATATGTAAGAGTTAGCCAATGAGAAGCTAGAACTAATAGACCAAGCAGTGATTTAATTAAATCAGTTTCTGTGTGATTATTTCAGATCTAAGTGGACAGGAACTAACTAGCAGCCTCCTTACAAAAACAAAGTAACCTAAATGCAAAATGACTGGTGAAATAGGGTCAACAAAGTTGTGGGAGTAATCAACTGGAGTTAAGGCTCAGTACATGAAATGGAACTCATGTGAACACTGCCTGTGTTGCCAAGAACCTGAGACTAGATAGGCCATTGTTCTAGAGGACAACCCAGTACTATTTTTCTGTTAAAGAACTGTAGCAATAAGATGACTCCTAATAACATTTTGCTACACTCGCAGATAAATAAGGCATCATCAGAGAACCTTCTTCCTTCAGTAGGTGGGAACAAAACAGAGATCCACAACAGAATAATGTGAACAAATTCAGAAACCTTGGAACATTCAGTCCTAAATAGGGTATCTCTATAATTTTCTCTCCTCAAGACTCAGGGAAATCTGTAAAATAGAATACAGAAAGATTAAAACAACCGATGGGGTTGAAAGACATCAACAATAACAACAACAAAAACAAACAAATAAATAAACAAAAACCCCAAGGTATTCTGGTGAAGTGGGAGTGTTCGTCTGTATTTTGTATTACTCTTATTGGTTGAATAAAGAGCTGCCTGGCTTATAAAATAGGTCAGCCCTTATGTGGACGGAGTAGACAGAAGTTCTGGGAGGAGAAGAAAGGAAGTGAGCCAGACGCCATGAGGCTCCCGTCGGAGATGGAGGTACCTTAGGACCCTCCAGTAAGTCACCCACCTCGTGGTGACATACAGACTTCTATAATGGGTTTATGAGGTGAGGGCTAGCCGGGAAAAGGCTAGTGATAATAAGCCAGGCAGGGTTTACATGAATACCGTCCTCACGTGGTTATTTCGTGTGTAGGCAACCAGTGGCTGAGCGGGCCAGCAGCTGGGGGCTTGGGAGCCAGGCGGCTGGGGAACACAACCTGCACACCTCTCCCCTAATTACAACACAGGTCTATGATATCATCCTTATTTTACATAAGAGGAATTCAAATATCAAATACCAGAATCAGCTTGCTAAAAGGTACATATTCTTCAAAAGTTAAGTCTTAGGTTTAAGCTCATATTTACATAAAAGTAAGTACCTCTCTCATGGTCAGAAAGTATAAATGAAATGATCAAAGGAATTTAATACAAAAAAAGTTTCCTGACACATTTGGGCAATTATATGCTTATTTTAAATTGCAAAAAATGGAAAGAAGGTAATTGACCCCATAATCTCTCTTCACCTGCATATTTCAAAATAGACATATATATCATGAACTTGCAAGTGCAGTCGTGTCTGCAGAGTGGTATCACTTCTGTCTCTTCAACATGTCTCAATGATTATTGTGCAGTGTGTGGATTAAAATAAAGAAGTAAAAGAAAAAAAAAGATAGAAACAAAAGTCACTCAAATTTCTATCTTGCTTGCTGATAAAATTTCAGAGTTAAGATGAATTACGTTTGCAGCAGTCATATTGCCAGAAATTAGACTGTTTCTTCATGATATCTAGATGATACTGAAGAGTTTAGGGTACCCTAAGAGATCTGTTAATCTCATCAACATGAAACAATTAAGAATGGGCTCGTATAGAATCTTGAGGAAAATTTCATTAGAATGTAAAATAAAAATCTCAGGACAGGCAAACTGTAAATTGTGGTAGTATCCCAGAGGAGAAGATTCAAGAAGGGAAAGAAACAAAAATCAGTGCTCTGGTAGTAAAACCATTATAGAGGTCAGCCACTTAGGAGCAGAGAGCTACAGGATGAGGAGGGGCATTCCAGAGAAACCAACAAGTGGAAGTCTTCTTAGCACAGAACTAGAAAGAAGAAATGAAAGAGTAACCATTTTTTTTCCTTTTTTGGAGAAAAACAGAAAAGTCTGCAGATATATGCAGCTGTGTGTCTGTAGCCTTCTCAAAGATTGCCCTGGGATGTGGGAATTTTGTTGAGGAAAGGGGCACTGTCTCTTTAAGGGTCATTTTCCTGCCCATTTCTTTACCATGACTTACCTGTGCAAACTATTCTAGGACTGGATGCTTTTGAGATGTGATCCCATAGTCAGGCCATAGACCCACACAAACAGGTGACTCTATTTTAATTTAAATTATTTATTTATTTAATTTGAAACAATCTTTTCTCATTTTACACAACAAACCCAGTTCCCCCTCCCTCCCCTCTTCTGCTCCCTCCATGTTCCCCACCCCCCACTCACCATCCACTATGTGAAATACAATAAGAATTCCAGATATTTGCCAGAAGTTCACTTTTCATCTCATTTCTATCCTACTTTTTTTCTTTTGTCATCAATATACTTTAAAAGTAAAAAAAGAGCAAATTTATTTATTATTTAATATAAGACCAATAAGCAGTTAAATATATATGAACACTTTTCTGACCAAATAGGCACCCTGTCGATAGTTCAAAGTAAGCTACAAGTGAGTTGCTATGTGTGCACACGCATACAGACACACACAAAGTAAAACAAAAGATATTTTTCAAGTGAGTGACAAAGACACCAACCATGTTCAGATTGTGTTGCTCTAATGTCTTAGACTTGTCTTCTCCTTATTTCTGCTGCACAATATTCTAGACCTTATTTAGAACAGTGGTTCTCAACCTGTGGGTTTCAACCCCACTATGGGTTGCATATCCTGAATATCATTACAGCTGATAAAAGTGGAAAAATTCCAGTAATAAAGTAGTAATGAAAATAATATTATGTTTGTGGGTCACCACAACATGAAGCATTGTATTAAAGGTCACAGCATTAGGAAGTTTGAGAATCACTTCTGTAGAAAAAGGGTTCCTGATAATAAATTCTATGGATTGACCAGATAGTATTACTTTTATTTCTCATACTATAATTAATGTTCTTGTAATAGGGTTACTGTAAATATTAATTGTTGCTATATTAATAGATTTCCCATAACCTGAAGCAAACATAAATCTAAATGTTTCATATTTTCTCAAGGTATTGTATATCTCCATCCAACCTATATTACTATGTTTAAAATAATAAAATTATTGTTAAAGTGTGTGTTGATTTAAAATTATTTTAGTTACATTTAATTTTCAGAGTTGATGTTTCTATAGTTCTTATATTTGTGTTGATACTGGCATATTTTAGTCAGAGGTAGTGATATTTTAACAAAGATAGATATTTGTGAACACAATAAGTAAGAACACAGCCTGTTATTCACAAAGAAGAATATCAGAAAGATAATAAAATCTGAAACTCCATCTTCAAGACAAGGTGATTTTATATTTGTTGGCTATATTTTTTAATTTTACAAAATGTAAGATATATGAGCATGAACAAAAAGACCAACAATAAAAATCTTTGTTCTCATACCTTTAATATCTATAATTGGTAATTGATATTTTAGGGCTATAATGAATATATGTACCTTATAGTTGGGATTTCACTAGTAGAGAGCCCAGTAAATGACACAGAAATAGGGAGAAAGGAGAAAACTTTATGTTTTTAATAATCTTTCCCATCTTTTAAGATGTATATAAATATACATATTTAGTTATCCAACAGAATACTTGCCCTTTTCATATGCACTGAAATGACTTGCACAGTTCTATGAACAAGCTATCTTTTCATTCTTTACTGGCATAGCCAAATATTGACTATATTCTCCACATAAACTACATTTATACACATTTTAGCAATTCTCAAATGTTGTTTCTGTAACTAAACCTTTGCACAAAAATTTAAAATATATTCTTCATTCAAATTAGCAAACTGTGTAAATTAACTTCCATACCAACAAACTATTATAATTATTAATATCTGTGCCTCTTAATATGGCAAAATTTTAAAAAAGTTTTATTATATCTCTATAACACATAATAAGTAAGTGTCAAATCTAAGGTCTGAATTTCTACAATTTTATTTTAAGATAAGTTAATTATATCTACAATTAGGAATATTGATGTTCTCCAATTTCTTTTGTACAATTATTAATGAAAACCTCTATAAGTACAAATAATTACTGTGTTAAATTCTACTTAATTTTTACTTACTAAACTTATACTTTTGTTTTAATATCTCTCTTTTTTCTCATAGGGTATGTGTACATGCGCTAATATGAGAAGTATATCTCAAAGCAAGGTGATTATGTTAGAATATATCTTCAAGTAAAATTTGAAACAAGTCTAGTTTTCCTGAAAACTAATCTAGAAAGAGGAAACATTTAAGTCTATGTCTCTGTCTCTAGTTTAAATGGCATCAAATGACAACTAACATTTTTGTACTCTCTTGCATATGCCTGACTTACTCTGAAACCTTTGCCACATTGTCACCTCAAAAGAACATGAACTGATGACTAAAATTGCAGACTTCTGAAACGACAGGGCTCATCACATCACCCAAAGACCCAGTTTATGCAATGTGCTAGCTTGGTTGGCAGCATTTCAGTTTTGCTACATCAAAAAAAAAAAAAAGAGTATTTTCAAGTGAAATAATGATGCAAAATGATAGGGGGGTTGAATGTACAAGGGCTTTATCAAGATTTGTTTTACTGAATTAGATCTACCAGTATTGATACATAATGGAACAGTCTTTTGTCATTCTGAGAATTGTATGCTCAGATGAGCGAAGAAAAGTCAAGATTCAGGCATGATTTTCATTTGATTATTGCATGGGAAGTACCGTGTTCATTTTTACTGAAATGAATAAAATATGTTGAGAAATATAATAAAACTTTAAATTTGGAGTATCTAAAGTATGCCTATCATAAAGGATGCCTCTGTGTAGATGGAAATAAACATCTAATGGTCAAAGAAAAGAAGTTCTAATAAATATCAGAAACTTGGCTCTTAATGCCCTTCATGGAGAAACTATTTAACCCCTCATTGATGTAGAACACCTGATGCTAAGAAGTGCGGGTTTTGAATTGTTCTGAATTCTGAATGAAGGGAGGTCTCTATTCTACCAAAGCTGTAGAACAGAAGCTGTGCTTCTGCTAACATATCAGCTTGAAGTTGTTAGAGCCCCAGGTATAAAGAACTGCATTATAATATCAAAAGCAAAATCTTAGTGTGGATTCACCACGTGATTACGAATTTCATGATTTGTTTATATGTTTTTAAATTTAATGTTCCTTTTCCCCAATCTATATTACTTATTTGATATTCTTACTTGTAACAATTTGCTGGCAAAACATGCAATGAATAACCCCTTTAACTCAATATTTTAGTGCAGGCCATGCTATTACGTTTGTGCTAAAAACAGATTAAACTCAAAAGAGATAGATAAATTTGTTTTGTTTGTCCTATATCATAGGAAATTTTAAAATTGAAAATTTAGAATTTTAAAGTAAAATTAAATTTAATTTAAATTTAAAATTAAAAATTTAAATGGAAAAAGCTTACCCAGTAAAAACAGTCAAGTTAACAAAAGGTATGTAATACTTTGTGATGTGGGATGTCTTTCTGTATATGTGTTGCTTTTATTAGTTGATAAATAAATCTGCTTTGGTCAGTGGCTTCACAGTGTAAAGCCATGCAGGAAGTCTATTCAGATATAGAGAGAGTAGGCAGAGTCAAGCAGATGCCAGCCAGCCGCAGAGTAAACAAGACATGGAGAAAATGAGATAAGAAACATTCATGTGGCAATACATAGACTAATAAAATGAGTTAACTAAGATATAAGAGCTAAATAGAAATATGCCTGAGGCATCAGCCTGACAGTGTAGTAATTAATATTGTTTCTGTACAATTATTTGGGTCTTGGAGATTGAAATGAAAGCACAGTACCTTTACAATTTTGTATTTTCATTAATGTTCTATGTTGCTCTAAAATTTATTGTATTTTATTTAATTTTAAACTGGCTTGATACTATGAAGGCTTAAAGTAGTTAACCATACCTGCTATAAGTTTATGTATCAAATAACCATGCTATGTCCATAGGACATTTCCGAGTATTAACCATTGCTCCCCAGCTATTTCCGTTTTTGTACAGATACTGAGTTGTAGGGCCCAGGTCTACCTCTCCTCCCGGGGTTCATCTTGAGGACAGCTTCTGGCCAGCCAGCTAAACATCCTGTTTGTTCCTGTGCTCCTCTGCCCTTCCTGGGGGTTAGCTACAGGGCAATTGTTTACTCCACCTTGGGTGTGGTAATTTCACACCTGCTTTGGGGAAATTCCATTGTGCAGTAGCTAGGTATATAAGGATTTTCCTAAGCTTGAATAAATGGCATTCAGCTGATCTTTTGAATGAGCCAGGTCACTTGTGTGTTCTTTCAAGAGTAACATAGGAGTTACAGTTGGAGACCCATCAGCGAGATCAGGAAGTAGGTGATTCCTGAGAGACTGCCCTCCGATGCTGGCCAGCAGGTAAGAAATTGATGGTGAGGGTGAATTGAAAATGGGTGCAAGTAATTCTGTTCCAGTACCCGATTGACAGGCCAATTGATAGTTCAAGGCAAGGCATTGGTATTAAAGTTGAGACAGCGCAAGAGATCATTAAGACAGTTTTAGAGTTTAGTCCCTGGTTTCTACACACAGGGGGCTTTAATATTATGGATTGGGAGCAGGTAAAGGCTGATCTTCAAAAAGCACTGAAAGAGGGAGGGCCAGAAGAATTTCCCATATCGATATTTTCACTATGGCGCTTAGTCAGAGATGCTCCTCTCAGTGATGATGTAAAAGTAAAAGACCAATTAGAGAATTTGAACCAAACCTTTGAGGAGATTCAGGGTGTAGGATCTGTGAGATCTATTAAGAGCTTTAAGGGGGAAGTTAAGAGTACTTAAAGGAATATAGAAGAGGAAGATTGCACTGATGAAAAAGAATTTAGAAAAAGAAGGAAGGAAGGAAGGAAGCAGAGATGTCTCCACGAGACCTCTGCCGCAAAATCAATTCCTTGCCACTTCAGATCCTTTCGCTGCTGCAGAAGGCTTAAAGGCAGAAATCCGAGAGATCCAAGATAGACTAAATAATCTATGTAGAGAAAGGCAAATTTATCCTGTTGTGGAAGTTATTGATCCACAAGGACAGAGGATCAGGCAACACAACCCTCTGGCCTTTAAGGGCTTTAAGCAACTAAAAGACACAGTTATGGACTATGGAACTCTTACCCCCTTCCCTGTGGCTTTAATGGAATGTTTTCATGGTGCCAGAGCCAAAGGCAAACTCAGATCAATGTCGCCACTTGGTGAGTCCTCTTAGTTATTGCTCCAGAGGATCTTTCAGCGCAAATCTGGCTGAACTTGGTGATGAGTGACAAATAAGCCAATGACAGGAAAGGTTTTTTGAGGGCTTCCCCAACCTAAAACAGGAAATGTGTTTTGACCTGGACGCTTCCCCATGACAGGTAAGGGGTATTACCTGACGTCCAATGTGACCTAAGACAGGCCTTATCACGTAATTTATATAAAAGGGGGACCTGTAGGGCCCAGGTCTACCTCTCTTCTCAGGGTTCATATTTAGGACAGTTTCTGGCCAGGTAAACATTATGTTTCTTCCTGTGTTCCCTCTGCCTTTCCTGGGGGTTACTATAGGGCTATTGTTTACTCCACCTTGGGTGTGGTAATTTCATACCTGCCTGGGGGAAATTCCATTGTGCAGCAGCTAGTATAGAAAGATTGTCCTCAGCTTGAATAAACAGAATTCGGTTGATCTCCTTTCGAATGACCCAGGTCACTTGTGTGTTCTTTCAGTCTCCAGGCCCTTACTCGGTTCACTAAGGCTACTGCGATGCGAGAACTGTACCAAGAGTAAAAAAGGAGTTACATTCAGTCAGTTTATAAATATTCCCTCACCCTAACTGAGAAGCTATTGACAACTTGGAAAGTTAAAGGCATCTGTGGGATCGACAAGTCTCCTTTCTTTGGGAGAGGGGACATGTTCTATTATATGACAACATAAATATGTGCATATACCCACTAACTGATCTTGTAAATTAACATATGTGAACAATAAATATAAAATCAATGAGATACTTAAAATAGCATAATATTAAGAATAGAAAATTGATAATTATACCAAAGTGATAAATTATGCAGTAAAGTAAAATGCATATTTTAGAGATAATATATTATTACAGCCTTAAACATTTTAGCAGAATCTGAATAGGAAGGTAGAGAAGAAAAATTATTTTAGAATGTTTAAGAGAAAACCATACAATTTACTCCAAAAAGGAACTATCATTGGACATACAAATGTATTCCCCCACGTATCCTTGCAGTGAAAGTTGTCAATAATGTATAAATATGTTCTTTTGTTAAAGGAGTAGGGAAGTGCCTCCAGTACTTTGAATGAGAATGTCTCCAGTGGGCTTAGATTTTTGAACACTTGTTTTCCAGTTTGCACTGTATGGGGAGGTTTGGATGTACAGATTTGGTGGAGGAAGAGGATCACTGGACTAGAGTTTCAAGAGATTGCAGTCTTGCTCTGCATTCAGTTTTCTGTATCTGCTTCCTGCTTTCATTTGAGGATGTGGGCATTTAGCTTCCTGTTCCTGCCATCATGCCTGAACTTTGCTTTTGTGTTGTGAACTAATAGACACTTATTTCTCTGAACTAGAATGCCAAACTATACTCTTGTTTATATAAATTTCCTAGTTCATGATGTTTTATCACTAACAAAAAGTAACTAATACAGCCCTTACAGCCTTGCTACTCCCTAAGCAACATATTCATATGGCAGGTGCCAGTGGTTCTCAATAGCTCTTAAAACAAGTTAGCAATATACGGAAGTGTGAGTAATTTAACCCTGTTCATCTTGAAGTCTAAGACATAACCATCGGCACTTTGCTGAGCCTGCCTGCTTGAGTGATGTTTCATTATACTTTGATGAAGGAAGGCTTCCTAACTCAGAGTCAATTTTTCAGAACTAATTGTCTTTTCAACTCAGTGTTACACACCTTTGAGACACTTGCCATTCAATGTGTGTTGCATAGTAAACACAGTGAAGTTTATTGCATTCACTTCACTTTCTAAAGAGTATTGTTAAACTTGACGATGTGATGTTCCTCCTCACCCCTACACTGAACATTTGAGAAGAACTGATTACCTGCTACTTTGGCTTCCTTTCCATAAATATGATAGAACAAGTAAAATTTAGATGCACTAAAATGCACAGATATCTATCGGTTCACAGATATGGAAGCAGAGGTGTGGTAATAGTCTTCATGCTACTTCACTTAGAGGGTAGAAAGCCAAAATAAGTGAGAACAACAAAGACCAAATCCAACCTTTTATGAGGTTAATTCCACCAGACCTAAACCACCTCCAATAAATGCCTTTTAAAATTTCTAATGGAAATACACTTTAATATGTTTTAGAAGGAGTAAGCATTCAAATGTACAACTTTATCAATGATTTTAATCTGATATATAGTGCTGACTTTGCTCAATAACGTACTCAACTCTAACTAGGAATGCTGGAGTATTATAGATAGCCTAACTTTACTCTTACCTTTTAGTATTTGACACTATAATTCGAGAATTCCTTATTCCATATATATTCCAGTAGTGATATATTTTTAGGAACATATCTCTTACATTCTAAGAAATTGGAGCTATTGCTGGGATTCACAACGTTGGATCATATCACTGGTGAGTTCATGAAAGGACAATCAGATTTGATCTGAACAAAGAACAGATGTGGTAAACAAATCTTAGTTTTGTAATTATATACAATCGTCTGGCATCTATTTCAAATTGTTGCCTTTCCTGCCATTAATAAATATAACCAGAGCAACTAAATGAGACTTCTTTTGGAACTTGTGTTATCATTAAAACATTCTCAGGTGGGGATGTATGTTTTCATTGATTTAGGTTTCACAACTTTTCATTCATATATATACATATATATATATATATATATATATATGTATATATATGAATATACAAATACATGTATATACATAGCTCTTATTGAGTTAGATTTTTAAGCTTATGAAAAAAGTTATGAAAGAAAATTTCAGTAAAATCAATTACAATTGATTGAAAAACTTTGTTTTGTCAATCAGCTAGGCAATCAAAATAGAACAGCTCCACATTCTCTATACACCTTTCTATTTGTTTTCAACACTACTGAGAAAGCTTCTCTCTACCAGCTGAATAATACCATGAGTTTTGTCAACACCCCATTCCCAGATTACTTTCTTTCAAATTCATTTTTACAAGAAATCTGTCCAACAGAAACTGTGCTCCCACTTATATCACTCATAAGCTATACCTCTTTACACTGCAAATAACTATCAGATCTAGGGAAAATTATTATTGTGGACAAAACATTCAAGTTTTTTTTTGATGCATTGTTCTTTGAAAGTAAAAAAATAGAATTCAAAGTCTGTCACATATACCTGTGTTTTTAGCAACAGGGGTCAAACTTGGATGGCATGCCTCAATATACTCGAGCATTTATGCCTTGCAATGGCAGAGACCATCAGTTCTGTTCATGGTGATACTGTATAAACATACAGTCTTCAACTTGTCTTCAGGTGAAGAAATTAACAAAATTGAGAAAAGATAGTTAAATCCAATTATTTTTCACCTGACCTAATTTCACATTCCATGTCTGGAAAGAAGTTGTATGGCTAGAATAACGAAATAATTGGCTCCTGTATACAAGTAAAATCAACTAATAATTTTTCTTTCCTAGCAAAACTCATTGGAAGAAGATCAATGCATTGACTAAACTAAGAGAATCACAATGGTAAAGATAATCTAATTCAACATTTCTGAAGGAATGGGATAGCAGCACATTACTGATATTTATTTATTATTCCATCTTTTCAAAAACTTTCTGTTTTTGGCTGAAAATAAAATAAAAATTTACAATTTTATTTCTAAAAGTCTCAGCTTCAGCTAGCTCTGCTGATGTTTTTTGGACTAAATGTCTGATAAATATGAAAATTGCCAAATTTTCACCTTATTGTCTTTTATTTTCGAGGGCAATTAGATGTGATCCAGAAATATCAATATTATTCACACAAGAAATTTCTTAGTAGGGAAGAGTAGGGAGAGGGGGGATGTGGCTGGAATGTATTTTATGAGAGAAGAAAAGTAAAAAAATTCTATTATAAATATGGTTTGAAGTTAATAGAATTCTACAACATTAAGAAACATTCATGTGTACTAATCATATGAGATGGTGCTCACAAGAAAGCTTAAAACTTTAGATCCAGCTTCCACTAAAATGCCTGAGTGTGGTCAGGTGCTTCTACTGACATCATACCGTAGTCCAAGATTTTCAAGGAATATATTGATGAACGTATGAATTACATGTACCCTTTACCATTTATTGAAAAAATCCATATTCAATGGTAGATGGTAAAACAAGAGTTCTATAGCAGGGAAACCTATTCAGTACTTCTGAGGAACAGCTGAGAGTGAAAATAAATTAGAGGGTAATAGAAAATGAAGTTCAACTTTCGCATAGTTAGTGTATAAGATGATAATGAAGAAAGATTAATAGGGAGATAGTTTAAAGTTCTGAATATTACAAAGATTTCTGAGAAAATCAGGAAGGCATGTGGCTACAAAAAGCAAATAACGGGTAGGACTCCTTATACCATATCTTTTCTTTTTTTACAAGTTAGCCACATATCCACACTTTAGCAATGAATTAGCTGCTAACCTCCTCACACTGGGTACCTAATTAGTTGGACCAGCAATAGCAATTGGCTAGACATGTGAAGGCAGTAGGGAGAGCTATGACTTTCAATCCCTTTCTCCTGACTGAAGTGCTCTCAGTTTCATCACTTCACCATGATGCCCTTACAGTTTTAAGGGCCAGTAACACTGCAGCACATTGAGTTTATCATTAGTGTTATATAAGAGGATGATTCAAAGTTCATGGATAAATTTTCAAAGGAGAAAAGAAAATAAAGATTAAAGCACATAGAAATTACTTAAACAGTAGCATAAGGGTCATTTGTTAGACAGGGATGGCCATTCTTTATCAACCCAATACTGCAAGGTGATACGGGGTTCCCCTCTGCGTGCTGTGAGTACCATTGGTGAATAAAGAAAATGGCTTGGCCTATAGCAAGGTAAAACTTAGCTAGGCGGGGAAAACTAAACTGAATGCTGGGAGTAAGGAGGCAGAGTCAGAGAGAAGTCCTGTAGCTCCTCTGGAGACAGATGCTAGGAACTTTACCTGGTAAGCCACAGCCACGTGACAATATACAGATAACTAGAAACTGGTTAAATTTAGGTGTAAGTGTTAGCCAATAAGAAGCTAGAGCTAATGGGCCAAGCAGTGTTTTAAATAATAAAGTTTCTGTATGATTAATTTGGGGCTAAGCAGCTGAGAACCAACAAGCGGCCTTCTTCAACAGCAAGGCTAGCAATGGATACATGCATTTGGGGAAAAAAAGAGCTAAGCCCACTCATTACTTTTACCTAACTCCACAAAATACAGGATGGAAATAATGGGAACAAATCTGTTGTGATCCATTTATACCTAAACTACAAACTTAATGATGTGTGAATTAGTATGAACTCAAAAGTGTGAAAGAAAGCTCTGTGAAATACATAATGAAAAGGTGATTAAATATGTGCTATTAAGGAACTGGGGCTGATATATATAATACAACTTTTGATTTTGCTATTGGGTTAAAGTTGGTCTTTGCTGCTCTATTTATTGAAAAAGACACAACAACAACAAAACAATGAGAATATGAGAGATATGAGAGATTGTCCTGTATCCAACATCTAACTGCAACATTTTTGAAAGAAGACTTTATAAAAAATAAAGTGAAAATGATATGAAAAATTAAAGAGCTTCATAATCTGATAAATCTTCTGCTCCTCTTCATACAGGACTAGACTTTTCTCTATCTTCCAATTAGATGGCTGGAATCTTTCAGTATTCGAATTTTGGCTCAGAGTCACTTTTAGAAGACTGACCAGCAGTTCCCTTGATCTGATCAACTCTGCAGGCCAGCACAGATGGGCCTCCATCACCTCCTGTCACTGTGCCTATTAGTGCTATCAGCCCTCAAATCCAATTACATGGCTCTGCCTGGCCAAACACTGCAGTCTGTCCTGTGGGTAGCATCTCATTTCTGCTCTGTGTTCATACATCGTTTTGCCTCCTGGAGCTAGAGGTGGCATCCCGGCTATTCTGTTACAGTGGAAAAATAACATGATCCACGTAAATACTACTACTTGCTTGGTATTCCCATCAGAATGTTTACCAGTTGAATCAATTTCTCTATGAATATTAGTACTTAAAATAAGGAAAATCAAATGAAGTGACATGTATTTGGAAGTTGAATACTTAGTCCTGGGGGAGGGTGTTGCTTCTTATTTATAAACAGCAACATGGTATATTAGCTGTATCCCACAACAAGACCAAGCCACAAGCTTTTATTACATACCTGATTCTAGCACAGTATGCTACCACTAATAAAGAAGTAAGTCTTTTTTCTAATAGAATTTTAGCTTATTTCTTAAGAATAGTTAAGACTATAAGTAAGGATTACACTGGTTTAATGAGGTGGTAATTTTACGTTTTCTTCAAGTCCATGACTTCACTAGCTCTGGATAATTAACTATGCTTCTAGTAGCAGGTATGATTTCTTCTTGCTGGGCAGGTCTTAAGTCCAATTAAAGATCAGAGGGTTATTGCTCAAATATGTGTTCCACTATTGAACCCTCAGGGTTATCTTGCAATACTAGTGATTGCTATGAGTCATTTAGTGTCATAGCTGCATAAACTATTGTTTCTATTGGGGCTTTTATAAGCTTGCATAGTAGCTTTTGGTAATTTGAGTTCTAAATATTTATCCTTACAGTCCTCAAATAAGTATAGTTTTCACAATTCATTCAGCAAAATGGCATTGCAGTAGACAGAGGTCATTAAACAAAACCACACCCAATCAAAACAAAGAGTGTGGATACCAGTGTCAACTGATACCTCCACAACACAATTCCTGTAACTAAGACTCAATACTAGAAAAAGAACTAAAAACAACTTAGAAATGCCAAGAGTGAGAGATATAGTCTTCCTCAGGGAAGAGAACACATTTCTATTTATAGTCACTGACAAGTGGTTAACCCTAAAACATTTACATGTGGATAATATTATTTGAAATGAGTGGGTTGTATTTATATATTTAGAAATATATAAATATGTGTGTGTGCACATGTGTGTGACATGAATTAAAACTTAAGAGACCATGAATTGGAAAGACAGCAGGATGGTGTGTGTGGGAGTATGTGGAGGTAGGAAAGCAAAAACTGACATAATTATCTTCCCACAACATTAAAAAAATAATTATAAAGGAATAGTTTAAGTTCCTGCATCCAAAATGGTACCATCAGAGAAAAATCTCAACTACTGACAAAAGAGATATTGATGCTACATAGAAAAATAATGATGGAAAGTACTTTTTCTCTCATACCCTGTTTTATCATTCCATTCAGAATAGATGGCTACAATTTAAAAATAGGTTTTAAATTAAGTTACTTTGGGGTAATGGTTCATCCTTCTTTAGTGCAAGTAAAAACATAGACTCAATGAAAAATAACTTGAAATAATGATGTGAGTAAACATAACTAGAGTTTCTGCAATTCCTTTGTTATTTACAGAACTTCAAAAACTAAGATGAAACCAACAAAAGAGTAGAGAGGAACAAAAGTTAGTGTCTGATCAGAGAAGTGGAATCTTACTTTAAAATCTCAGGTGTACCTCTGCTGATACCGTACACTAGATTAGCTTCACTAGTTCACTTCGCTTGTACCCTGAAGGAATCACAGTGCACACACCAGAGAACTGCCATGAGGCTAATATGCTAGTATTCGAAAACACTGTATCATATAGTGAAGGCTATAGAATTTCAATAAAGCAAGTCAGTATCAAAAGAATTGCTGGATTAACCTTTGACTATTCAAATCTATTATTATGCGGAGGAAATTTTTGTTTAGACATAAAGGCAAAATAAATACACCTTTCTTTTATACTCATCTAAGTGCAAGAATTTCTTAGTCATACTGCAAGTTCAGTTTTAGAACATGTCAATGACAATAAAATGATCACAATATGCAGGGATGTTTTAGTTACACATAGAAATCTGATTTTATACTAAACTTCCATCCATCAAGTATATTTGGCTTCCATTAGTATTAGTTTTAAAAAGATATAATGTACATTTTTTAATTTTTTAAGTGATTTTATTGAACTATTCATTTTTCTCTACTTCATTCCCTTCCTTTTCCCCATTAAAGGCTTCTTTCATTGTTTATCTTTAAGAAGTGTTCCATGTGTTCAAGTTAAACCACAAAACTAATAAAATTCAGTCATATCTGAGTTCCCTGCTGAGCTCTTTCTCTCATTAATTCTTGCATTGAAATTTTAACCTCTAAACTTTATCCACACCACTTAGAATCAACTTTAATAAACTCTTGATAATGATAGTGTTGTGACTTCTTCCTATGAGTGACAAAGCTTTCAGTGTTTCTGGGAAGAGTGAACACTTTCAGCATGTTTCAATTTGCTTGAACTAGACCTATTCCAGACTCTACATTCTCTGTTAGGTAGAGTTTATGAAATATATTCTCTAAACAATACATTTTTCCAGTCAAAATTATTCATTAATGTATGTGATTTTGAAAGGATGTTGTGTATAAGATGAACCAAATAGGTTTTACTGTCAAAGTTTGCATTCTGATTGAGAAGCACAGATTTAAATAACTCTATGCAAATATACAGAGACCCTCCTACATACTTTTGCATGCCATTGTCATCAGTGAAGGTGACTGCTTTATCATAAGATTATTTAACACAAATTAAAAATTTCCACTATTTTTCCAATAAAGGTAGATATAATTTATTCATTATTATAACTTAGTTTTCCACAATATATTTTAAAGTTTTAATTTCTGGCCAGTAAACAATATTCATATAAGACATTTTAGTGGGTTTTTACAAACATGAGCCTTTACTTGTCATATTAAAATATATTTCCTCATCTGATTAGATCTTACATCCCACAATGAAATAAGGCCTAATACTCCTCACAACATTATGATTCATGCTAAGGAATGGGAAATAAGTTTGTGACAACACCTCAGGTATCTGTATTGGTATGAGGGTATATTTTTCTTCTTATATTCTATCCTCACTTTTTCACCTTCTTACAATGTCAGAACAGACATAACTATGGGGTATACAAACAGAGGAAAAGACATGCAAATGCACACCTTTACAAACATAAATAGATGTATATGCATTTATGAGAACACACACACATAAACATACTCTTTTCTCAATCTGAACAGGAACTTCTGTATTTTTGCCCTCTAACTAAAAAAACATTTTACAGTAAGAGGAATCACAAAACTTGACAAAATGCCCTGATTCAAAAGCTCCTCATCAACACCGAAATTTGTATTTGTCTAGTGCATTTTACAGCAATCTTTTGAATTACTCTTTATATATACTTAACTGTTGTGGAATTGTTGATTTCAGCTCACCAAGGGTGATCATCTTACTTATGTAAGTGAACTTTTATCATTGATCCATTAACAGCTAGAAGATAAGTGGTTAAGAGAATAGGCATAGTAATAGGGACATACAGATTTCTTTTTATTAATTTAAATTTTCCACATCTGGCAAAATATATTTCATTAAATTCTATATAAATTATTATTTGAATAGGTTTTTCATACTGATCAATATATCTAATTCTTTTTTCCTGTAATTCCTCTAATTCTATGATTGCTTTATTTAGTTGTCAATAAGGTCAGTAAGTTAAATATACCACATTTTACCATATTGATGTATCTTTTAAGTCTTTTAATGCTTCATACTTCTTTTTATCATTAAAATATCTATCATAAATGCATTACTTTCTCTTGCATGCTAAGTTTGAACCAAAATATCATTATTTGTAATCTACTAATAGGTTTCTTTAACTCAAAATTTCACTACTAAACTAATAAAATATTAAATTTTAAGGATAAAACATTTTTGTTCTCCTCTATGGATTTTTTAAAAGTGTCCACATAATCTCTTATTTTCCATATCTTATATGAAATTAAATTTCAGTTGAAATTAGTTATTTTCTATGAAAAATAATGCACTGCAGTTAATATAACATAACTGCAAATTAAACTTTGAGAAAACTATCTATTTTTAAGCCTTTCTGGAGGATGCATTCTTTTCAAGACAAAGGCTGTCTACTTAGGCCTCTGTTATTTTGTATTGCGTTTTTTTTTCTTCCTTTAGCTTTCATCTTTAGAAGTTCTAAGGAAAACTAGATATTTTCCACTTTTGACTCATTCTTTCACTTAATATTTTCTAGCTAGTTTTTATCTTTGGCTTTCAGTATTTGCATTTAATATTTCAATTCAAATATAATTTTATATGTTCCAGCTACTCACATGTCCCTGTTCCTTCAACTCCTCTT
>JAQHUG010000245.1:3020090-3032342 GCA_028555095.1 Dicrostonyx torquatus | reverse complement strand
AAAATGATATACAGAACTAAACAGAGAATTTTCAACAGATGAATCTCAAATGGCCAA
This sequence comes from Dicrostonyx torquatus, assembly GCA_028555095.1. NCBI lineage: Eukaryota > Metazoa > Chordata > Mammalia > Rodentia > Cricetidae > Dicrostonyx > Dicrostonyx torquatus. The sequence goes on along the minus strand of JAQHUG010000245.1, from coordinate 3,032,285 downwards.
AAGACACTTAACCATCAGAGAAATGCAAACCAAAATGTATTTGAGATACCATCTTACACCATTCAAAATGGCTAAGATCTAAGACACCAAATAGCTTATGCTGGAGAGGGTATGGATTAAGGGGAACACTCCTTCATTGCTGGTGGGAATGTAAACTTGTACAATCATCCTGGAAACAGTATGGCAGTTTCTCACAAAATGGCGAATCAGCCTCCTTCAGGATCCAAAATTCCACCCTTGGGTACATACTCAAAAGATGCTCTATCATACTAACAGGACATTTGTCCAACTATGTTCATAGCAGTCTTACTTCTAATAGTCAGGACCTGGAAACAACCCAGATGTCCCTCAATAGAAGAATGGATAAAGAAAATGTGTTATATTTACACAATAGAGTACTACTCAGCGATAAAAGCAATGACATCTTGAAATTTGCATGCAAGTGGATGGAACTAGAAAAGTTCACCCTGAGTGAGGGAAACCAGACATAGAAAGATGAATATGGTATGTACTCATTCATGAATGGATACTAGGTAAAAAGCAAAGGATAACAAACCTATAGTACATGAATAAAGAGAACCTAAGTAAGAAGGTGATACTAAGGAAACATACATAGATCCACCTGGAAATTAAAAGTAGACAAGATTGCCTGACAAAGTTGAGAGTATGGACATGGGAAGAGAAGGAAAGGTGAAAGTGGAGGAGGGAGAGGAAGAGCAAGGGTAGTGGGGAGGAGATCATGAGGGAATGGGATAGTTGAGGTAGAAGAAGGAGAGGGATGAGAGCAAGGAAAGAGATGTTTTGATTGAGTGAGTAATTATGGGGCTAGAAAGAAACCTGGTAATAAAGAAATTCCCAGGTTTCTGCAAGGATGACCCCAGCTAAGACTTAAGCAATAGAGGAGAGGGTGCCCGAACTGGCCTTCCATGTAGTCAGATTGATGATTGTCTTAAATGTCACCATAGAACCTTCATACAGCAATTGATGGGAACAGAGGCAGAGAACCACAGTGGAGTCCTGGATTGAGCTGCGAAAGTCCAGTTGAAGAGTGAGAGAAATGAGAGTATGTCCAAGGAAGTCAAGACCATGATGGGTACACCCACTAAAACAGTTAACCTGAGCTAATGGAAGCTCACCAACTTCAGCCGGACAGAGATGGAACCAACATAGGACCAAACTAGATTCTCTGAAAGTGAGTGACAATTGTAAGGCTGGAGCAGACTGAGGGGCCACTTTTTTGAAACCTATTCTTTTTGGATGGATACTTTGCTCAGCCAAGATATACTAGGGAGGACCTTGCACCTTCCCCAAAGCAATGTGCCTCATTCTCTCTGAGGAGTCGATGGGTGTGGGGTGGGTTGGGGGAAAAGCTGAATGGAATGGGAGGAGGAGAGGGAGTGGAGTGGGAACCTAGATTGGTATGTAAAATAAAAAAGATAATTTGTTTTCTTTTAAAAAATAAAATAAATCATACAGAAAAAAAATTAGAAATAGTAGAGAGTAAAACATATAGTTCATAGAAATCAACCCAGCAGCTTAATTAAGTTAATACAGTCAAAAGGAGATTCAAATTGAAGAAAAGTCAAGAGAAATTGCACACAAACTCTTTACGAAAAGAAAAAAGCAATCCAAGCTTATATGTGGACCATATTATTATAATGTGGACCATAAATTGGACTCACAAAGCAAAGAGAAAGATAATAAAGCAAAATGACTAATTAAATACATTAATGATCACATCTTCACAAAAATGGTATTATAAAACAAACTCCAGATTTAGAACAATTGGAAAAATATGTAAGTATTTAAAACAAGTAAAAACAAGTAAAAGCATATGTGTCATAGATATGGACAATAAAATCTATGAGGATGTCAATGGGTAAAGTTTTAAGGGGAAGAGAATGGAGCAGGCACCTGCAGAGCAGGAAAATAATAAGTGAAGGAGAATTGGCCCTAGGAAGTAAGCAAGTCAGAAGAAAATTGAATGATACATAATTTTTCTGAAAAAAGATTCCCTATAGTAAAATAGAAATGAATACTTAATTAGACAAACAAAACCCAAAAAAAACTAAGTAATAACTGAAAGTTATCATTATTGCTCTGCAATACATTAAGAATTTACTTAGCTATAACATAAAAAAAGACAAAGGCATAGATAAGGGTTTAGTAGTTAACACAAATATATTTAGATGACAGAGGTAGAATAAATCTACTTTTGTTTCATTTTTATGTTCTAGAAATCATGCCACAAAAACGGTATTTATTTCCTTAAACCACTATAGAGATAATCTTGGTCAGTGTTTGTAGCATGTTTAAAAAAAGTTTCTTTAATAGTGTCTTAGAGGTGAGAGGAAGGAATTAAGGATGTACAGTTTCATAACCCTTGAAAGTAAGATCAGACGACTTCAAAATATGTACCGTAAAAACATGAAAAAAGACATTTCCAAAGGAAAAGAAAAAATCATGCTGTCTTTGATACACCTTAAAGTGGAAAACTCAAGATATTTTAGAGATATTTCAGGCTTTAAAGTGCAATACAAGAATAGAAACCCCAGTTCAGATGCCAAGCAGACAATTGGAAAGTTTGGTGTGCTGGTGTACACCCATGCTTACAGCAATAGAAAGGTAGAGACAAGAGGAAGCCTGGGACTTGGTGGTTTACCAGGCTTACCAAATTGCGAGCTCCAGGTTGATGGACAAAACCTCTTTCAAATGCTCAGATAGACAGCAGCTGAGGATGTTACCTGATATCAACCTTTAGCCTCACCACACTTCTGAACATGTGTATAAAAGTACACATCAACACATACACACATATATTCATATATAAACATGTACACACATATATTTTTGACTCACAACATTTATCTGAAATATTAAATATTTAGAGTAATTTGAACTAGACCCAAATGATGAATATATTATTAAGAAATGTTATGAAAGGAGCTAAGTAAAAGATAATAACAAGAAAAGGCATTAAAATTATTTTTAAATATTCTTGAGTGCTAAAGCTACTTTTTTCTAGCCATTTTCTACAGATGTTAGCTACATGCATTACAGTGAAGAGGGGATGAAGATGAATTAATAGTTTACCAACAGTAGAGACTTACAAATACATAGTCATAAACACATTTATTTTTGATTTCAAATATCTGAATAATATTTGTTTTTTTCTAAATGTATATGTCCATTTCTTTTAGAAGCAGCTGTATATACTCACTATGCCTGTCAAATGACTAAAACTAAGAGCCTTAAAATATCAACTAAATAACTATGATTTTTGAATGTTGTTTATGATTATTTATAAAACTGAGATTAAATCCCAGTCAGGGTTATCATTAACTAGTAGAGAACAATGATGGCAAAGTGGTGTAAGTAGTAGTTAAGGCAATAGAGGTACCTTTTCCATTAAACATATCTTGCAGGGAACCAAAACACATTGATTTATTCTATTGGATTCTGGACTCTGGCATGTTGCTGAATTTGTATAAGGTTTAAAAGAACTTTTCTGGTAGAATTTTTGAGATCTCTTAAATATAATGTCACATGATCTACAAATAGAGATGGTTTGACTTCTTATTCTTTTATTGGCATCCCTTGAATTTCCTTTGCTTGATATATTATTCTAGCTAGTGTTTCCAGCAAGAGAATAACAGGCTGCAGCAATGGTAGACATCCCTGTCTAGTTTATGACTCCACAGACTGCTTTTTATCCATTTAGGATAATGCTGGTTGTAGGTTTTATTCACACACAGCTTTCCAATTGCTGACGTGTTCTCCCTAGTCCTAGTCCTATTTTCTCTAGAAATTTTATTATAAAGGCATGTTGCATTTAAAAGGTCTATTTTTATGATTGTAGTAAGAGGATCATGTGGGTTTTTTCATAAGTCTATGTATTTGGTTTATTATGTTTATTGACTTCTATATTGATCCATATATTCCAAATTGGTAGTGGAATATACCTCTGGATCTATGCTTATACTATACTTGCCATATATTACTGAGCAGTTTTTGAATCCACATTCACCAGGGACATGTACCTGATGTACCTGTGGTTTCCTTTTGTTTGTTTTGTGTGTGTGTTTAGTTGGTTTTGGTATTACAGTGGTAATACTTGCTTCATCACAGAATTTTGGGAGTGCCCCTTTGATTTCTATTTTTGCTGAATACTACACAGCTAGGGAGCCTTCAGGGGCCAGCCTAGGATGTCTGCAGGTGGGTGCAGATTAATCTGTTTGTGGGTCCCTACCAGTGGGACTATGAGGTGTCCCTGCACACTAGCTGGCTTTTTGGAACCCATTACCTCTGCTGGGATTTCTTACTTAGCCTTGATGCATGGGGGAGAAGGAGCTTGTTCTTGTCTCAAGTTGATATGCCAGGCTTTGCTGACTTCCCATGAGAGGGCTTACCTTTTTGAACAGTGGATGGGGGAGCCGAGAGGGTAGAGGGTAGAAAGGAAGTGGGTAGAGAGAATGGGAGGAGAAAAGGGAGGGGCAACTGTGTTGTTATATAAAATAAATAAAATATTTTAAATTATAGAAAAAGATTTGCTGTAGAGTCTGTTTAAAGCTTTTCTAGATTTTGTTGTAAATTTATTTGGCCAAGGACGCTTATAGTTGCAAAGAGTTTTATTGCTATTCTGGCTATTCATGGGTCATGATGCAGTGTCAGTGGTTGACATCTTCTTGACTTCATTTTGGTTGTTTGGCTGAATTTATTAATTTATCCGTTTCTCTCTAGTTTTCTAACTTAAGGTGGTATAGGTTTTAAACATACTTCCTTAAAAGAATTAGACTTTATCTGATTGTTTGTTGGTCAAGAATTGGCAAGTGGGAGCACATAAAGCTGAGAAGCTTATACAAAGGTAAAGAAGCAGTCAATTGATTATACAGAAAGCACACAGAATGGGAGAAAATATTTTCCAGTTAAGAAATTGACATGATTAATACATGAAAAACATAAAGAAATTTTTAAAAATTGATCCATTAAAATGGGTCTTATATCTTAATAGACAGTACTCAAAAGAGGAAAAAAAACATGACCAAAAAAAAAAAAACTCTCAAAAAGTGTTCATTGTCACTACCAGGAATATAAATGTAAATTAAAATAATTTTGAGATTTTATCTTCCCAAATTAGAATTGCAAAGTTAAGCAAACAAAAAACAAACAAAGTCTTGGGGTGATGTGGGAAAAGAGAACCTTCAAACAATATTGGTAGAATGTCAGACTTTTCAAGCCACCCTGAAACAGTTTTTAGAACCTTCAAAAAGCTAAAAGTAAATCTATTATGGGAACCAACTTGTCATAATGTCTTTGAGTATGCCCAAATAATTGAACATCTCACTTCACAGATAATTGTTCAGCCATATTCATTTATTTAGAAAAGCTTAAAATGGAAAAAAAATCACACGCCCTACAACAGACAAAAAATTAAAATGAGATACATAAACACTACAAAAATGTTTGCTTGGCAATGCTACCAAACAAAATTAATTAACAAAATTTTCAAGCAAATGTAAACAATAAAATAAGATCATATTAGTGAGGTAACCCAAAAAACAGAAAGTCAACATTTTATGTTCTCTTTTATTGGAGATTCTTAGCTCCCGATCTTCAGAAGTAAGTGTAGAACCTGAGATACCTTAGTAATCAGGAGAGTTAAAAAGAACCATTGTAAGCAAGGGGGGAAGGGAGTAGAAAAGAGAATAACATGGGAAAAGTGACCTGAAGAAGAAAATGAAGAAAAGGGATCTTTTTAGTTAGGGGGAAGAATGAAAATGGAGAAGAAAAAAAAGGCTAATAAAATAGTAAGGATGCCTTAAAAAGTCATAAAGAATCATACCATTAATCTTTCGAAAAACACCTACAACACATCTGAGCTCTCCACAATTGATGGTTGCGAGTGGGTGAAGACTAAGTCTGTTTAAGGGCAGGCCTCTGAGAGTTTGACCATGCTCCAGTGACTACATCGATAACACAAATTTTACTTGTTTCTTGCTTATTGTTTCTTTATTTTTTTGAATTTAAATTTTGTGGAGGGGGAGTAGCAAGGGTTGGGAGACACACATGGAAGGACCGGAAAGGAGTGTGATCAGGATATGAAGTTTCCCATGAATCAATTAAAAAATGTAGAGTTGCAGAGCCTAGCCCCAAATGATAGTTCTACAGTACAACTATTTCATCTAAGGCTCTACAGTACAACTATTTCATCTAAGGCTCAGGGATACTTGTGGAACTGGGATCAGAAAGAACGTAAAATTAAGAACCAGAAATTAGCTGTAAGAGTGCATCCTAGTAATATAAGAAAGTGATATCCACAAAATCTCAGTGTCATGATGGCCTAAGCATGGCCTGCACAAGGATATCAACAATAGAGCTGGGAATAAGGACTAGGAAAAGCTAACAAAGACACAATTATAGACAACAAACAGCAAACTACTGAGTAGAAAACTCTGAGAGAGGAGAAATAGTCTTTAACAAGGAATAGCAGTATAAATTAATAATTAAACAGCAAATGTCCAGACCTGAAAATAAAATACCATATTATAAGATTGTGAGAGAAAAACAATAGAGAAGGTAAGAAATAAGTTTAATCATTCTCTAGAGAGCATTTCTAAGGGGGCATAGAAAAAATGCAGACAGTTGAGAATGATAACCATGCCCAGGATTATCAAAACTTTGAAAGGAAAATATAGAGAGGTGGAAAAATAAAAATTAAAATTTCCTGAGTAATGGAATAATTATATCTCCCATATATTTAAATGTTCTTAGGTAAATCAACTTCCATAAGAGTGGGGATTCCTACTTAAGTGATTTACAGGCCCAAGTGGATTAACACTCTGTTATTTTTCATTTGTTTTTTAAAATTTTTTTGGTTCCTAGCAAATTTCCTACTTATATTTATATCATATTCATTCCTTTTCTATTCCATCCCAGACTCAACCACATACACAACTTTGTGTCATCTTTGTTTTCCTAATTATTTTTCAATTAATTGAGTACAGTTTATGATCTCCATATATGTTTGGATGTGTGTCCTTGCACTGGAATATGGCAGACCTACCAGAGAAGAGACACTTATGTACAACACACTCTTCCTCTCCCTGAGGCTGCCAATTCCCAATAGCTCCATGGCTGCATATGGACTTTGTGCCCTGTCACCATCTTTACAGTTACATTGTCTCAACAGAGGAGACAATGGTTTAAAATATTCTAATCTTTTGAGCAAATCAGAATTTCATTTCTCCACCAAGGCCCCAATGTATTCCATTACTTAAACCAAGAGTACACAAAGTGGGAAAGCTGAGGTTTACTTTTCTGATGTTGCTATGGAAGTAGATGGTGAATTCCAAATTTGAAGGAAGAATTCATCCTCAGTGACCTCTAAAAGTACATTAGTATTAGCCCCTCAAAATATGAAATCATTTCATAGAAAGGATAATACTGATAAATGCATTCTGTCCGTTTTACCATGAACATCTAGGGATCCAATTACAAAACTTTTCACCAAAGGGGATTGATTTTTAGAATGGTGTGTCAGTCACACTCACAAATATCCTCCAAGAAGGTATGCTCTTTGAGCAATAAAAATAAAGCATACAAAGAATTAGATTTTTTTCTGTCATCTCTGTATTTTGGCCATGATAGCACCAAGGACATTTCATTTCTTGCCATGGACTTAACTGAGCCCTTGTCTCTAAACAAACTTATGCCTTCTCTCTGTTGTTACAATGAAGTTCACTCAAACTTACCTTACCAAATTCAAAGATTTGAGCCCACTTCATTAAAATTTCCTGATGTTTGATAGAACACTTATTTTAAACAAGCCCATGATATTGTCACTTTTTAATATCTCACCCTACAAACTTTGCATTCATACTTACAAAGACATATTTTTGAATTTCATATAATTTATTTGCAAAATATTGGTTCTATAAAATTTCAGGTAGCCAAGTGGTGGTGCACTGGACAGTAGTGGTGCACACCTTTAATCATAGCACTTGAGAGGCAGAGGCAGATGGAGTTCTGTGAGTTATGAATAGCCTAGGCTACAAGAGCTAATTCCAGGAGAGTCTCCAAAGCTACATAGAAACCTGTCATGAAAAATCAAAACAAAAATATTCAGATAATACTGCAAGTCAATTTTTATTATATGGTTAATTACTTACTACTGATTCTCATTCTGAGCCTTCTAAAAAATAAATAGATGCAAATAATATAATTATTATGTAAAATAATAAGACACTCTTGTTCCATATATTCTTGACTACATTGTGCACAATTTCTGAGTTTCTCACTGATGTATTGTTTGCCATAAAGCAAGTTGAGTGCCATTCAGGTTTTTTCTTTTGCATGCAAAGCGAATACCTGTGTCTATTTTCAGCAAAAGAAGTATGTACTGGGATTCTCCATACTATATGTAAAGACTTGTGCATGGCTGAGAATTGTAAAACAAATAAAAGAAAAATTCTTAAACATAATTTTCAGATACAGATGTAATTCAAAGCATTCACAGAGTTTGAAGACAATGCAGAGTAACGTTTCTAAAACATTTGAGAGAGTCTTTGAAAATCTGATGACAATTACAGACCATTTTATTGTAGCAATTCTATTTACAAGGAAGTCAAAGAGACAGTGGTTATTATTCTTTTATGTTTTCATAAACATTATGATGCAACATGTGTTTGGAATGAGAAATACAGATAGAGGATGCAGAATTTAAATGGGCAGGAGCTTAAACCATGAATACTAAAGTCCCTCATTGTTTCTCCCTACACCAATTCTCCAGTAGGAAACTATTTTCTTTGTCTGTATTTTCATGAATGTAATCAATAAGTATTCTTCTTACACACAAATGTATAAGCCCATGCTTTCAGTTCTCACCAACACTGAAATGATAGAGAAATTTGAGACACATTTCTATAATAACCTAGAAATAACACTGAGATTGTTTTACATTTGTCCCCACAGTTACTTCACAACTGTAGTACTGTGGTATGAGTAGAGTCTACTCTTGTGTCACTGAGCATTGATAAGTACTTTTGATATTTTCATTATTGAGGCAACTGTCTAGAAAAAAATGTTTAAGGGAGCAATAAATTTAATTTAGCTCATCATTCTAATGATTTTCTGCTCATCAAGATAAAGAGGTCCAAGTACAGCAAAACAGTACACATCATTGGTGATCTGGAAGCAAAGACACAGGCAATTACTGGCACTCATCCCTTTATCCTGTACTGGTCCTGCCTTATTGGATCATAACAGCTACGTTCAGTGCAAGTCTTCTCTCTATATTTAATCATATAGACTGACTAGACACTCACAAAGCTGAGTGTGTCACTGGCATGGCCACTTCTCAGTATTATAGAGATTTATTGATAGTTATTTTAGAATACTGTATTTTGACTCTTAAAATTTGATGAGGGAGAATTTATATTATCTTGGAAATGCTTCTTATTTTTTTTTTAACCAGTGCATGAGGAACTGCAGAAAACAAACTCATGGGCTATATTTTATTTTTTGTAAAATTTTCCTGGAGTCAGGGTCAGACTTTATGCTGTGGCAGCCCTAACAAGCCAAGATCTGCTACCCAAAGCTAGGAAGTCCATTAAAATAGAAAAATTATTAGTAAAGTGCAGTATAACAAAATTTGTTCAATGCAACCACATTGAAGGGAGACAAAGAGATTCGCTGAATTGCCCACAGCTGATCTGGCTGTCCTGGGATAACAAGTAGCTTCAAGGAACGGGCCACTGTTGTGCACAGATGTAGTTAAAAGTCCTAGTCAAGGTAAGTGTCATTGCCTCATTGAACCCTTATGACTCATCTCTCATCTACAAGGGAGTCTAACAAGTTACAAATTTCTTTCCAGGAGCCAAGCTCTTCCTCTGTCTGGTATGGGCATTACACTTCTTTGTTTACATGAGATTACTGAATTGTAATGTCTTGGGCTTCATTGTTTCAACAGACTGTTATCCAAATTGAGGGATACAAGTATCCTTTAGAATATCCTCATTTAGGTCAGTCTGCTTTCATCATTTAACATCTTTCTGTGCTTGAATTGCTATACAAAACAGAAGATTTTGCCTGCTTTTTAGACGTTATTGCTTTTAAAGTTGTTTAGATCTTATTTCCCATTACTTAGGATAATATAAATTGATAATGCTATGTAGTAAAATTACTGAGCTTGAAGCAAATGAAACAAGTTTCTTATATAAAATATTTGTCTGAGAACCACAAATATACTTTTAGTTAGAAATAAAATAGTCATAAACTAGGCATTTTATGCATAGGATTTTGGAGCTGATACAAATTTTATAGTATCAATTGTATTTTATCGTTCCAGGTAACCTCTTTAATGTTATATTTTCATATGCTCCATCTATAGTTCAACCAAATTTAATTGTATTTCCAGATTAACTATAGTAATCCATGGATTGATTAGGCAAGATTTATATTGTAGAATATTTCTTTACACTGTGTGAAGATATCACTGTGATTGGTTTAATAAACAAAAAAGCTAAATGGCCAATAGCTAGGCAAGATTTTCAGGGCAGAGACAATACTGGGAAGAAGAAGGTTGGGGATGCAAGGAGAAGCCATCAAATGCAGAGTGAGCAGTATGAACATTATGGAGACAAGGTCATAAAGTAAATTTATAGAAATGGATTATTTAAGTTACAGGTGCTTGTTTGAAACAATGGAGGTTTTATGATCAGTAAGTCTCCATATCAATACTGGGGAGCCAGCAGTCCTGACAAAAATGTTCAATTACAGACTTAGATATATCTATTTGTGTAGTAATGAGGAGGAGCAGGCTGTGGAGGCTGCATTCCCTGGCGCCCAGATCCCAGCTGTGGGCCTGCTTTTGGCCCTGGCTAACTTTTACCCAGAATAATTACACACAAACTGTATTCATTTAAATTACTGCCTGGACCATTAGTTTTAACCTCTTATACATATTAGTTTAACCCATATCTAGTAATCTGTGTATCTCCACATGGTCATGGCTTACCAGGAAGATTCTAACCAAAGTCCAACTTAGGCTGGAGAAACATGGCATCTGCTCCAGTGCCTTCTCTCTCACAGCATTTGGTTCTGTCTACTCCACCCACCTAAGGGCTGCCCTATCAAAAAATCAAGGCAGTTTCTTTATTCAACCAATGAAAGCAACAGAAATACAGAAGGATTCTCCTATACCATATTTGAAACAGACTGACTCACTGATATTTTTCAAATTGCATGGGTTTGGAAAAATTGTATACCGTATTATCTGAACAGTTAGTGTGGGATAATATATGTTTCAAAGCTGAATAATAGAGATCAAGTATTTGAGACATGTACATAAATCTGGATACCTAACTAGTCATTGTGATCTGATTCAGATGAACAAGGCTATTTATGTTTATCTTTTTATCCACCATAGTGCATAAAACATTTTTAGTATTGGACAGGTACCACATAAAACATTTTTAGAATTGGACAGGTACACAATAAATATTCTTAAATTGAATGTTTCATTGAAATTATAATTTGTGCTTGAAAAATGCAGAATATTAGCTTAATTATCCACTTAAAAATGTCAGTGTAATCTTGACCCTTCTTTGCTAAGAATGGTTTCTTTCTTGCTTGTTTTTCTTTGAAATTGTGTTTTGACACTTAGAGTCACAGCAGATGCGATGGCAAGAATAAAAACAAGGGTGTCCACACACAGCAGGTCAGAGAACAGTGTTTGCTGACCCTTAATATTGGCAATTATGGAGAAGTGACTGCAGACATTCTTATGTTGTAAGTTACATGTAATCCACTGTTTTCCTTTGAGGGTAATTAAGTAAATAAAAGAAATAAAAACAACTCAGAAATTTGTCATTATTGTTATAAAGATAAGTAATTTTAAAAATAAAATATGATATTTTTTTTTGGTTGTGATCCTAGCCTTTAACGGCTGAGCTATCCCTCCAGGCCTAAAACTGTGTAGCCCAGGCTGGCCTCAAACTCATGATCCTCCTGCCTCTGCCTCCTTCAGCAAATCCTACTGGCGTGCGCCAACACAACCAGCGAGAAAATCAACAAGATCCACAAACCCTTATCCAAACTAATCAAAGGACAGAGAGAGAAGACTCAAATCAACAAAATCAGAAATGAAAAGGGGGACATAACCACAGACAATGAGGAAATTCAGAGAATCATTAGGTC
>JAQHUG010000245.1:2994970-3009849 GCA_028555095.1 Dicrostonyx torquatus | reverse complement strand
TTCCAGCCTCATGGTGGAGGTACCGGCTGTTGTCATGTTAATCGCCACAACTCTATGGCCTTTCAAGGTCCCTGCCAGCAAGCAAGCTGCAGCACTCTGCTTACTGACCATTCAAAGTTCCTGGCTGGACTGCCTGCCAGAAAGAGTCAGAGTTTGCCCTGGCAAGACGGCCCATAAAGCCAGCATTTTAACACAGGGCAGCTTTTTTCCTGCTACAGTTGAAAACCGAAAAGCATGCAGTCTTCTTTTTAATCAACACTATTTAAGTGTTTCGTGGCAGAAATCTTAAAGAGCTGCAAAACCTAAATGGGATTCCACTAAGATAGTTATGCTATACAAAAAAAGAGTGATTCAAAAATGATCTTGTGATATCACATACCATTTAAGAGGAAATGCATGTGGAAAGTAACGCAACATATATTATAATAAAGAGGGTCATGGTATAACAGAAAGACAGTATCATAAAGCTATATAACGTAGAGACTCCCAACACCTGTCAGAGAAAGGTCTAATTAATCAGACATCCCTATTTTTTCCTTTAATGTTTAAAAGACCCATTCAAATTCCTTATCTCACTTGTGCTGAGTTATTTTATTATTTCTTTAATTAATACAATAATTCCATATATATCCTGCTTTAAAGTTTTCTGAATACCTAAAAATTATTTGCTGACACAACAAATCTAAGAACCTCTCACTGAATCATATTCTATAAAAATCCTTAGCTTTAGCCCTTAGGTTTCATATTTAGTATTACATTTAGGATCTCATTTTGTTTCTGAAAGTCTTTTAGTTTGTTATTGTTTTGAATGCTGAACAGTGAAATGATCAAGATTTAATCTATCATTTTTTTTTTCCGCTTCAGCCTTGGGTCTAGAGTATCTGGAACTTTGTAGACAGACCTCATTAGTTTCCCTTTTTGTTTTCAGTGCTAATCAGTTTTACCCCAATAGCTCAGGTATATATTTTATGCATGTTCAGAAAGAGGCTGGAATAGTAGGGAGACACGGTGGGAAAGAACACTCTGAGCCTTTCTTCAACTTACAATTGTAGCAATAATATCAGCAAAAAGGCTGTTCTCCCTTCAAACGTCTCTTAAACGGAAATAAATCCAAATGTAATCCTCAAACATGAAGGGTCATGGACAGAGAAGCTTCCTCCCTCTCTCTCTCTCTCCCTCTCCTCTATCCCCCACTCTCTCTGTGAATCTGCATGTTTTCCCAGGGTGTCCGGGCACTACTTATTTTGCTTTTTCATTTATCTTGTTCGGTTCCTCTTTTATACACTTCTTTCTGTGTGGATAAATACTACTATGTACTGTGACTTTCTACACACTAGATTTAAAAGCAAAGGAAAAAAAGAAAGTAGGAGGGTGTATTTTAAACGTTTCTTAAAATTTGCTTTTTTCATAGTGGATTGTTTGTAAGTGTGTTTTTAATTATTAAACATATGGGAATTTTATATTTCTACTTTTTTGAATTGTTTTATTCTTGACTTCTAGCTCCATTTCCTTAGGGTAACAGAATACCTGCCATGACATTAAGGATATATACAATTTTTTTGAAATGCGTCTAATTTAGAAAACATAATTTCTGAAAGTTTGAGATAAAGTATCATGTTTGATATGCTATAAGTTATTCTAGCTCTGTGACAAATTATATGGAAACTTGCAGCCATGATTTGCTTTTACTTTTAATGTCACACAGCTCATCAAGGGGTTGAGAACCTTTTTTTCCTGGGTTTGCTTCCTGGAAAATTGATAATTTTCCTTAATGCATGTACACTTGTTGTTTCTACACAGGATCTGGCATTTAAGAAAAATAGCAGCCTATGTATTTATACAAAGAAAACTACTTACTACTATGCTGCAATGAACCACAAGCTGCAAAAACAACTAACACCTGAAGATAGACTGGCATGAGACACTGCTGACACATCAGAAAGAATGAAGGTTGTATTGTCCATCATAGAAAAATGTAAAAATCTAACAAAATTTTATTTAATTTAAAACAAAGAACAGATAGATTATATCAAGCACATCATTAATTAGTGCATATCATTAAGTATCAGAAAAGTTACGTATAATTACAGAAAAAACTATGATCTAAAAGCATTTCCTTTAACCAAAACTTCACTTTCCATGGCTTTCATTATGTAGGGTTAACATTGATCTGAAGACATTAATTAAAGAACTGGAAGAGATGACTGGTATTGGGGAGTGGGATTTGCGAGTTGATATGGAAATCTACTGTAATGGAAAGTCCATGGAATCTTGGAGAATGACAATAGTGAAGAACTCTAGATATGAGGGGTACAAGCCCACCATCTTCTATAACCAGGCAAGCGTTGCAGTAGTGGAACTTGGGCACAGTCCTGCCCCAATACCTTCAACCTACAATCTGTTGTGCATCCAAGATATTCTGGGGTCATGGTGGCAGAGAACTGTGGGAGCGTTCAGCCAATGACTGTTCCAACTTGAAGTGTATGCCACAAGAGAGAACCCTTGCATGACACTGCTTGCATGGCCATGAAGATGAGGCTAGACAACCTGGAGGCCCACAATGGAACCAAACATTACTTGATAAAAATGCTTCAATTTAATTATTATTAATGATTTCCTGTTACCCAGTATTATCAGAGAGATGCCATCCAGCAACTGTCGGACACAGATTCAGAAACTGACAGCCAAATACTAGTTGGAGCCAAGGGAACCTGAAGAATTAAAGGGGATTGCAGGAGTCACAGAATCAAATTAAGCAGGGCTCATAGGGGCTCACAGAGACTGATGTGAAAATCAGGGAGCCTTTATCGGTATGTGCTAGGCCCTGTACATACATTTCATGATTTGGTAACTTAGTGTTCTCATGAAACTGTGTGAACAAGGGCTGTCTCTAATTATTTTGCCTAACATTGGGACCCTTTTTCTCTTACTAAGTTATCTCATCTAGCCTTGCTACGAGGTGTTAGGGGTTGCCTAGTCTTTTTTACATTTGATGCTAGGCTCAGTTGATACCACTGGCAAGCATGCATTTTTTTTAAAGGAAAACTGGAGGAGTCTATCCAGGGGAGATGGAAGTGGAGGGCTGGCAAGAATGGATTGAGGGGGAGCGACAGCGATGGCAGCCACCACAGGCTCAGGAGTAAAAGTCCCTCGAAATTTCCGACTGTTGGAAGAGCTGGAAGAAGGCCAGAAAGTAGTCGATGGCACAGTTAGCTAGGGTCTAGAGGACGACGAAGACATGACACTTACAAGATGGACAGGGATGATAATTGGGCCTCCAAGAACAATTTATGAAAACCGAATATACAGCCTTAAAATAGAATGTGGGCCTAAATACCCAGAAGCACCCCATCTGTAAGATTTGTAACAAAAGTCAATATGAGCGGCGTGAGTAGTTCAAATGGCGTGGTGGACCCAAGGGCCACAGCAGTGCTGGCAAAGTGGCAGAATTCCCACAGCATCAAAGTCATCTTGCAGGAGCTTCGACGCTTGATGATGTCAAAAGAGAACATGAAGCTGCCACAGTCGCCAGAAGGACATTGCTACAGCAATTAGTCACCAAGGCCCCGGCCTCCCCTCCCCAATCCAACCTAAGTCTTCATTTTCCACAGTAGTGAATTTTCTAGATTCATCTTGTAGACCTCAAGTACTGGAGAGGAAGCTCCACTGAGACTTCATTCTGAGACACTGTTCTGATACTAATTTCTGTCCATTTGAAATACCTGAGTTGTGCTGGGTAACATCTTCTGTCAAGTGTAACCGCTGGCTGCCTAGTTGAACTTCTGGGATCAAGAAGGTGTGTTGAAATCAGTTTCCTTTGGGAGCGGTGGGCACAGCTAATGCAACTGTGAACAGACACGTCACACAATCACCTGCTGCTGACACATGGCCTGGGTGTGCCTTTGCCCACCCCGCCCTCCTGCCACAGCTGTGTGGTGGACCTTAGACTAGATGGGAAGCTTCAGGTAGCAGCCGTGGGACGACTGCTGGGCTTGGGTGCTTTTGCTGTACCCCTGCTTCCTTAAGTCTTAAGTGATGCATCGTCTCCCCCATTCCTCCACTCCCGCCCTTGGCCAAAGCTTAGATTGTAACCCTCCCCACCCTCTGAAATTGGCCGTGGGTGAGGAATTCAGGGCTTCCCGTCTCCCCACCTTTATCAAGGGGTGCTGCTTTCCCCTCCTCTTCAACTCCCTTGTTGCCCTCACCATTCAACACTTGCTGTGGCCAGAAGCCATCAGATGAGGTTGGAAGAGCTGGGCCTCCCTCACTTAGCTCTGGACCACACGTTCACTTGCCACCAGCCTGGGAAGGGGGTGCTGGGTCCTCAGCCCTGCCACCACCATCAGCCAATGCACTTTGAGCTCAGGTCTCGAGGTGAACAGAGCAGTCACGAGGCAACAAACCTGCCAGCCTCAGGGTCCTTGGTGATTCTGCCTAGAGAAAGGCCATGCGGAGAGTCCTAACCGCACGCGGTTCTGTGTCTGTTCCTTTTCTCATAATCGCTTTGCTTTTACAAACTGAAAAAGTTTGGACAGGGCTCCCTGGCCACCCATCAGGTATGATGTGGAGCCTGACAGCTAGAAGGAAGCCCTGACCCTGTGGACTCAGGTTTCAGTGTTGCTGCTCCTCAGGCCCCCGGCAAGGACCTGGAGGACCTCTGTGTGCCAAACTGTTGTAATTAGGGGAGAGGTGCGTGTTGTGTTCCCCAGCCACCTGGCTCCCAAGTCCCCAGCTGCTGGCCCACTCAGCCACTGGTAGCTTGCACCCGAAATAACCACGTGAGGACGGTATTCATTTAAAATCTGCCTGGCTTATTATCACTAGCCTTTTCCCGGCTAGCCCTCACCTCATAAACTAACCCATTATAAAAGTCTGTATGTCAGCACGAGGTGGGTGACTTACCGGACGGAACTTCCTTCTGCTACGGGAGCCTCATGGCGACTGACTCACTTTCCTTCTTCTCCTCAGAACTTCCCTTCTGTCTACCCTGCCCACCTAAGGGCTGACCTATCTATAAGCCAGGCAGCTCTTTATTCAACCAATAAGAGTAATACAAAATACAGGAGAACACTCCCACATCATTGAGTTTTTAGCGGGCCTGGTCTCCTGGCTTGTTGCCACATTCCCCACTCTGTTCAGGACCACTAAATGTTGAAATATGGATGCATACCAAAATAAAGGCAATCTGTTGTGTTGCAAGGGTTAAAAAAAAAAAGAATGGATTGAGGGGAAACTGCAGTTGGTTGCAGTGTTTGCGATAAGAATAAAGAAAAAGAAAAGCTACTTCCTGTTGATAACTTACTCTGCATAATTTATATTTACCTATAGAGGTATATACATATATGAAAAAACTGGTGTATGTATAATTCATGTCTGATTTTTCTAGCAAACCATGAGGGTCAGGAACTCTATCCAGTAGATAATTGGGAATTAATACTATAAGTATTAAACTAACATACAAGTTAAAAGTAAATATAGCAATACTTGTAATTATCTTTAAGAAAAATTATCAAAAACAGGCATGATAGTTCACACCTATAATTTCAACTATTACAGGAGGACAATCCAGGTTGAGGCAAGCAGATCTCTGTGAATTCAAGGCCAGACTGGACTATGTGGTATGTTCCCAACTACTCTGAGATACAGAGTCAAACATCCTCTCAAAAACACAGATAGAAACAAGGAAGAAAAGAAAGATAGGAAAGTATAAGGAAACTATACATAGAACAAATTCAAAACAAATATCAAGGTAAGGATTTTAAACTCATAACTTTATTAAAAAATGATTTACATTCTGGTGTTAAATACAGAGAAGTATGTATAAAAGAGATAAATCTGACTCTATACAACTTAGGTATGCTGTGCAGCTAATAACTGAGCTCACTGGGGCTCAAAGAGACAGAAGTGACAAACAAGAAGCCTTTATGTGTTTGACATAGATTCTCACATGTATGTTATGGTTGTGCAGATTAGAGTTCTTGGGCCCTCCTAACAGTGGAAGTGGGGAGGGTCTCTGACTCATTGCTTGATTTTGGAACCCTTTTTTTTCTCATTGATTTGTTTCATCTAGCCTTCATATACAGATTTGTGCTTAGTCTTACTGTAACTAGTTATGCTGTGTTGATTTGATATCCATGGGAAGCCTGCTCTTTTCTGAAGGGAAATATAGGAGGAGTGGACATGGGGGAGAAGGAAAAGTGGGGGTTATTTGGAGGAGTGGAGGGAGGGGACACTGCTTGGAGAGAAATATATGAGCGAATACACACACACACCACTCAATGTTTTTTATATATAAAGAAACCATTTTATCCTTTGCCTTTCCTACCTCTCAACTCCAACCCTTTCATAAGATTCCCTCACTACCTGCTCTTTCTCCAATTCACATTCTCTGGCTGTGTTTTCTTTAATCTTACTTTAATTGTAGTTACAAACACATACCCACACATGTATATTTAATATTTAGTCTATATGATTTTTGCGTATGTATAATTTGGAGATCTAGTTTTAATACTTTTAATTCTAACTCAGTGGGATTTTAGAGATGCTCAAGCATCCTTTGATGGAAAACATGAAATAATAATTATTTTACCATGCTTGCAAAAGTGTTCCACTCATTTTTGAAGCAATTTCTAGAGGAACTTCAGGGGTTTTTTTTGTTTTGTTTTGTTTTTTTACTTATTGTAATTTTGTTTCTGTGTTATTCCTCCTCCCAGTAAGTGATGATTTTGACATTACGTTAGTTGCTTAACTTACCTTACTTGAAATAATACTGATTATGCCAAATTTAAGAATATCATAGGAATTGCATGTATATAACAATTATTAAAAATAATCCATGGCTTTGAAAATATCAAGGAAGGATACATGGGAGGCTTTGGAAGAGGAAAAGGGAAAGGCAAATTGAAGTAAAAAATACATTTTTAAAAAGCGATGAAAACAACTATATCTATGTGTACTACATAATTACTATATTTTATATCTAAAAATGATATCATGCAATGTAATCTTCTTAAACTATTTCAAAATTTTCAACCCAACACAATTCTTACTTATAACATTCTGTCATTCTGTTTTCTTTCTAGAATAATAATGGCAGATGTATACACACACACACACACACACACACACACACACACACACACACACACTTTCGTTCCACTAAGAGATATTTAGGAGAACCAAGAGTATAAATATAGTGATTATCATTTATTTGAAAATTTGGAGAAAATTTTGAAAATTGAAGACTGTCTCAGCATTAGAAGGGAATAAGATATCTACATTAATGGGAGTCATTTTAAGATTTGCAAGAGACTTGTCTCTAGAGGGGATCCCAGGTATTCACAGGGATATCCCAGCTAGGTACTTGGGCAGCAGAGGAGTGGGTGTCTGGACTGAACTTGTCCCATACTTACTTTGTTGAATATATTAATCGTCGCCATAGAAATTTCGCATGATGGATGGAGATAGACCCAGAGACCCACATTCACACCAGAGCAAGGGACTGAGCTACCAAGGTCCAGTGGAAGAGCAGAAGAAGGGAGAAGATGAGCAAGGAAGTCAGGACCGTGAGGGACTGGCCCACCAACAGAGACAGTGTGCTTGATCTATTGGGAGCTCATCAAATCCAGCTGGACCAAGACTGAATGAGCATAGGACCTAACTGGACTCTATGAATGTGACAGCCAGTGGGGACTGACTGAGAAGCCAATGATAATGGCACTGGGACCTATCTCTTCTGCATGTATTGGCCATTTGGGAACTTATTCTAGATGGATACACATCTTCTTAGACCGAGATGGAGGAGGGAGGGCCTTGGGCTTCCCGTAGGGCAAGGTATCCTGCCCCATCTTAAGGAAGCAGGGGGAGGGCAGTGGGGTAGCGGGGTAGCGGGAGGGCCGGGAACAAGGGGAGTAAATGTAAATTTTAAATCAGAAATAAAATATATTAAAAAAAAGAATGTGTAAAAATGCTAGAAATTGGTAATAATAATACCCATTAATTTTCTAACTTAATGTTTCAGGCATTTCTCATCCTTAACCTTAAGAGTACAAAATACATTTTTTTAAAAAAAATTATTGCTTTATAAATAATAAAATTCAAAATTTTCACTTCCTCCCCTCCTTCCATTTCCCTCCTACTTCCCCATTAACTCTCCCCCCTCCCACTCCAGTCCTAAGAAAGGGCAGAGTATTCTTCCCTGTGGGAAGTCCAAGGCTCTCCCCTCTCCATCCAGCCCCAGAAAGGTGTGCATCCAAACAGAGTAGGATCCCAAAAAGCCAGTGCATATAGTAGAGATAAATCCCAGTGCCATTATCATTGGCTTCTCAGTCAGCCCCTATTGTCAGCCACATTCAGAGTCCAGTTTGATTTTCATTCAGTGCCAGTCCAGCTGGTTTGCTGAGTTCCCATTAGATCAGTCACACTGACTGAGTGGTGTACCAACTCCTCGTGGTCCTGATTTCCTTGCTCATATTTTCGCCTCCTGCTCTTCAACTGGATCTTGGAAGATCAGTCCTGTGCTCCCATGTGGGTCTCTGTTTTTATCTCCCACTGTCATTTAACAAAGGTTCTATGGTGATATTCAAGATAGTCATCAGTGTGACTATGGGACAAGACCAGTTCAGGAACCCTTTCCTCTACTGCCCAAGGACCTAGCTGGGGACATCACCATGGACACTTGGGAACCCCTCTAGAACCAAGCCTCTTGCCAACTCTATAATGGTTTCCTTATTTAAGATATTTTCTTCCCTGCTGCCATATCCACCCTTCATCTCAACCATCCCACTTTCCCAAGTTCTCCCTAACCCTTCCCTTCTCCCTTCTCTCTCCCCTTCTCCCCTTCATTCAACCCCACCTCTAACATCATGCTCCCAAGTTTTGCCTGGCAATCTGGTCTTCTTCCAGTGTCCAGAAGGAGCTATATATGTTTGTGTTTGGGTTAACCTTATTATTTAGCTTCTCTAGGATCACGAACTATAGACTCAATGTCCTTTGTTTATGGCTATTATCCACTAAGGAATGAGTACATATCATATTCATATTTGTGGGTCTGGGTTATTTCACTCAGGATAGTGTTTTCTATTTCCATCCATTTGTATGCAAAATTCAAGATGTCATTGTCTTTGACCACTGAGTAGTACTCTAATGTGTATATGTGCCACCTGTTCTTTATCCATTCTTCTATTGAGGGGGAACTAGGTTGTTTCCAGGTTCTGGCTATTACAAATAATGCTGATATGAACATAGTTGAACAAATGCTTTTGGAGTATGATTAGGCATCTCTTGGGTATATTCCCAAGAGTGCTATTGCTGGGTCTTGAACTAGGTTAACTACCATTTTCTGAGAAACTTCCACACTGATTTCCAAAATGGTTGCGCAGTTTTCATTCCCACCAGCAATGGAGGAGTGTTCTCCTTACTCCACATCATCTCCAGCATAGGTTATCATTGGTGCTTTTTACTTTATCCATTCTGAAAGGTATAATATGGTATCTCTAAGTTGTTTTGATTTGCATTTCCCTGATTGCTAAGGAAGTTGAACATGACCTAAAGTATCTTTTGGCCATTCAAACTCTTCTGTTGAGAATTCTCTGTTCATTTTAGTACCCATTTTTTAATTAGGTTATATAGAATTTTAATGTCTAGTTATTTGAGTTCTTTATATATTTTGGAGATCAGACCTTTGTCTGATGTGGGGTTGGTGAAGATCTTCTCCCATTAAGTAGGTTGTCTTTTTGTCTTAATGACTGTGTCTTTTGCTTTACAGAAGTTTCTCAGTTTCAGGAGGTCCAATTTATTCATTGTTGCTCTTATTGTCTGTGCCATTGAGGTTTTACATAGGAACTGGTCTCCTGTGCCCATGTATTGCAGGCTATTTCCCACTGTCTCTTTTATGAGGTTCAGTGTGGTCAGATTTATATTGAGGCCTTCAATCCATTTGGACTTGAGTTTTGTGCATGGTGATAGATGGGTCTATTTTAATTCTTCTACAGGTTGACATCCAGTTATGCCAGCACCATTTGTTAAAGACGCTTTCTTTCTTCTATTGTATAAGTTTAGCTCCTTTGTCAAAAATCAGGTCTTCATAGGTTTGTGGATTAATATCCGGGTCTTCGATTCGATTCCATTGGTCAACATCTCTGTTTTTATGCCAGTACCAAGTTGTTTTTATTACTGTAGCTCTGTAATAGAGTTTGAAGTCAGGGAGTGAATGCCTCCAGAAGTTCCTTTACTGTATAGGATTGTTTTGGCTATGCTGAGTTTTTTGTTTTTCCATATAAAGTTGATTACGGTTCTCTAAAGATCTGTAAAGAATTTTGATGGGGATTGCATTGAATCTATATATTGCCTTTGGTAGAATTGTCATTTTTACTATGTTGATCCTACCAATCCAAGAGCATGGGAGATCCTTCCATTTTCTGGTATCCTCTTCAGTTTCTTTCTCCAAAGCCTTAAAGTTCTTGTCAAATAGATCTTTCAGTATCTTGGTTAGTGTTACCCCAAGATATTTTATGCTATTTGTGGCTATCGTGAAAGGTGATGTTTCTCTGATTTCCCTCTCAGATTGTTTATCCTTTTTGTATAGAAGGGCTACTGATTTGTTTTTGAGTTGATTTTGCATCTTGTCACATCACTGAACGTATTTATCAGCTGTAGGAGTTCTCTAATATGTTTTTGGGGCCACTAATGTACACTATCATATCATCTGTAAATATCGAAAGTTTGACTTCTTCCTATTCAATTTGAATCCCCTTGATCTCCTTATGTTGTCTTATTGCTATTGCTCAAATTAAAAGCACCACTAATGACCAGTGGTTGTTAACTCCAATTATTTATTTTGGTGGTAGTGTTTGTGTGTTTCCCTTGAGTTGTGTTAGTGGAAGGTTGTTAGATATCTGTGCTATTGCATGACTTGTTGGCTCCTTTGGGTTGTTTCTTTCCTTCTAGTACTTTCTAAGGCTGGGTTTGTGGCTATGTATTGTTTAAATCTGTTTTTGTCCTGGAATATCTTGTTTTCTCCATCAATGGTGAAAGAAAACTTTGCTGGATATAGTAGTCTGGGTTTGCATCCATGGGCTCTTTGTGTCTGCAGCACATCTATCCAAGACCTTCTGGCTCACATGGTTTCCATTGAGAAGTCAGGTGTAATTCTGATAGGTTTACCGATATATGTTACTTGACCTTTTTCCTTTGCATCTCTTAATATTCTTTATTTATTCTGTATGTTTTGTGTTTTGTTTATTATATGGCGAGGTGATTGGTTTTTGGTCCAGTCTATTTGGTGATCTGTAAGCTTATTGTACTTCATAGGAATATCCTTCTTTAGGTTGGGAAAGTTTTCTTCTATAATTTTGTTGAATATATTTTTTGGGCCTTTGAGTTGGCATTCTTCTCCTCTTCTACCCCTATTATTCTTAGGTTTGGTCTTTTCATGGTGTCCCAGAGTTACTGGATGTTTGTGTTGAGAATTTTTTGGATTCGCTGTTTTCTTTGATCAATGTGTCTATTTCCACTTTAGTGTCTTCAGCACCTTAAATTCTTTCTTCTATCTCTTGTATTTTGCTGGCTATCCTTGTCTCTGTAGTTTTTGTTTGTTTACCCACATTTTCTATATCCAGCCGTCCTTTGGTTCGTGTTTTCTTTATTACCTCCATTTTAGTCTTCAAGTCTTGAACTGTTTCCTTTACCTGTTTGAATGCTTTTTCTTGGTTTTTCTTGTGTATCTTTGAGGGATTTATTAATTTCTTCTAACTTTGTGTTTATCTTCTCTTCCATTTCTTTAAGGGAGTTTTTCACTTCCTAAGGGTACCATCATTTTCATAATGTTACGTTTAAAGTCGATTTGTTCTACTTCTGGGTTAGCGTGTTCAAGTCTTCTTGTTGTATACTTGCTGGACTCTGGTGTTATCATGTTGCTTTTCATGTTGTTGGAGAAATTACTGCATTGGTGCCTGCCCATCTCTTCCTTCAAATGTGGACAGGAGAGTCTGGGTGTCTTGGTCCAATATTTGCTGTGGCTGACTGTGTAGTTGGGAATTTTTCTTGGTCTGCCCTGTCTCAGGTCCCCTCAGTACTGGAACTGGCTCTCAGATCCCCTCTTCCCTGAAGCAGGCTTTGCTGGTGGATCTAAGGATACCACAGATGAAAAGGAGTGCTTGGGGGGCCAAGATGGGATGGGGTAAATAAGGAAAGCTAGTAGCAGGGAAGTCGCCTGCTCGATGACCAAAAAACTTTAGGGAATTGAAGGGGGCCTGGACTCTGTTCCCAGGACCGTCCAGCCAGGTGGTCACTCACTCACCACTCCCGATGGATCTCCTCAGTACAGGAGCAGGGCTTATTGCTGGACTCCAAGTACCTCGCAGACAAAAAACAGAATACAAAAATACTTAACAAGAGCAACAGTAAGTGCTTGTGAAGAAAGCATTAGCGTTATTAATAGTAATGGAAATAATTAAAAGAAATGTCAGCAATACTGAGAAGTGATCATGGCTCTATCTCGTATCCAGTGTTACAATAGGGAGAAAGAGAAATAGCCAGTGCAGTAGAAGAATATAGGATTAGATTAATATGAAAACACCATAGTTTCATTGAATTTTGCAAGGCAATGATCTTTGAAGAAACTCATCTCCAGCAAAGCTAATATAAGCATGAATATATATTGATGAACTTAACTTTCTTCAGGATTTCATTGCATGATATCTAATTGCTATTAATCTATTATTAAGTATGGAAGCTGAGTAAAACCATCTGTAACTGTTTCTAACTTTTTCATGTATTCATCCCTTTTTAACCTTCATTCCAAATTGCATTGCTCACATTTCAACTAGATACAAATTTATCAAGGCTCTGAAGAGGGAGGATTTCAAAATCTTTTAGTATTCCAGTGCTAACCTTCATTATCCTTACACCTTTAATTTAGATTTGCTAGTTTCTTCATCCTCCTCCATTCCCTAGCAAATTTCATTCATATAGTGTGCCCAATTTCAGAGAATCAGTCTGATTTTCATATTAAAGTTTTGTAAAAAGACAGAAATATGGAGTAAAGGGAATAATTAGGGCTTATCTCATTGGAAACTAAACACAATTGTAATATAAAAACCAGCTGGAATTTTTTGCTATTCTAAGAACCCACACCAATACATTTTGGCATGACTTCATCATATGTGGTGCTAAATCCATATGATCAGAAGATTTTCTATGAGCTCTTTATATGTTCTTTGGAAACCAGCTTAAGAGTTCCACTTGGAATCTTTTCCCCGCTATGACAAGTTTAAAAACTGAATCATAAATGTGAGGGTAACATAGAAAAATTGAGTAGTTCTTTGCTTTTAAGTCTCTCAGCTTTCTCATCATGATGTATAATGTTAATTCAGCTACATGTTATAATCTACAACCTGTAAATCATATTAACATCTATTGCATTGGCCACAAATTCATGGTAGGTTTTAATATTGTTTGAAACTTATTCATGACTCACTGCTCTAAGTGGTTAATGTGTTCTCATTTCCAGAAGCTTGCTTGTTTTTTCTTCTATGTGAACAGTAAAATAATAAAAATTATTTTGGTCAAATTACTTACTGTGCCTACAGAATACAAGAGGAAATAGTGAATGGTTGAGCTGAGTCAAACTGTTTAGCTGTGTGCTTCTCTCAGCTCTCTTTCTCTGCCCTGTGATCAGTGTGCTTGAGGTGGGGACACAACTTTTGTTTGAAATAACAAAGAAAGCAAGTTCAAGGTCATAACCCACACATAATGTTATAATAAAGATGAAAGCAATACTTTGTTGTCATATATCACCAATATTTGGACCTGTTAAAAGACCTTAAAAATGATACTTCTACCACCAAAAACTGAGTTTCAAACAATGTGGTCCCGAATTTCAGCTGTGAAAAGGCAAATTTTTACATTGATTATTATATCTGACAAAGATCTTGTTCTTGTTTTAGACATTTTTTTCACTTGGCTATACTAAGGACTTTTGTGATTTATTTATTAAATATTCTGAAGACAACTAAAAACCCTGAAATTTTTCTAATGGTTGCATATAAATCTAGTGTGAATAGGCTTGTCTTGAGCAAAACTCACAAATAGTATAAATGTATTTGTGGTTCTCATTTATTTCTTTCATGCGGTATGGACCTGCCGTACCTATCTGTTTGTCCAATAGGAAACAGTGATCATTTCTTAAGTATGTATACATACATCATGCATGATAAGGCACAGAAAGAGAATGGTGTTTGATGGATTTAATATTCAAACTCATTAGTATCAAACAATATTCTGAGATTATGTACACTTAACTGAAAGACTCATCTTTGCTCATTAGCCAGCCCAGTATCTATCCCTTGTTCCACATCCTTTCTTATTCTGTGTAATTAATGTGTCATTACATTGTTCATTACTCACTGTGTTAGTGCCATTGTTTACTATAACTTGCCATTGAAAATATAAACAATACATATATAAAAATGTAAAATTGTATATGACTTTCATATTATTTCTCTTATGCCAGTTGATTAAAACTGTGTCATAAAATGAAAATATAAAATATTTAGGGCCTGAGTCAATTTATTTTATTTTTTCATTTTTTAAAATTATTATTACAAGAAAAATTTACATTTACTCCCCTTGTTCCCGGTCCTCTCGCTCCCCCCTTACCCCACCGCCCTCCTCCTGCTTCCTAAAGATGGGGCAGGACACCCTGCCCTATGGGAAGCCATAGGGCCTCCCCCCTCTGTCTCGGTCTAAGAAGATGTGTATCCATATAGAATAAGTTCCCAAATAGCCAATACATGCAGAAGAGATAGGTCCCAGTGCCATTATCATTGACTTCTCAGTCAGTCCCCATTGGCAGTCACATTCAGAGAGTCCGGTTAGGT
>JAQHUG010000245.1:2951754-2974943 GCA_028555095.1 Dicrostonyx torquatus | reverse complement strand
CCTCAGTCAAAAGGGCCGAGTTCTCCTCCGGTGGGGGTGGCTAGATCCGAAGCCCTCTCCAAGGGCCTGCCGTACGGGCCGTTCTCCTCTTCCGGTGGGGGTGGGTAGATCGGAAGCCCTGAGAAAAAGTCTTTTGTCAAACTGACAAAATGTGACTCTCTTTAAAGTGATGAAGTGAACAGATAAGTAAATAATTTTAAATAATCATGTAATGAGACTGGATTTATTTAGATTGTTATGACTTACAGAGGTTATATGAAGGGCCTGTGACGCAGGGTCCTGATTTGAGACTAAGTGTCATAGATGACATAGACTAAGCTTCTTTGAGAAAAGAAAATGGTTTAAATTCTTATTTATCACTGCATAACTTAAGAAATTGATTCAAAATCTCCAATGCATTTGCATATCATCTGTAAAGTATATTACTCTTTAAGAGCATTTAATTTAATTTTGATAACACTCACTTTATATTTATTTGTGTGATTGGAAGATTCTGTTCCACTGCACACAGGTGAATGTCAGAGCACAGCTTACATGAGTCACTTCTCTCCTAACTCGGGGCCTCTGGAAATTGACTCTAATTGCTTCTCATGCTTAGCCACGAATGCCTTTACTTACTCTCTCCATTCCAACTATCAGAGACTTTTTTTTTCTAGAATAAGTATTCATTTCTTAATTCTCATGAGAGAACATTGGCCTAGATTCTCTGTGTTAGTAAAAACATGTCTTCACACACCACTGAACTATATTACCAGAGAAAGACAATCTTACTTCCCAAATAGAAATCACTATAAACAATTAAATTATGAGATGATGCCTGCATGTGCTGATGAAATCTGCTTGTTTGACCTAGCACATTGTCATATTTTTGCTTCATGGCTAACTCAATTTTCCATTGTTTTGACAAAATACAAGACTGGGATATTTCTTAAGATGACATCAGTTAATTTTCCTTCATGATTAAAAGAGTTTCAGTCCACTGTCCAGAAGATTCATTGCTTCTGTACTTGTGATGAAGCAAAAGATCATGATGGAGATGAGGTAAAAGAAAACAGTAAAAGCAAGAGTCAAGGTGTAAGATATAGCCTCCAGAGACCTCCTTATTTAAACTAGACTCCAGTCCCAAAATTTTGTAACAACTTTAAATAATACTAAGGCTAGAAATGAAATTTTTATCAAATGACCTTTGGAAGCAACTTAGATCCAATCATAAAACTTTCTGTATATGTTATATGTTATAATTATTATTATTGTAGCATTCAAATACCTGACAAAAGCAATTTAAGAGGTAAAGTCTATTTCTATACAAACACACACACATTTATATATATAAGCATATATTATATACATTTTTGTTTATTTATTAGTTTTGAGTCAGTGTTTCTCTGTGTAGCCTTGTCTGTCCTAGAACTTGCTCTGTAGAGCAGAGATACACCTGCTTTTGTTTACCAACAGCTTAGATTAAAGGCACACAGATAAGTACCACCACGGCCCTGCTATGACTAATAATTTAAACAACACCATTCATCATGGCCAGGATGGCATGGCAATAAAAGTGTAGAATAACAAATCACTATGAATACGTAGTGATGAGCAGAGAGATGAATCCTGGTTCTCATGTCTTTTCCTACTTTTATTCAATCCTAGACCTCAATTAAGACACATGGTCTCTCTGGCTCACTTGGATTTTGCTGAAGGTGCTTTGATAGACATACTAAGAAGTACATTTTCATGGTAATTCTAAATCTAGTCAAACAAATGGTGAAGCTTGACTACATGCTTGTTCCTCTGTCTTGCACTAAAATAAAGAGTAAATAGGATAATTTGGGCTTGAAATAATTTCTAAAGGACAGAGAAACTTAAAAGATACTTCCTCCATCTTCAAGCATTTATATTGTTTGTTTTATTGTGCTTATTTGCAATCAAATAATTCTAGATGTAATTCTAGGAGAATGTAATTTCTAAAAATTTGAAAAAGCCAGTTCAGAATAAGCTAAAGTAAGACAAAAATAAAATGAAAAAGAGCAAAGCAGTTACCCAAGGGAACAAAGCATTATTAAGACTACAGTAAGTTTTATTTACAGATACTACTTATAGGTCAACCACAAATTTTATTTAAATGGTAAGGTCTACTTACTGTATGTGTGTGTGGAGTGTTTTTGAGAAATAAGAACTAAAACAACACTAAATGAGTTTGGAAGTACCTCATCTCAGCCAATTTTAAATAATAGTCAGTACTTCAAATAAATCACACTCATAGGGAAATATGTACTTATGATTTTCAGACTTTTTTAAAACTTTAATAAAGACATATTTTACAGAAAAGTAAACTTAAAAACTCCAGTAAAATAAAACTTCAAAGGGAAACCAGAGAGGGTGAGAAATATCCAGGTTTATGACATAAATGATCTTCTGACTGGCTAAACTCTTCAATTAGTCAACAAACAGATAGCAATTCTATGGGTGAAACTTGGATCTAGCACCTCAGAAGAGGAGAAAATATACGGGAGCTATAATTGTGTTAGACAGAAACTAGTTCCAATCATTAGTTCACTGGAAAAAAATCTCTCTCGGAATTGTGGTAATTCTAAGAAAAAATATAAAATTTCATTCTGATTTTAATTCCTCCTTTGACTATTATTTTATACATTTGAAATAAAGTCAAGTAAAAACTGAATCATAGAAGAGAGAAAGTTTAACCTTAGGCATTTCCTGAATTTGTTTTTTTCCTGGTAATTAATGAAACCTAAGAAGATATAATTTGTCTGGAAAAGACTAGCTTTGTACTGCTCTTTAAATGTACATAAGTAAATGATGACAACATTTCAAGTATGCGATCATATTTTGATATTTTTAAATCTTTAGATAGTTTTTCCTGTTTAATCTTTGTTGGTGGTAAATAAGATGTGAGTAAGTATGCAAAATATGTCTTTAAATGAGGCCAGATAAAATACATTTGGACATAATATTTATGTGTTGCAATTTCTGTAAAATTTACTAGGAATGCCCATAGAGATACATTTTAAAACAAATAAAGAAGTTTCCACATTAATAAACATAAGTTTAGCTTATTTGCTGTGAAAAAACATCTGGGAATAATGAAAGAGTAGAGCAAGAAGGTAAGTGAAAGTCAAAGCTTTGAAAAAGATGTTTACTTTCTACTATGTGCAGAATGAGCTTTCAAAGTATCAGCAGGGTGCCCCTGTTTTTCAAAGTACTTTAAGATATCTTCATTATTCTTTATCTATGACTGGGATGTTTTTTTCCTGAAATGAGCTGAGTTCTTCAAAATTTTGATCCCTTCAGAAAACGAAGGGCCAGATACTTTCAAAGTATCCAATATACTTGAAAGATGTCAATTTTCTTTGACTTTGAATGACTCTGACCTAATTAAATATCTAAGAGAGTAAATCAAATGTGCAGCATTGAGCCTCTGCAACTAACAACCCTTCTGAAGATGCATCTGGCACTTAGAGGAACGATGCGCTATGAAGACGCATGTGTAATCTGGTACTGTGTCTCAAGGTACCCATTACAAGGGAACTTGGCTCTAAGTGAACTAGTGAGGATATTGCTGCTTATTATCAAGTTCCTGTGTAAAAGAATGAGAATTGATTTCAAAACAATCTTCCCTTTTTATGGGTCCTGACAGATCATGATGGGCATTGAATCTATCCAAATGACTTCAAATTTTCTTAGGTAGCAACAGTGGACTCTCTAGTATAGTTGGTAACAGAATGAGCTTGGCTATTCAAATTTTACAACAACAACTAACAAAATTAAGTGTTGACGCGGTTTTCTATACACTTCACCAATGTCTGACACTGACGTTCCCTGAAAATAAGGCTGTCAGAAATTAGTTAGATTGAACATGTTGTGTGTTTCTATTCTACCACTTATATTGCCTGAAGAATATATTGTTTTGCATATCCAGATATTTACACACTATTCAAAAATACATATATAAAGAAACTGAATGGCCGGTACTTTCTGGTGTTTAAAACTATACATTGGTGAGGTAAAAACATTTGGTTACCGTTATGTACCATTTTCTACTGGAAGAGTAATACTCTTAGCAAACATACAGTATAAATGTGGTGTGTGTGTGTGTGTGTGTGTGTGTGTTTTAAAAAGCCCAAGTTCAAGTGTCTTAAGTCTATTTATTACTGATATTTGGTCTTGACATGTGAATAATCAGTTGTGTGGATACTCTTATACATATTCATGATGGTATGCACATAAGCTGAATACATAGGAAATTAGTTTCTGCCAAATGACATAAGCATGTGTCATTTCTGTAGAATAAAAGTATTAGAAAAGAGCAGTATAATCATAATGCAGAGAATCCCTCTTCCAAATGATAACAAAAACAAATACAATTTGGAAAAATGTGCTGTGATCTAAATTCTAGCTCAATGACACTGTACTCATTGCTCATTAAGGAGGTCATACATTCAATTGTCTATGGTAAGAAGATCATCCTTGCTTTTAGATTCACAGGTAGTTCCTACTGATAGATTTTATCAACAAATAAATATGCGCATAGATATATATATTTCAGATATTTTGTTAAATGCAATATTTGAAGGAATGGAGATTGAGATAGATACTTTGTTCCTTCAAATTGCCAATGTGACCTTAGTTCTACTATTGTCTTTTAAATTATGTAACATTTCAAAACACAAGTGTCAATGAATGACCAGTGAGTAGGCATTTCCATCTTATATGCTACATTTAGTACACTGTAACATTTTGTTTTGTTGCAAAGCTTATAGGTAATATGAGGAAGGTCTCATTGAACCTGGCTCACGATTTGTTCTTTCACTAAAAATGACAATTTTCTTGGGCTTTAGATGTCCAAGCTCAAACTCTTCTGTAGTCTCAAGAAAGCCTACTTAATTTACCACTACATAATTTATAAAACATAAAATAAATATGACTTTCCAGCCAGTGCCTAGCTATGGATTCTACTAATTCATTACAAATGTTTTCCAGTAAAATCCAGTGCTGGTTTGGATATTGAAAGATAAGACAAAGTGTGAGATGAACAAAGAGCATTTTGTTCCCCAAAAAAGAAACATACATAAACACACACATACACACACACACACACACACACAGAGAGAGAGAGAGAGAGAGAGAGAGAGATACACACTGTAAAAAAGAATAAAAAAGCATGCTATGAAAGCAATAACAAGCCTAAACTGAACAGTCAACTACTGAACCATGCCTGGGTCAAGGAAGAAATAAAGAAAGAAATTAAAGTCTTCCTTGAATTCAACGAAAATAAAGAAACAACATATCCGAACCTATGGGACACTATGAAAGCAGTGCTAAGCGGAAAGTTCATAGCACTTAGTGCTCACATAAAGAAAACTGAGGAAGCACACATTAGTGACTTAATAGCACACCTGAAAGATCTAGAAAAAAAGAAGCAGACTCACCCGGGAGGAGTAGAAGACTGAAAATAATCAAACTGAGGGCTGAAATCAACAAAATACAGACACAGAAAACAATCCAAGGAATCAATGAAACAAAGGGCTGGTTCCTTGAGAAAAATCAATAAGATCGACAAACCCTTATCCAATCTAATCAAAAGGCAGAGAGAGAGAGCACTCAAATTAACAAGATCAGAAATGAAAGGGGGGCCTAAGCACCGACAATGAGGAAATTCAGAGACTCTTTACGTCTTACTACAAAAGCCTGTATGACACAAAGTTGGAAAATGTAAAAGAAATGGACAGTTTTTTAGATAAATACCATATACAGAAATTTTGAATGGTATTATTCAAAGCAATAAAAATGATTAGAATCAGTTTGATAGCCTATCAGTTAGAATATTAGTAGGTTCCTACTTGGAGCCTATTTGATCCTAAAACATGAAAATTTGGTTGAAACTAAATGGATTTCCACCTGCGGTTGGGCCTCATTTTCTATCAGAGAGATATTTAATCCTCCTATAAGCAGAACTGGGCCAGTCTTGCCAATAAGTTAGAAATATAATTTGTGTAGTTTACTGCTAGGTCAACAATCAGGGCCTTTCCCCCATGTAATCTGCATCATATTTTCTAGCCCTTCATAGCAGCCATCAGAGAGGAACTTTCCCCTTTAGTTCCAATTTGATTTCTCTCTATCTGGCAACTAAGTATTTAACTTCTGTTTTAAGTACTGATTCTCTACAAAAGTGAAAATGGAGATGTTGGTGTCAGACTTGGTTTGTTGTTGAAGAGAAGTTCATCAATGTGTTAAGCTTGGGCCAAACACAAACATGAAAACATTCATAGCCACTGGAAAAAAATAGTTATCAAATTGTTAGCTCAGAAAAGAGATTGAACATATATTTCAAAATCAAAAATTTGGAAGCTTTTAGGTTGCTGTTATAATCCAATTGCATCTTTATTGAGTAAAACTAGACCAGAATTGAAATCATGCATGCTAATTTTCTTCATATTAACATCTCTCCTTATAGATAAGTGTAATACCATAATCAATTGAAGACAGCAGGAAAATTCAGCGGACACTGATCTGATTCACATAAACAGTGGGAAGTTATCTTTATACCCATTTTAAAATATTGTTTCCATGAAAATTTGCTTGATTTGAATGAATAGTCAGAATGATCATTAACAGCCAGTTTGTTGCCTATGGGATCTTTATGTATTCAATATATTTATGAGAAATGTAGGTAATCTATTCCATTAGATTTTTCTCTGAATACTAATTCATCAGTTTTTACTAAAACTTTTCAAAGAACATGATATCATCCCAGAAACAAGAAAAATCTATCCTTCCCACAAATATACTGAAAACAAATTAAAAACTCCCCTAAAGATGCAAGAGCATGATTCATCCCTGCTATCTTCCTTTTACTTTATCATTTAAGTAAAGCATATTGTCTTGAGAATAATTCTCATGACAATCTGTTCTTAGAATAGTCCAGTGTTACTTGACTAATCAGGGGTGATAATCAATTCATTTGTTTATGTTGAAGGGTTATATGTGTAGTTTTGTTTAAACAGAAAATTAGATGCAAAAAATTTAGAGTTACATAATCAAAATATTTGAAAGGCCCTGTATAGTTTATCAAACTAAACAAGTCATAGGAGAAAACAAAACATGGAGATACATTATGTTTTAGAAATATTTGGAGGATATTGCCTGAAAGCAGACAAGACGGAAGTGTAGGAAAATAGAGGTTCTTAAATGCCAAGTATCTTATGCTAGGAAAATTAAGTTGGCTGTTTCTGGTAGATAGGCCTTGTCCAGGGAAATCTATGTGTGTGAGTGTGTAATTGAGCCTGCAGGTGCAATAGAGTATCTAATTTACACTTGTGGCATGATGTCCTAGTGGCTAATTATGCCTTTAGTTGCCATGGGTGCAATTTGGTTCCCATGTATTCTTAATGCCTGTTTAGTGATTGTAGGCTCAACCTTTCAATGCATTTGGAAGGTTGTTGTGACTGAAAGGTCACCTAAAAAAAAAAATCTAAGAAAACTTGGCCACTGTTGTAGTCACTGTGGAGACAATTTTTAGATTACAAAATTTTACAAATTTGTCAGCATGTAGGAGAAAGCACAATTAAAAAATAAGAGGATTAAGGCAACCTCATGGAATGTCATAATTTCTTTGGTTGGCAAGCAAATGATTTTCCTTCATTTCTATAGAAATCTGGATATTAGTTATTGTTTCAGAAAACAAGTGAATTGGAACTATCAAATATCAACGTCACCACTTAATTCTTCAAGTTTATTTTATTAAGATGAATAAAAATTAATGATTAATACTAGTTTATAATCAATACAAATTTTATGAGTATAGCAAATAATGAATAAAATGATTATTATTATTATAAAAATAAAACTGTATATTATTTCTCTCTCCTTTTCAATGAAATTACCAACTTAGGGAGGGATGTTGTTTAACTTCTGGTATGTTTCCTACACTGGAATGTATGTCTGTGTGCATTTAAGATCATTGAGTAGCAAATATGCATAAACACAGTCATCATTCATAAACATAATTTTTTTACTTACTTGTGCAAGTTTGGGCAGGAGTTATTTAGAAAAATTCCCCTGGCTCTATAATGGAAGAAGCAAATAAAGCTGCCACAGGCAGCATCATTTTTAAAAAGAAATTAATTTGTGTACTGGGAGGTCAGTGTTGAAATGGGATAACTGCTCATATTTATCCAGTATACAACTGTTTTGCCATTTTTAATTTCTTTTGTTTAAATCATGCTTTTCTTATAAATAATTCAAGGAAAATTATATGATTCTATAATGAGTAAATCAATTAATGATCATTTCAAAATATTCAAGCATGCCAGACTCACAATAAATGCCAATCAATACCAAGAAAGTATCAACTACTTCATTCTGATGACATTAGAGAAAAAAAAAATGCCTTTGCTCTAAGAGAATGAAATTACAAATTCCCAAATTTTCAGATTGCTATAGTAATGATTTATAGGATTCAAGGGAGTTTTCAGTTGTGGTGTGGATGCAGACTATACAGTTCTAGGGGAGATATTTTATGTAAGAAGGAGAAGAAATAATAACGTAATGATTATTCTACCACAGTGATGCTTCCCTTTTGTACCCTTCCAACCCTACCCGCATCTGCAAGCAATGAAGGACTACTCCTGCAAATGTTGAGAATGCAAAGTAGCTGTTCAAATTGGAAAACATATTTTATCCCAGAGCAGGAGGTAGGATCAGGTTTTGTTTAACTGATTACATGTGTTGAAAACATCTTCTAAAAAGTAAGCAAACACAACCAGACTGTTCTAACCCCTTTCTCTTACGTCTACAATTTCAGTCCATTGTGTGTGTGCACACTTTACTGTCTATAGTGATTAAAACATCCTACCTACAGATGCTTTCTATTCTGTAATATAAAAATTCTGTGATCCATCCCCAAAACTATGATTTCTGCCACAAAAATGTCAGGTTTCTTTCTTCAGTTTTACTTAGGCATTTGGAAATTAATCCTCTAAGATCCATTCCTTAAAGTTATTTTTCTGAACTTCTTCTGAACTTCTGAATCAACAACTAAAATATTGAGTCTGGAACTAGAACACCCCATAGGAATGTTGGGCATTTCATGAAATAACATGGCAGAGACATAGGATAGTGCTAAAATGTATTTCATTTATCTGTTTAAGATGTAAAATCTAAGAAGCTAACTTTCAAAGCTCAAATTTCAATGTTTTGGTACAAGAATTTTTTTAAAAATCAGTTTTAAAAACTGCAGTTAGTATATTTTCCCTTTCTCCCCAATTGATTACTAGCATTGGGTTTTCACAGTCTTGCCTTTCCCCAGACACTTTGGCTTGCTCAACAACACAGATGACTGTGATCAGAGATGATTTCTGTTTGCTGCTTTGTTGCTTAATTGACTTTTCTATTTTGGGAAAAGCACAGGAGCTGGAAATGTATGTCAGAGACAGCGGACTTCCTTACCATTGCAAGACTCTGGGTTTTACTCTAATAATACAAAATGAAAACAGCAAAAGCAAAAATAAGAAATAAAAATAGGATAGCACAGGGTGATGTCTTATAAAAGAAAGCTGCAGAATCACAGTCTCAGATTTGCTGATGTCCATTTTCCAGACTATGTTGTTGCTTCACACGGTATCATTTTAAGCTACATAAGGAGTGCAAGCCCTGATTTCCTTCTTGATAGCCCATGCTGCAGAATCTCTGGGCATTTTCCAGTGCCATAGAGCATTAAATATTGAATAATTCATACATATAAGTTATAAAGTTATAATTAAAATAACCTTGCTAGAATTCAGAAAATGTGTATAACATAATATAAAAGGAACTGTGAAAATATGGTTCTCTTTACTTTATTATAATTATTATTACTTCAAATATCAAAAATAAAACATGCCACATTACTGTTTTCAGTTGTTATATTTGAAATAGGATGTACAATGACAGTTTGGGAAGATTGTGTGAACATGATAAATGGAATATACCTTCACCTGAGGAGAAAATGGTTTAAAATGCTATTTGAAAAAAAAATTATTAAAGATCACAATGTCTGTATTTCTTATTTTTTATGACACAGAGCTTAGTTTTTTGCACCTTCCTAAGGCTTCAGATAGGCATATCCTTTGAACTCAGTATGTAAAGAATTAGAAAATAATGACAGATAAAAAATGTCATTTTTTTAATTACCACATTTTAAGGTATTATATTTCCCTAAAGATTTAGCGTTTAATTAGAGAAAACCGTGATGATTATGGTAAATGGGGATTAAATGATATTTAATGAGAAAATCCATAATGAAGTTTTGTTGAAGATCAGATTTTATTTGCAATGATTCCAATTTGATCTCAGATGTGACAAAATAATTATATGAAGCATGCTCCTTGGAATTTTCATTTCACATCATCTAACTGATGATCTAATTTATAGCCCAATTAGTCAATTTTTCAAATGCCATAAGGTGAGACATGCTAGGAGAGTCCTTCTTATGTACCCATCTGTCATACACTCTGGTATTTTTTGTTTGTTTTCTACTTGACTTTTAAAATTTTGTTATGAATGTGTTTGGCAAGATACAAATGTTCTGTCATACTTACCATAATCGGTTAGATGTGTCTCTTCCAAACCAGGTATTATAAGCTTAACCTGAAGTGTGCAGTAGAAGGAAGGATATAGTTGCGGGTGTCTTGGGGATAAAGATTTCTGCAGTCTTGCTATTAAAAGGATCTTTGTTGTATAATTAACCACTTGGTATGGCTTTGCTCTTCTTCCAAGAGATCAGCACATCAAGAAGCAGAAGACAGATATTGGTTTTGTAATTTTGACTTCACAAATTCTAGTATTGTGGAAAAATGCAATTTTAATTGTTACAAGTTAATAAACCCTTTTGTTTTAGCAGCATGGTAAAGACTAAGGTGATTTCAAAATATTCTTATGGCGTGAGAGCAACAGAGCTGTTTGTGTGTCAGAAGATTACATGGAAAAATAGGAAAACATGATGAAAAAGAGACTATGACACTAAACACTTGTGGTCATACAGAATACTTATCAATACAGAAATATATGTCAATAAATGTCTTCTTTATTTAACATTGTTAATGAATGTTGAGAATATTGTTTGATTTGAGTTAGTGATTGTTTTGAGAGAAAATAATGAGTAGGTGATTTTCAAAATTAATTATCATCTCTATTTTAAATTTTCAGAAAAAGGAGAAAGTGAAGAATTGATAAAATTAGAAAAAGTATAATAGTGTGCTAAACTCCCTTCTAACACACTCATGGAAATGATCACAAACATTCATAAGTCAACTGATGTTTAAAAAATAATGTTTTATTGTCCCCACCCCCACCACCATTGGAATATAAACATGAAGGATATTAGTAGTCAATAAAATATTCCTTAATATAGAAATCACAAGTGTTAAAATATTTCATAAAATACGTTCTGGGTTATATCTGAAATGTTGGAAGCAAATTGAATAATATCATAGGAGAAAATATTTAATAGGTGTCTTGGTAATACCATATTCAGTGGTATAGCCTTTACTCAGGTAATCAAACCTTCTACCCATGCTAAGGCAATAAATTATAATTAAACCCAGTGTGGTCATACTCAGAAGGAGCATATATAAGTAAAAGGATGACTATATTAGGAGTATGGTGGGAGAAGAAGAGCCAGGAAGAGGAACTGCTGAGGTGCTTATATAAGGTTCATTATATAAACTTTCATTGCTGCCATAACATCTATGCAGATGACCAGGTACAGACTCATGCTGGTCCTATGCATGTTGCTAAAGTCTCTATGAGTTCATATGACTTTTGCTCTTGTTGATTTATAGAACTGTGTTTTCTTAGTTTCCTGTGTCCTTTACACTCTTTCTAAATCTCTTTTACAGGTTCCCTGAGCATTGAGAGGAGGTATTTGATGGAGAAAACCAATTATGGCTGAGTATTCCAACTTATCTCACTCTCTGCATAATGTCTGGCTGTGAATCTCTATATTTCTTTCTGTCTCCTGCAGGTAGAGGCACTGATTTATGTGCATGGTAGAATATCATTAGAAGTCATCTTATCACTCTAATTTTTTGGACCAGTATTATTTGTTTTTCCTCTAGATTCTTAGGTTATACAGTTTTATATTCATGGTCAGCCAAACAGTGTTAGATATGGGTTCCATCATGTTGAGTGAACCTTTTGAAAATCAGTTATTGGTTTGTTACTCCCACAAGTTTGTAACACCATTGCCCTAACATGTCTTGTAAGCATACAACACTGTACATAAAGTGTTTGTGGCAGACTGGTATCTATGTTTGTCTTTACTACCAGACAGAGTGTCTCCAGTACCAAATACTTTAGAACAAAGAGTAAAGGCTCTATGTAGGAAATGACTTGAAATCTCCATTTTAAATGAGTTGTATAGTTGTGGTTGTCTTCAATAATGAGGCCTTGTTGTCAGTTTTGGCATCACAACCTACAATCCTGGTAACAGCCTAGTTGGTTTTGGATTCTGTGTTGCCTTTATGGCCAATTAGAAATAATCCAACCCTAGCACAGGAAGCTTCATCTGATAACAAAGAATGCCCTGTTGGACTTTGTCTTTCCCATTACGTGGTTATTTCATTTAGATCACATTCTTATGTGTGTAAATTTTAGGAAATTTCTACCGTATTAGGTTTCTTTACTATCCCTCAAATACCCCTCAATTTTAGCTGCCTTTCCCTATATTCTCTCCTACAAATCTCCTCCCCTCTTTCTACTTAATTTTCCCTTATAATCTTCCCACTCATTTATAACTATCAATGCTATTTCACTTTCCTAATAAGATCCATCTGTTCACTCTAGCCTCTAACTCTTTACCAATCCTCTGTGATTCTATGGATTATAGCTTGGTTAACATTTACTTCATAGCTAATATCCATATATAAACGAATATATACCATATTTGTCCTTCTGAGTCTGAGATAGCTCACCCAAGATAATTTTTTTCAAGTTCTATTTATTTGCCTACAAATTTCATGATGTCATTTTTAAGAGCTAAGTATCATTTCAATGTGTAAATGTACCATGTTATCTTTATCCATTCTTTTGTCAATGAATATATAGGTTGTTTTCACCTTCTGGCTATTATGAATAACATGACTGAGCAATTGTCTTTGAGGTGGGGTGAGTCATCTTTTGGGTATATTCATGATATGTACTTTCAAAATTAATATCCTATATCATTTCGAGTATGATGTTGTTCTGTTTCCACTGGACTCAGTAAAAATGTGGGAGTATAGTTTGGAAAGAAGAGCATCATAATAGGACTTTTTTAAAGAGGATTTGAGCAGTCTTTTATTTTCAACAGCCTCATCATAATAGCTGATCCAGACCAAATATTTATAATTTCATTTATAAGGAAACTCATTGTTTCATTAACTGGTGTAGGAGGGTCCTTTCTGTATTTTTGTGCTCTCATTGGTTGAATAAAGGACTGCCTGGCCTATAGAATAGGACACAGGTGGGCGTGGTAGACAGAACAGAAGGCTGGAGAGAAGGAAGTGTGCCAGACGCCATGATTCTCCAGCCCGAGATAGACACTGATTAGACTCATGCCGGGAAGCCACAGTCAAGTGGCCATACATATTATCAGAAATGGGTTAGTTTTAGATGTGAGAGTTAGCCAAGTAAAGACTAGAGATAATGGGCCAGGCAGAATTTAAATGAATACAGTCTGTGTGTAATCATTTTGGGCATAAACTAGCAGCCGCCACCGGGAGCCAGGCGCTAGAAACAAAAGGGCCTGCCCGTGCCTCTCAGGTGCTGGGAACACAACCCGCACCCTCTAATTACAACAATTAACTATAACCCTTCTATGTAAGAGGTGTTTGATCCTGGTGTAAGTATAAAGTATAGAATTAAAAATCAACCGTTGATAATCGATTTTCACTACCCTTTCTGAAAGTTTAAATGATAGATTTTTCCAGCTCAAGGTACCTATTAGGCTATTCATCCGCAGTAACCCTGTCCTCAAAGAATTTTGCACTTCCTCCTTTAAATGCTACCATTTGGTTCAATGCAGTATGTACTCCTTTAGAGGACTGAAAACTATGTGAGGGCAGTTCTCAAAGCATGCCTGCTGTGCATTCATCAGTGTAAGGAGCTTAAATGGACCAGAAATTAATATCACCTGGGTATACACATCAACCTGTGAAAGGGGAAGATAAAGCTGATATAGTGACCTCTAATCCTCATCCTTTCAGAACAGGAGCTGAAAGCATCTTTAGCGTTCTTTCGGGGTTCATTGCTTCTCCTGTACTACAGGAAGGAATTTCGCCATCAACTCTTCAATGTAAGGAATGTCACTGCTCCCCTGGCTCAGTGGCTTTGTGTTTCTCTGCACTTCACATATCCTTAAGGTGTTTAAACATTTTCCCTTCTTTATTCACTCTCGGACCCATTAACTAGGAACTGGTCTTTAGCAAACATTTTGTAATATATTTTCCTAGTATACAAAAACGTAGTTAGGAAGTAAAGTAGCACAAAATTATCAGTATGTTTTATTAATTAAACTTGTCTTTGAAAAAAATAAAAAAAAACTGGAAACTGCACTTCATGCCTCATGGGATTCATTCTACAAGATCTCGGTTTTGTGTGTCAAATAGAATCTCCAGATTTCTACTGATAGTATGATTAATGTTTACTTCAATAATGTCACCTTTTTTCCAAACTAAATGTAATTATGACGTTGATCCAGTGTTTATAAACTCTTTCCCCCAGGGCATTGTAACCCATGAATCAAAGATTACAGTGTAAATCATGGTGAGAAACCATTTGTTCAAAGGAACATTTATTATATGGGTTCTAAAAGTTTGCACTTATTATGCATGAAATGCTGAACAAATTAGAGTGGATTTTAGAAAAATTCCTAAGTATAAAGCAACTAATATATAGTGATTTTCTGAAGAAAACAAAAATTGGGATTAGTTACAACACTTAATTGATAAAGAATATTAAAGTAAGGCTCCAATAGATTTTCTAGGATGACTCAAACCAGTGAATTTTGCTAAAAGTGGCAAATAACCAGCAAAAATCTGTAAGACAGAAGAAATCTCTCCCATTTAAAACATGTTATTCCTTAAAAATAATCACTATAGATAATATTGCAATGCCTTATGACTTCTTCAGACATGCTTGCTGTTGTTATGTTGCCCTCCTCCCTCCTTCTGTATGTATCATCATCCCATTCTCTAATTAAACTCTGCCTTTGATCCATGTTTCCTATTCCCCACTAAAATCAAGTATATCCTATTATTCATCTCTCTGTTGTAGTTCTCTCCATCATTCCTCTTTACCTTCCTGTTTCCAAGGTTATTCTAGGTTCTATACTCACATGTAAATTTCATGAACTTGGAACATCAGATGAGAGAATCCATGTAATTTTTTTTTCTTTCTGGCTCTGGGTTGTGTCACTCAATATGACCTTTTATATTTTCAGCCCTGTATCTGCAAATTTTATATCCTCAATTTTTTCTTTCAAATAAATAGTATTCTCTGTTGTAGAGGTACCACATTTTCATTATCCTTCCACCAATGGAAGGACATTTAAGTAGTTTACACTTCTAGCTTTAGTGAATAGAATGTCAAAGTACATGGCTTAGAAAATATTCATTGATTGGGATGTTTTGTCTTTTGTGAATATGCCGAAGACATTTATAGTTGGATAATATGGTAGTTTTACTTTTTGTTTCTTGTGGGATTTTCAAAGTGATATCCAAATTGGCTGGATCAGCTTGTATTTGCACCCATCCGTGAATGAGGATTTCCTTTTCTCTACATCCTCACCAGGATTTGTTGTAGGTTATTTTGTCAATCTTTGCCATTCTGACTTGGGTAGAAGAAATTGTGAAGATGTTTTGTTTTACATTTTACTAATTGCAGTGAACATTCAACACCAAGTAGTCAGACCTGGTATCACATACATGGTGCAGCACTGTATGGACTGAGAAGGTTTTATATAAATATATAGATAATGATATAGATATGTATATATGTTATGGCAATTATAGAAAAAAAGTGAAAAATAATTGGAAAAAGCCAGGTGAATACAAGGAAAGGATTGGAGGAGGAAAGGGAAGTAGGAAAATGTGGTCATATTATAATTTCAAGACTATAAAAAGTAGCAAATAAATACAATCACTTTACAATTGTACAATGTTTCTTCTTTACTTGAATGCAATGTGTAATCATCTGGATAGGAGAAAAATCTAAACACAGTAGTAAAGATACTAGCTAATAATTATAACAAAATGATTTTCTCATATTCACAAAACACACTGATTTAAGGGGTGTTTCATAATTTTGTGGCAAGAGTGAAGGAAAGAATAGTGAATTTTAAAATGAAATCAAAGCTGTGTAGAAGGCAATAGCATAAGGCTGAAACTTTGTTTATGCTGTGAAAGGCGTCAGTGGCTGAGCTATGCTGAGGGATGTGCTCCACTGTAATACTATTACTGTAATAGTGGTGCCTTTAATTGAGTCAAACATATCTCAGGGTGCTTAAGAGTACCTAGCACATATCTGCTGTCTTCTTATGACAAGATAATGTGATTTAAAAAAAGAAAAGATAAAGGTAATGGCAGCAGCAGGTTTTGATTTGCCTGAAAGCTATAGAAATTAAGAACAGTTTTTCCACCCCACCATTCATATTTATCATCAAATTAGTTTGCTTGTATTCAGTCTCATACAGGGCACCAGTTCATTTTTACTGGTACTGAAAAATATTAGCATTCATTAAACCTGCTTTGCCGTATCATACTTGAGAAATCATTGTCTCAGA
The DNA here is from genome assembly GCA_028555095.1 of Dicrostonyx torquatus. NCBI lineage: Eukaryota > Metazoa > Chordata > Mammalia > Rodentia > Cricetidae > Dicrostonyx > Dicrostonyx torquatus. Next base: position 2,958,130 of record JAQHUG010000245.1, on the reverse strand, counting down.
TGTCTCTTTGTCGCCCTTCCACTTCTGGTGTTTGACTCTTCTCTTGGCTTCTTTAGGCTCAAAACTCCAAAGTGCAAGTTCTCACTTTTCTTCTCCATATATTTTATTGAGTAAAAACTGATGTTTCCACAAGCCGTCTTTTCTGTTTTCTCTACACCTTAGTAACTACTCATTTTTCATCATTATTGTACAGGACATAATCCTCCTTCCATGTCCTTTATTAAAGGCTGCCAGCAGAATGGGTAGCCCTGATTAAAAGTGCATCTTCCAACCTCAAAATATATGAATTAAAGCTGTATCTTCCCATGACAAAGTGAAGGGACCAGGGCCAGGTGTTTTTTCCCGGGTGCCATTTGATAAGACTCCTACCCATATTACCCCACCATCTTATGTTAACTCATGTTTGGCTTCAACCAGACCCTCAGGAAGTACTGTCCAATCTGGAAGTCAATCACCTGGTGACAAGCAGGTAATGTTGCTATTTTTAGTCATAGATCCCTGAAGCAGCAGACAGACCACTCACAACACAACCACAGTCCTGAGCCAATCATATAATGTTTCCTGTATCAGTTAGGGTCTGTATCCATTCGCTTCAAAGTACACACAACCACAGCTGAAATTTCCTGAAACTGGTTTAAAAGGGGCTGCCTTAACCCTGCTCCAGGTTGGAAGACACTTTCCGTCGACCCCAGCTTGTTGGTTGTTGTCTGTGATTGCACATCGGGTGTCTTGTCATTTGAAGTGATCTAATGACCATACACAACGATCTTTGTTAGAAGCAAAGAATTAGCTGGGCGGTGGTGGCACACACCTTTAATCCCAGTACTCGAGAGGTAGAGGCAGGCGGATCTTTGTGAGTTCGAGACCAGCCTGGTCTACAAGAGCTAGTTCCAGAGCAGGCTCCAAAGCCACAGAGAAACCCTGTCTCGAAAAACCAAAAAAACAAAAAAAGCAAAGAATTAAACAAAGAGTCACTCACAGGATTGCCAACCCCTTTTGAGAATTGTTAATTCCACATGTCAAGATGAAAGCCAAGAATATCTATCACGATATATAAAGAAGTTAATTGAATAGGTTCCCAAATAGTCAATACATGCAGAAGAGATAGGTCCCAGTGCCATCATCGTTGGCCTCTCAGTCAGTCCCCGCTGGCAGTCACATTCATAGAGTCCAGTTAGGTCATTTGCTCATTCAGTCTTGGTCCAGCTGGATTTGATAAGCTCCCAATAGATCGAGCACACTGTCTCTGTTGGTGGGCCAGTCCCTCATGGTCCTGACTTCCTTTCTCATTTTCTCCCTCCTCAACCTATTCTATATAAATGCTCATCTTCTTAGACTGAGATGGAGTGGGGAGGGCCTTGGGCTCCCCATAGGACAGGGTATTCTGCACCATCTTAAGGAAGCAGGGGGAAGACAGTGGGGTAGTGGGGGAGCAGGAGGGCCGGGAACAAGGGGAGTAAATGTAAATTTTGCTTTTAACAATAAAAAAATTAAGAAAAAAAAGAAAAAAAATAGGAAAAAAAGTTAATTGAATACTGTATAAAGATATTAGGAAAAAAACACAAAGAAACACTTCAAAACATAAGAGTAAGCAATGTCTTCATAAGAGTACAAACTACTGAGAAACGAAATGAAACATCAGAAACAGTAACGCCGGGCTGTATCAAATTCAAAGAGCATCTTAATGCAAAGGAAACAAATAGTCAGTGCGGATCAGTTCCAGAGCAGGAGAGCATCTTGACTATTTTTCTGTTGAACAAAGGTTTAAACCTAGAACCTGAGAGAGACTGATAAACCTCAGTCCAAAAGAACACTTAAAATGGAGGAAACCTAACTTGACTTTCCTCAAAGGATGACATTACGAATAGCAGAGAGGTGTGTGAAACATTCTTCTCATAATTTTTGAACAGAGAAATGGAAACCAAAGCCACAGCAATGGCCTCTCAGTTCTGCAGGACTTGCTTGGTAATAAAAGAAAGATAACATATTCTGGTAACACAGAAAAATGGCGCATTTTATGGTGTTGTGTTAGGAATATAAATGAGAACCCCATTATGGATGGGGTTATCAGAAAGGTTAGGACATAATTGTTAAATAACACAGCATTTCTAATCCTCCTTACAATTTATCCAGTTTATAAATGATAGCTTATTATAGAAAGTAAGTCAGTAAAATAATATGAAAGGATATACTTATGTTTTCAAGAATTATTTTTAATTATTTTAATTATGGCTTTTTATCATTTTGTACAATTTATGCATTTATATAAGATTTTAAATACATTTTAGATGATAATTACACAATTAATCTGCTATTTAAAGATTTATTTCTTACTCTTCAATAGATTTCTTAATATGGCAGTTTGCTGAAATGACTTCATTTTTCATTGTAAAAATTTGTGCTATAATAAATACTTTAAAAAGAATTACCAAAAACTGTATAGTAAAACAGTTTTGATTTGAGAATTTTATATAAATGTACTGATTTTTATCAAAAGGTTGACAGAAACAGCTATAAAAAGAACAGTCTTGCCACTTTTTTATTGGTGTGAAAGATACAACCAGTTTTGACTGGAAGACATTCTAAGTAAAACTTGAGCTCATAAGCACCCCAAAAATCCCATTTGAAATTCTTAATATGTCTCTTGATTAAACATTGCTGCTGATTCTTGAGATTTGCTACATTAATATATACAATTATTTTAAACAAACTGGAATTTCCTGAGATGTGTTCTCAGTTCTTTATGGCACTTTTGGGAAAGTAGGTTAAATGCTTGAGTTTGAAAACCAAAATACTTTCCTTGCTTGTCTTTCATGAAGAATTCAACTAGACAAACCTTCAGAGCATCAATCCTATCTGAGTTTTGATTTATTCCCCAAGTTTATTTTTTATTTATTGATCTAATTTATGTAAATCAAATCTTTACCTAAGGCTCCACAGTTTCTGCACACAGTGGAGAGTCAACCTTCAGCTTGAAGTCAATGCTCAATTATTTAGAGGCTGCTTTCTGAATCCAGTGAAAAGATAATTCATGCCTCTGGGTGCGTCTCCATACTTAGTTCTAGAATTTTGCTTTGCCCTTAGGTATTTGTTTTTCTTGGAAGACTCAAAGCAAACTCAAGCCTCAGTCTGATATTTTCACCTTCAAGATCTAAGTTTCCAGTTTTACCCTTATGAACAATGTGAGTAATATTTTACCTTTGATTTTCCATGGTTCTCCTTTCTTAGTACTATGCCAATTGATAGCCTAATGCACATGAGCCGCATTCCTTCTGTGGGTAAAACTCACTATGCTTCTGATTATTATGTCTGACCAAGCATATATACAAATTCCTTTCTTCTGACATCTTCCACTTTTAGTATATCTTTTATTCTTCTTTTTTAAAAACTCTCTATATTTTATAAACAATAACTTGAGAAAAATGTAAAGTGATAAAGAAATAAGGAATCCCAGTAAACATTGTTATTGCCTTAGTTAGTATTCTATTGATGTGAAGAGATGTCATGTTTGCAGCTACTCTAATAAAACATTTAATTGGAGATTACAGTATCAGAGGTCTAGACCATTATCATCATGGCAGGAAGCATGACAGTAGGCAGGCAGACCTGGTGCTGAAGAAGTAACTGAAAATTACATCTGGATCTGCAGGCTTGAACTTTTGAAACCTCAAAACCTACCTCCAGTGACACACATCTTTCAATAAGGCCACACATACAACAAAAAAGGCCACAATTCCTAATCCTTCTCAAGTGGTATCACTCCCTAATGGTCAAGCATTCAAATATATGAACCTACATGGTTCATTCTTATTCAAACCAACATACTTATCTATTTATTGATATGAAAAGGTTTATTTATTGCCTCTGGCATATGAAAATAATTAATATTTATATAAGAAATAATAAGATACTAATAATAAATGATAACAATGGAATCACATTTAAAGGAAATTTCTAATTTTTATATGCCACTCTTGTTTCTGTATTTATTTTCAGTTTATTGAAAATATAACATCATTTTGTCCTTCCACATTCCTCCCTTCAACTTTTCTATTTACCCTCCTGCCTACCTCTTAATACCTCCTTTCTTTCTCAATTTAATATCCTTTTATGTTTGATTAATTTTACACACACAGACTTATAAATATATATATATATCATATCTGTTGAGGACATTTATTGTTGTTTGGATGTCTATGATTTCAGGGAACACTACTTGTTATTGATTAACTAATAAAAGATCTTATCCCTGGGAAGACTTTTCTAGCTCTAGTAACGTTCTATTGCTGCCTGTATTTTTGTTTTTTGTTTGTTTTATTTTGCTTATTTTTTCCAAGGGTGGTGCCTCTGTGAGATATTTTTCCCCTACAACATTTGCAAATCTATTGGTGTTGATATTGTTTAGGCATCATTTCACAGCCTACTTCCTGCTTCTCTGGATATTATCATTTTTAAAGAAAAAAATGACATCACTTGCCATAATAGAAATGAAAATTGATAAACATTGATATTCTACTTCAGGCATGTCAGAAAGGCAGTCATTATGAAAACAAATATTAGCAAATAAATGATAAAGAGAAAAGTGACTTTATGAACAGTTGGCAAGATTGTATGTTATTATAATTATTATAGAAATTAGAATTTATATCCCCTCAAAGAGCTAAACAGAAATCAATCAATTTATTTAGAGCTACAATACCTCCAGAATCATTGCAAGTTTTCAAAGGGACACTTGCATGTACACGTTTATTGCAGCAATATTTACAAGAGCAAGATAAGGACCTGACCTCAGTGTACATGAAAATGACAGAATGAAAAAAGGCAAAATATATACAAATAGAGGTTTATTCAGTCATAAAAAGAGTAAGTTTGTGCCATTTGTAAGTAAAGAGACAAAGCTGGAGGTTATGATCATAACCTAACCAAACCAGATAAATAAATATATTGAAAGTTTTTTTCTCATTTGAAGTCTTTGAATTTATGTGGACACATGAAATCTCATATATATATGTAAGTGTGTATAAATCATATATAATATTTTATTTATTATGTTGGTATATGTTATATAATATTATGGGTGATATATAATATATTGTGATATAACATATAATATTATAGTATATCATAGTATATATTACAATGTAATATTTTATATAGTATATAATATACTACATGTTTATATGTTATGTGTAATATATTAAGTATAATTTATTTTCGTATATTTAGTATTATATATAAGTATATATGTTTTCTAAGGAAATCCACCAAGCAATTAGAAGGAAGGATAGGAAGGATAGTATTGGCAGAATAAAGCTCATAGTAGACGACATATTTTAATGAAACTGTTCATTATAGCAATCAGTACTATGAAACATGAATACTTTTCAATAAACACATGCAGGTAAAAAAATAAAGAAACGGTTTGAAAAGGAGATCGTACCATAATAGGTTATTACACTCTGTGAAAAGAAGCAGAACAACAGTCATTCAGTAAAGTGTTTCTCATTTATTTTTTATCACCTTGACCTCACACTGTCTCCTATTTCACTTCATGGAACTCATTGTATGGTTCTAAACTTCAGCAAGCCAATCATGGTTAACATCTACCTCTGTTACTTTAGTAAATAAAGCCTTAGTCAGGTTCTCCTTTACAACACATTATTTTATTTTACTCCAGAATGGAGTAATGGAGCCCTTCATTCTAGAACTCTTTTCTGTTGGTGAATTTCAATTACTGATTATTAAAGGCTATAATGTCAAAAACAATTAACTTAGCTGTTTGTAGTCAAATGCATCCTGACTTTGTATATTCTTCTTCCTTTTTTGTGTATAGCTTGTTTTATTGCTTGTAAGTTTCCAGATGAATACAAAGGTTTAATTAATACTATGGGACTTAATCGGATGAGGACATCTTGATTACAAAGAAATCAGGGGGTAAAAAGAGAAGGAATGAAACACAATAATATTTCATTCTCTATTTTATAAAGATGATCATTGTTCTTGGTGCAATTATGTGATCTTTATTCTTCTCAAGTAGAGAAATACAATGATTACTCCTGATACACATTTCGGATACTGTCTTTCCTGCTTACAAAAGATCTTTAAATCTTTACAATTTTAATTATGGCTGCTACTAAATACATTTAATCATATTTTACAGTTTGCTTAATTTTGTCCCTTCACAGACATGACATCAAAGCTAAGTGAAGTAGCATACATAAAAGGAGAAATGTAAGAAATTAAGAAAAACTAAATTTGAATACAATTTTGAATTTTAAATAAAAAATATAACTCAATAACCTAAATCAATTCCAAGAAACTTAGTGTGTATATATTTCAAAGAAATAGTTGGACTACTTTCCTTTTGGCTGGATTT
>JAQHUG010000245.1:2918249-2939093 GCA_028555095.1 Dicrostonyx torquatus | reverse complement strand
GCCTGTTTTGAAATTTTTTTACCTAAAAAGCTCATGTTTGTATGTTTGACTGTACGAAGATCTATTAAACCTTAAGAAGAAACACATATGGGATTTTATGGACAGAAAAAAATTGAAGACAACCTCTACTCAGTGTTAGAAATTCCTAAGTATTATTGATGTTCCTAAAGTCTATGCACATTATTGATTACAACTATGTTCCTGGGTATTTCTATCATCTTTAATATGGTTCACATATGTAAAAACAATCTATAATGTATAATATTATATGTATATATACACACATACATATTCTCTAATTTCTGAGCACTCTCCCTTCTATACTTAATATTGATTTTTTCTTTGTGTTATGATATCTCCTAAGATTTCTATTTGTATAAGAATTCCATTTCTAAAGTTTCAGCTATAGATAAACAGAATGACAATCCCAACTATTTCAACTTATGATTATGCTGGCCATCAGATTTTTTTCAAAAATAATCCCTTGATTCAAGGTATCATTGTCACCATATATTCATACACACACACACACACACATATGTGTGTATGTATGTGTGTATACATATATAAATGTGTATATAAATATAAATATATGTAGTAAGGGGAGCAGGCTGCATTCCATCTTCTGGCTCACTTACACCCAAATAACCATACAGAAAATGTATTAATTAAATTATTGCCTGGCCCATTATATATAGCCTCTTTTTGGCTAACTCTCACATCTTTATCTAACCCATTTCTATTAATCTGTGTTTTACCATGAGGTTGAGGCTTGCAGGGAAAGATTGAGCATGTCTAACTCTGATTTAGTAATGTTTCTTTTATAAATGTGGATGTTTTTTTAATTTGGGCATAAATGGATGGTCAAAATTGTGAAGTTGCCTTAGTGTATGTTTTCTTTAATATATGTAAAATGTTCTTCTCTTAATCTCTTCTGGTTAATTCTTTTTTGGAGTCTATTTTGATAGATATTTGGATAGCTACACCAGCTTGATTTTTAGGTCCGCTTGACTGGAAATTCTTTCTCCAACCTTTTACTCTCAGGTAATGTCTATCCATGATGTTGAGATGTGTTTCTTCCATGTAACTAAAGGATGGATCCTGTTTCCATATCTATTCTGTTAGCCTGTGTCATTTTACTGGGAATATGAGTCCACTGATATTGAGATATTAATGACAAGTAGTTGCTAATTCCTGTTATTTTGTTGATGGTGGTGGTATTGTGCGTGTGTTTTCTTTCCCTGGAAACTGCTGGTGTGAGATTATCAATTTCCCATGTTTTCATGGGTGTAGTTAACTTTCAAGGAATGGAATTTTCCTTCAAATACCTTGTGTTATACTGGATTTTTGGGTAGATATTGATCAAATATGACTTTGTCATGAAATATTTTGTTTTCTGCATCTATGGTGATTGAAAGTTTTACTAGGTACAGTATTCTGGGATGATATCTATAATCTCGGAGAGTCTGCTGACCTATCTGTCTGGAATTATCTGACTTTTATAATCTTCTTAAGAAATCTGATGGAATTCTTATTTATCTGCCTTTATTTGTTACTTGGCTGTTTTTCCTTGCAGCTTTGGATATTTTTCTTTGTTCTGTGTCTTTAATATTTTGATTATTATGTGACTCAGGGACTTTCTTTTTCTACTCCAAGCTATTTTGTGTTCTGGAAACTTCTTATACATTAATCGGAATCACTTTCTTAAATATGGAAAATTTTCTTCAAAGATTTTGTTACATATAGTTTCTGGAATTTTGAGCTGGGATTCTTCTCTGTTTTCTTTTCCTACTAATCTTAGATATGATCTATATATTTTGTGCCAGGTTTCCTGAATGTTTTTGTGTTAGGAGTTCTTTTTATATTTATCATCTTCTTTGATGAATGATTCAATTTCTTCTATAATATCTTAAATGCCTGAGATTCTTTTTCATCTCTTTCTTGTATTCTGTTGGCGATACATTCATTTGTAGTTCCTGTTTCCTTACCAAATTTGCCCATTTCATCCTTCCCTCAGATTGGGTTATCTTTATTGCTTTTATTTTGATTTTTAGGCCTTGAACATTTTCTTTCACCTGTTTGTTTTTTCTTGGCATTCTTAGTATTCTTTAAGGGATTTGTTGATTTACTCCAAATTTTTTGCTGTCTTTTCTTTGATTTTTTTTTAAATTTCCTCTTGAAGGTCCTCTACCATCTTCATAAAGTTGATTTTAAGGTTATTTTCTTGTATTTCAGTTGTGTTGGAAAATTAAGGAATTGTTGTAGTAGCAAAGGTGGACTCTGTTTGTGACATCTTGCCTTGGCTGTTGTTGATTGTGTTCTTACAATGATGTCAAGACATCTGTGTTTGGGGTGATTGGTTCTAGTCCTTGATTTCTGAGTTTGTTTTTGTTAGAGGAGAGTTTTGTTCCTTGGTTTCTGTTTCTTTTTGTTTTATCATCTTTGTGCTGGTTTTCTAGTGCCTCAGTGACCTTTGATTTAGTAGAGAGTCTCTGTAAAAGTTTGGAGCTTGTTCTCTGTCGTTGCCTTGGTCTTTGGTGGAACAGGTGGTCTGAGATCTTCTGACTAAAGTGGCTTGTACAAAAGTAACAGGAATTCTCCCTGCCCTGAGTTGGATGCTGGGCTTGGCCTAAGCACTGGTGATGATGAAGGAAGGGCAGAAGTTGAGACAGTTTTGGGGAGCAGAATTTAGGGAGTTGGGTACTCCCCTTAGTAAGTTGATCATTCCCCTTTTCTTTAGACAGGTATGGTCTACACCAGAGTGTTAGAAGTCTGCCATGATAAGGAGCAGTATGGGTGGGAGGACAAAGGCTGTGGAATAGGTCATGGGGAACAGAATCTGGGGAGTATGGCAGGTTATTCTACTTTAGTTATCAAATCAAAAAAATAGGTTGTTTATTAGAAATAGTAAATGTATCAGATATGAAAATAAAAGTTTTCACTATTATATAATTTAAAATAAATTCTAAGACATTTAGAGAATATTCTACAATACTCTATGTATGCTTTTTTAAGCATAAAGTTGGGTAAATTAGATGCTAAAAATGACAAAATAAACCCATTATTTTGACCAAATTAGTAAAAAATGAAATATATAAAACTTAAACTACTTTTAAGGTTTTGATTAAAAACTACACTTGTTGCATTACTGTTTCTATTTTTAACCTCAAAATTAGCAATTTAAAATACATAGTGAGTCATTTTCTAAAATACTGATTTAATGGCTACATTGTGCTTTACTGTATGATCATGCTATTATACTGCAGGATTTTAACTAATTATTTTATAATTCCATAGTTTTATTATCATACAAATCAAGCTTAGACCAGATAAATAGATATGAATTCTGTTCTTCAACACATTTCTATTTTTAAAATAAATCTTCTTAAGTAGTATTAATGATATGAGAATAAATTTTAAATAATTTTTGACATACATTGACATAGTACTCTTTAAGCATTTGGGCTAATATATTTCCAAAGTAGTGAATGGCACTTTAAATGCCTAATGAGTGTTTCTCCCTCTGCTGTCTCCTGAGTAATAATGCTGTGGTTCATTAATTAAACATTCATGCATTTGAGAATTCAGGTGGCACACTCTACAAGGCTTTTAAATGCTTGAAAGCTATAGCCCCTCTTTTCCATGCATTTTCTGTTTAGAATACAAACTAAAGCACCAATTAGATTTGGAGCAGTATTTGTCTTTTAATCCTGTAAATATTAGACAAAAATGAGAATACAATTCCAAAAGGAACCTCAGTAAAAATTTAAACACATCTCTTAAAGACTGTATATAAGTCATACTGGTGTGTGACTCAGATAGTATTACTATGGATGATTGACAAGGACCACAAGGGGCAAGGACCTGTGTAATGATACTTCATTTGTATTTTAATACATAAAGCTTGCCTGAAATCTGAGAGTAAAACAACCACCTTGGTCAGACATACAGACCAGCAGTTGTGACACATACCTTTAGTCCTGAGAGCCACAATAGTTTGCCATAGAAATCAAAGAAACAGGGCAGCAGTAGTGTATGTCTTTAATCCCAGCACTAGAGAGGAATATAGGACGGGAGGAGACAACTCTCAGCACAGTCTCATTTTGAGGATTTCTAGAAGCAGGATCATCATTTCAGACTGAGATATAGAGGTGGTTGGCTGTTTTCCTTTTTTGAACTTTTGGTTAAGCCCCAATATATGACTCTGGATTTGTATTAATCTTACTACAGACTTGGATTCAAGTTATAGCACAACACAGTACAAAATAAAGCTTTTGTAATTGTAGAAGCCTAACAATAACCATCTAAGAAGCATGAACAATGTAAAAAAAATATTCATAATTAATAATATATATGCATTAGGCTCCTAGAAAAGTGTTTCGGAGTCAACTCGATCCAATTAGATAACAGTTGTTTTAATAGATATGCATATTTCTGTGGTTGAAGAAGGAACAGTGAATTGATATTTTTTTTTTTTGCAAAGATCAAACTACTCTTCATGTCTTCCTATGAAAAAGTAAGCTGGATGAAATGGACCTAAATGTTGGTTCAGGGGAAATAAGAAGAAACTCATAAAATAAACATTTCTTTTCCCTCTTACCCCTTTGCTTAGTGTTATTTTTATATAATTTAGTCTTTCTTGTGGCATTGTATATCTATTTGTTGTTCCCTTAAGTGTGAAATATCCCCTAAACTGATGTTTACAAATATGTTTAGGTTATCTGATGTGGGAGTGTTCTCCTGTATTTTGTATCACTGTTATTGGTTGAATAAAGAGCTGCCTGGCTTATAAAATGGGTCAGCCCTTAGGTGGGTGGAGTAGACAGAACGGAAGTTCTGGGAGGAGAAGAAAGGAAGTGAGCCAGACGCCATGAGGCTCCTGTGGGAGATGGAGGTACCGTAGAACTGTCTGGTAAGTCACCCACCTCGTGGTGACATACAGACTTTTATAATGGGTTAGTTTATGAAGTGAGGGCTACCTGGGAAAAGGCTAGTGATAATAAGCCAGGCAGAGTTTAAATGAATACCATCCTCACATGGTTATTTCGGGTGCGGGCAACCAGTGGTTGAGCGGGCCAGCAGCTGGGGGCATGGGAGCCAGGGGGCTGGGGAACACAACATGCACCTCTTCACCTAATTACAACAGTTATCATTATTATGAAATTTTTAAATTATTTTCTTTAGTTATGAAAGAAAAAACTTACTAGGTATTTAGTATTCTGTTGGGAGCTGTTTCTTAAATGTTCTACTGGCTTTTAACATGTCAATTCAGCAATCTGCTCTTATAGGCTAGCACAGCCTTGTTTCTGATATTCTAATTTTCTCTTGCATGTCCTATACGAACTTTGGAAAATACCGTTATGACTGTTGTGAATGTGCCTTCTGTGGCAGAGAATTAGATTTTTCTTGTCTCTTTTTGGAGTATCATGAATACCCTATATAGCCACTTGTACATTTCCATAGTCTGTGTCCTTGTTGACAGTTCCAGTCCATCCACCTTATCTTCAATACCAGTATCCTTTTACTCTTATTTCTTCCTGTTGAATTCTTCTAACATATTATCTAACACCTTCTCCATTTCTGTCAGCTGTTGTGTATTTAAACACAATTACATTTGGTGTTTCTATGCAGTTTCTTCCAATTCAATCCCCTAGAATGCTCTTACTTTAGGGTTAACATATTTTGGAGGTGTTTTTATTGTTTTTCTCATGTTTCTTGCTTTACTATATTAGGGTTTACAAATATGTTGCTATAACACAGTTTTGTTTGTTTTATAACACTGATATTCTTTATTTTGAATTGAATTATTTGTAATGTAGTGGAAACTGAGTATGGCAGTTATATTTTGATTTTATTTGGGACCACCAACTCACATTTAACGACTTGGAGATGTCTTATTAGTTATGAAACCTTGGTCATTAGCCTAGGTTTGTTGCACTATTTCCTAAAACTTAAAATAAGCTGCTTTTATTAGCGTATATTTTGCTACAATGTTCAGTTACTTCTACTTTGTATCATATGTAAGACCTCTAAATACACATACACTAAATCATAAATGTAGGAGGAGGGTCCACTTGTTGGTACCCAGCTGCTCAGAGCCCTTAAATAATCACACAGAAACTGTATTAATTAAATCACTGCCTCGACCATTAGTTAACTTCTTATTGGCTAACTCTTATCAGCAAATTTTTGGCATGTCTAACTCTGGCAGCTCCATGATATCTTTCTGACTCTGCCTTCCTTCTCCCATGCTATAGGCCAAGGCAGTTTCTTTATTCATTAACCAATAAAAGCAACACATAGACAGAAGGACCTCCCACACCATTTTCCCTTTTCTGTTTAAACAAAAAGGAAGGCTTTAATATAGTAAATTACATATAACAAAACAGTTATCCAGCAAGAAATTTCAGTTATAGTACTTATATCTACTTTATCTTTTATCTTAACTAGAGAAAATTGTAACTATAAATTCTTCAACCCCATCAAAGACCACAGAGGATAGACTATTACCTAAGTAAAGAGAAAGCACATTGCAAGAAACTTCCAAAACTCTAGAATTCACAGAGGCACCTCACTGCCTGGACAGTCACCCAAAGATTTTCTGTATTATTGGGCCATTCATTTTCAGCCTACAGTCCCATAGTATCTAGCAGTCTTTTCCATGAAGTAGATAATTTCAAAGGCAGTTCAGTCACTTTCTTCTGTATCCTTCAGAATGTCTCACAGATTCTTTCATGAAGCAGGAACCCTGAAAGGATTGTCTCACCTTTAGGCAAGTTCAGCAGTCATTTCTCTATGGGTCCTGCACGTCCAGTTCAATAGTCTAAGCAGGAGCGTTTTCTTGCCTAATGGCTAGAAAACTCCATAAGGAGCCTCTTCAATGCCCATCTTCCTCTTGAAGTAGCTTGTACGGCCAGAAGCAGATGTGTCTCACTGTCATGAAAAATCTTACATTATTAAAACATTTAAATGCCATATTCTGAAGGTCTCTGAAAGATTTGAAGAATATCTACCTAACTGAAATACATCTCTGTACAGCTAGAAAATCTGAGTACAAGCATGACTATTATAGATGACTCTCTATTTACCTATATTTCTTAATTATGCATTATATTTTTAAATGAGCTACACAAATACAATACCTTAATCAAGATTAGAAATACATACACGTACAACAAAATTGACCTTAAATTTGTATCAATAAAGCAAGATACATACCGGTGCAAAGTATCCATCTCCATAATACATAAAACAATCTTTGAAAACAAAGTAGAGCTAAGGGATCAGCTGTTGGCACAATTGCACTGAATTGGAAAGTGAAATTTGCAGCTTCCTTACTATTTAAACTTCTCCATGTGATGCTCTGTGATGAAGGGAAGAATGGGAGCTTAGACTTAGCAGATTGATGATCTCAAGCTCTGTAGTATGTGGAAAGGGATCTAAATGTCTTCTTCCTCATAGCACTACACAATGGTCTCTCCTGGTCCTACGGGTCCATTATATTTTAGAAATATTCCATTTTTTGTAATGTCTACTGCTCTTTCCTGGGAAGTCAGAAGACCTGTTTGGTGAATATACAGACCTGAATAACTTTGGTTTAAAAGTGTGTCTATCTGGATTCTGATTCTTTAGTTTCTTGTCTACTTCCATGCAGAACTCACAGCTGGATCCATGATAAGGTGCTATTTATCATCTTTGCTGCCATTTTTCCACTCCAGGGTTAAACTTTTGTCATTATTTGGATGTCCTGTTGTTTCAATATCATTTAATATAGATATATTGTCTTTCCTACATTGCATGATCTTTGAATTATCTTCAAAAATCAGTTAATCATTTGTGCATAGCTTTATTAACAGCCTCTGTTTTGTTTCACTTAGCCTGTTGTTCCTATTTCCTATCTTTTTTTATTGTATGATAACTCTTGACAATATTTAGCATCAGTCCAACAACTCTGTCCTTTAGGGAGAGTTCTGGGTTTTGTCCATCAAACTACTCATATTTATTAGTATGTACAAAACTACCTATGCAGTTGAAATGCTATTTTATTAAATCTATACATCAGTTTTTAACTAGCTATCTAGGAAACACTGATTGTTCCTGTACATGAATATAAAATATCTTTTTCTTTTTCTTAACTCATCATTAATATTTTTTATCCAAGTACTATAATCTTCTTCACAGGAAACATTTATGTAATATGAGAAATACAACAGTTTTATTTTACTTAGTCTTAACATTAAAGATTTAAGTTTTACCTATTAATTATTAGCTAGTGATTTCTGTGGCATGCTTTATCAAATTGAGGTACTGTTCTTTTACTTTGAGTTTAGCAATGTTTTTATCATGCTATAAATTATATTAATTATTTTTTAATCTTAAATCAACCTATGTTTTTTTGGTACAATTGCACTTGGATTTATTGTATAACTCTTTTTATACTTTGGTGAAATCTACTAATATTTTGTCAACACATTTACAAAGGATACTAGATTATTGCTTTCATTTTTGTCTTTTTGTATTTCAGACATATTGCATATATATGCATATGTGTGTGTTTTCATCAAACTACTCAATCAATGTATGTAAGTACATGTGTGCAGGTGTGCATGCCTAATTGTGCCCAGAGCTGGAAGAAATCTACTAGAGCTAGAGTAACAGGTTTTTATGGGAAAGCATGACTTCACATGTGAGTTTTGAGGAAAAAAAATCCCACCCCATGTTTGTTCAGCAGGCACTACTAATACTTAAGCTGTATTTTGAGCTCTTTTTCCTGATTTTTAAATAAGAGTATGTCTAGGTTCATACAATAGGTTTGGAACAATTAATTCTGTTCTCTCCTAAGAAAGAACTGTGAGATCATGATAATTTATACCAAATGTCAAATTGAGTCTATTCATAATACGTTCTGGTTCACTCTGCTTTGAAATGTTATTAAATATTGTTTCATATATATATATATATATATATATATATATATATGTGTGTGTGTATGTATGTATATATATATGTTCATAAAAGTTATTTACTTCTATTGTAACTTTGGAAAATTATGATATTTGTCAATTTCCTTCATCTTAATTATCTTGAGTGAATAAATATGCACATATCATTTTATCATCTTATAACCACTAAAGAAAATAACACTTTTTAAACAAAAATGATATATTCCTATAATAGGAGAATGACTACACTTTTTATAATCTTACAATTTATTTATAGCAAAATTAATTAATAACAAGGGCAAATCGTATCCCCCATAAAGTAAAATAAATTATAGACTGTATGCAGTTACAATTAAAATATAAATGCCATAATGCCAATAGCATATTTGACAAATAAGTATTGGTGGGGCTGATTTAGCCAAAATTCAACCACAGAAATCTCTGCGCTTCAGGGAGGTTGCTGCTTTTTCAGATGAACTTGCTTGAGTTCATTGTAATGTTTATCTCTGCTTCTAGGGAATATGATGCTCTCTACTGTCTTCCACAGTCAATTGACATTGATGTCACATGTATACGCCATACAAAGCTCATACACACACACACAGACAAACACACACACACACACACACACACACACACACACATATATATATATATATATATATATAATAAATATAAAATCAAAAGAGGCATAACTAATGCATATTGGACTGAGAGGGATAAAATACAATACAGCCATTGCTAAAGACCAAAGTAGTATTTTTTCATATAATTGTTCATGGATATATATGTTAGTTATTATAAAGATGTAAGAGTTTAGTTTATATTCATGCAATATGTTAGTGGTAACACACTATTCTTCCAAATATACTTAAAAATATGTTCCTATATATTGCAGATTTGGTTTGTTATTATATTTTTTAGATAATGAAAATAGGGCAAACTTCCATGCATTTTGTTTCCATTTTCCAATGTAGTTTTAATATCAGTATTTACATTGTTGCATATTTCTATGGCTTAAAATTTTTGAAGAGAACATTCAGAGAACTATGCTTAGGAATGCACAGGAAGATTTGAGATAAATTTCACAAAAGAAATTCAAAGGAAACAATACAATTCTGTAAGCAATTGGTTCAAGAACAAAGTCAAAGAAATACACTGAACATCAAACAACAGAATACCGAATACATACTTTTTTATCCTATAATGACAAGTTGTCCTGAAACTCTGATATATTAAATTCTTCACTGTATTTTTACCTCTTCTATATTTATTCTGCAGAGTGAACAGCACAGATCCATACTCACAATAAGTGACATTAATATAATTTTTAAATATATTACAAAATGATACCCCTTTAAAAGGAAACACTGGACTGACAACAAGCATATGTCTTACATTGACACTTTTCCCAACTATGATATTGAAACAAAGGAATTTTAGCCTAGGACAGTGCATGGAATAAAAGAAGGCCAATAACTTGTTATGGAAACTGTCAAGAAATGAATTATTTCATCACAATTAACTCACTGCAATACGTGTGCGTTGTTAGCTATTTTCAGATAGAAAAGAGCATGGAGGTCAGTGTCTCCTTGTCTTTTATAGAACATTCAGTTACACTATTATGAATTGAATTGAAAAATTATGGTCATAACTACATGACCAACTCTAACTATCTCAATTCTGAACAAGATGATGATGATCATGATGGTTAATATGAGATTATTAATCATAAAGCTATCTCTGGACCTGTCATAAGCATTTTGTCCAGTCATTTACTAGAACTGGCTGTAACAATGTAACAAAGCTACATGTGTGGTTTTTAATAAGTTTCACAAAAACTAAATTCTCAGTTTTAGGAACAAGGACTTCAATTTTAATCTATCAGTATTCTAAATGAGCAAAGAATGGAACTACTTAAAGCCTATATATAAGACAGCACATCAGTCAAAACCAATGTAAAGTGTGGAAAAATGGAGAGTCCTTTGTTAAAAAATCACTTGACGTATTATTTGGAAAGATAGCAATAAATCATATTTAGAGATTTCTTATTCTTAATACTTTATTTATAATTCATTTTTATTACACTGGAACTGTATATGTCATGTAAAAATATAAATATGTGAAATACAGTATGGTTTAGATGTATATTGCTATTAAATTCTGATCATAAGAACTTCAATATTTGGTAAAGATTTAAAACAAGTAATAAGAGCTGGGGATTCAGTTAAATTTTACAGTACTTGCTTACATTGTGATTTTAGCCAATAAAAAATAAAATAAATAATAAAATTCTTTCTTACATGTAGAACTTAAATTCAATTACAGAAATATGTAAATGGAAAAGATATAATAAACTAAAAATGAGAGAGAACAAATATTTATGGCGTGTCAAACTCAGTAATATAACTGTACCAGAATCCCTGCATCAAAGGCTCTGAAAACATAATACAATGGTAGTAAAATGTTTGTTACAAGGTAGTGTCTTCCATATGTGATGAAGCTGCACCCTCAAGTCTGAAACTGGGAAAAATAGATAAAGAAAATGTGATACATTTACACAATAGAGTACTATGCAAGGGTTAAGGGGTTAAAAGCAATGACATCTTGAAATTTGCATGCAAATGGATGGAACTAGGAAAAACATTCTTAGTGAGTTAACACAGACCCAGAAAGATGAACATGGTATGTACTCACTCATAAGTGGATACTAGCTGCAAAGCAAAGAATATTAAGCCTATAGTCCACAACCCTACAGAAGTTAAGTAACAAGGAGATCCCTAAGAGAAATAGATATATCCCCCTGGGAAGGGGATATAAACCTCCTGAGAAAACTGGAAGCATGGGGGTGGTGTTGAGAAGTGAGGGCTGAAAGCAAAGAGGAAGGGAGAAAAGGATGAGGAAGGAGAATTTGAGGGAAAGGATAGTTAAGATGGGAGAAGGAAAGAGGCAGAAAGCAAGGAAAGAGACTGGTGTTAGCAACAAACTTGGCACTAGAGAAATTTCCAGGAAACCATAAGGATGACCCAAGCTAAGACACTAAGCAATAGTGGAGAGGGTGTCCGAACTGGCCTTGCCCTGTAGTCAAATTGATGACTACCTTAAATGTCACAAGATAACCCTCATCCAAAAACTGATGAAAGCAGATGCAAAGAGCCACAGAGGAGCAATAGAGTGAGCTCCCAAAGTCTAGTCCTAGAGTGAGAGGAGTGAGAATATGAACAAAGGGGACAAGACCATGGTTGAGATACCCACTGAAACAGCTTGCTTGAGCTAATGGGAGTACACCAAACCTGGACAGACAGGGAATGATCCAGCATAGGACAAAAGTAGGCCCTAGGAATGAGGGTGACAGTTTTATGGCTAGGGCAGACTGTGGGTCCACTGCTAGCGGGACTAGGATTTATCCCTACTGCTTGTACTGGCTTTTTGGAACCCATTCTCTTTAAAGGGATAGTTCCTCAGCTTAGATATAGTAGGGAGGGCATAGTCTTTCCTCAAAGAAATGAGCCTTACCCTCTCTGACGAGTGGATGGGTATAGAGTAGGGGGCAAGATGGAAGAAATGAGAGGAGGGAAGGGAGTGGGAACTGGGATTGGTAAGTAAATTGAAAAAAAAAGATTTTTATAAAATAAGAAATTTAAGAAACCTTAATGATAATTCCCTAATGCTGCCAATACTGATTATACTAGGAATACTGTTATCTTCGAGTCATTTTGGAAGAGTCTAAGAAAACGCAAAGAAAAACTCCATACTCAAATAGCATGCAAGAACAAAAATCATTCATTACTATACTAGCACACAGCGGATAAACACCTATACAAAATGATGAAAACCCTGAGAGGGGCATACAGGCTCATATTAAACACAGATAGGGGAATTTCAGGAACACTTCCTTAGATCATCTGAACATAATTGGTTAAACAAGCAGCAACTACAATAGTTTGCTTTCAATTGGCTGAGGTTCAGTTTTACCATTTTTGGACATACTAGAGAAAGTTTGGGCAAGTACAGACATGACTCAGACAAGGGGATGTGATCTACAGGACTTGTCCTTGAGATCTGTGGGGCTGCCTCAGATATTTATGTGTTCCCTCTCTAGTCTCTGACTACGATGTTGTTGGTAATGGCCCTTTGTTGGGAGATACATCTGTTTTGCCCGACTCAGAGAACTGAAACCTAAATTCAGTTGCAAAAGTGGACAAGTTTAAACCCTTGAATTTAAAGTGGAAAGTACACTTGCATATTCAACAACCTTAAACATTAGTTGTATGACCAATTAAAGACACTTGCAGTACAATTATTCATGACCAGTAGGGTATATGCAATCATCATGTTTTTTGTTGTTTTGTTAGTTTTTAATATGTTCTGATGACATGAAGGCTTATGAACTGTTCTGGTTTGCTGAGTTTAGTTTTTATTTAGTTTGTTTTTCTTTTAAAGTGTAAAATAAATTATAATTCTCGTAACATAGTGGGTAAAGAAACTAAGAAAAGCCCAGACTTTGAGATTTGCCATGCTTTGGTCTGCTTATATAATTGTACTGCTGGTATACAGAAGAGGTAAAGAGGAAGACCACATTCCTAAAGCTACATCTAATTTCAAAGTTCTAGAGGTCAGGTTATACAAATACCACAGGAAAGAATATTTTATTAAAATATCATTTTAAAACAAATGCTTTTTCAACAAAACTTTCTTTGAAGAGCCATGTTTCAATGCATTTTTCTACTTTGAATGGAAATAGATCATTCACTTGCAAAGTAAACAAGCATACTTGAATTTATTTGCTAGAAAATGTGGTTCATTCTTCTACGTGGAAAACATTATTCATAATAAACTTTTGAAATGTCTGAAATAAAACTAATATTTTGAGGATAAATATTTTTTGTAAATAAGCCTTTAGCTTTTCAAAAGGCTAAATTATATCCTTAAACATTTTGTGTTTTAGTAAGTCAAACTTAGCCCATTGTAAGTAGCTTTATTTTCTTTATGTTGGCATGCCTTCACAGCATGGGAAAAATATAGCAAAAACTTTCAGCAACTAACATGCTGCCATCCATCCATAAATAACAGTTCTTGGAATATTATCCCCACAACAGTCTTAGAAGTCTCTTGGTGCTTGAAGAGAAAGCAAATATGAGCCCTTTGCTTTCTGTAATTCCTTCCTTCTCCAATAATGTTGAGGCATCCTTCAAATGGGTGATTTTAAGGGAGGCTAGGGAATTTGCCTGAGGGTTAGGTGCACCTATAAAAGCAAAACTGTTTTTAAACTGCCCATGTTTCAAAGCCTTGCTTCTAAAGGTGTGATCCCTAGACTAGAAGCATTAAATCACAGTATTCTCATTACAAATAAAAACCTCAGTTGGCAACATTAGTAAAAGTTGAACAGTTGTGAGGGAGAACATATAGCACTTCCCTTTTGTGTTTGGCTAACTCTACTTGATGTAAGGTCTTGCATTTGTATCCAATTTTACAGAGCAAGATCTCATCCTTTCTTCTGACTAATTACATATTATATTACATGTATAATATGTAATTATATTATGTCACACATTCTTTAAACATATTCGTCAGTGGAGATCTTTGATAAGTACGTATCTTAGTTGTTCTGAAACTAATGTCTGAAAGGTTTAGTTATATATTTCAAGGTATCTTGGGAAGAAGAGTTTTAAGGATCCATATGCATACAAATGATATGTTTATGCATGTGAAAATGACTATAATTGTTAATTATGCTTTCTATTTATACATATATATTTATTTTACAAATTAGTGAATATTCACCAATTACATTTGAAGTGTACTAGAATCTGATTTTAATAAGGTACCAGTAGAGTTTGAGATGTCAGAGTTTAAAATTGGTTTAATGTTATTTATCAGTTGATAATACAATGGTTTGTTAAGTAGTTATATAGGGCAGTGTGGGAGTCCCCTTTTCCCTTGGTCTGTTTGTCGCCAACACACAAGGACAAGGGGCAGAAATGAAGACAGAGAGTTTTGTACAGACTGTGAGCTAGTCAGAGACAGGAGACAACTTTAATGAATATGCTCAACTTTATTCCATAGGAATATGTAGGATTGTGAACCTTAGCTGGGGAATCACCTAATTTGCATTAAACAACAGGCTCCTATCTTAAAGCTTCTAGTACAAGTCTTAGTAATCATCTGCAGAAGCACTGTCCTATTGTAATCCCCAGGGAACAATGTCTAATGACCATAGGGACCTCAGGGTGAAAGTTTCTGCAGGGAACTGCTCAGCAGTATATTTTAGGTTTTTTGTTTTTGAATATTTACAAACTCATGGTGCATTGATTGCTTTACACACTCTTAGGGCCAAATATCTGAAAGGAACTTAAGAAGAGAGGTCATTTTATCTTGTAGTTTGAGGATAATATCCATCAAAGAATGTATAGCAGCAAGGTCTTTATTCAGAGAGAACATTACAGACTTGGTCAGATCTGCTCCTCTGTCAACTTTCTAATTGTATCCAGCACAATAGCATAGCTCATAGAATGGTGCCACCCACATTGATCGTGGGTCTACTTACTGCAGACAATCAAATTGAAAAATGCCCTCAAAGTCATGTCTAGAGGTTTCTTTCCATGATGATTCTAAGTCTCACTCAGCTGATAATCTAATTTAACTATTATAGTTCTATACCACGCCAACTCCACATTAAGCTTTTCACTGTAAATTATAACCATTCATTTTTTACCCTGTAAGGCCATGATCACCTCTTAATGCAAAACTTATTTAGTCCAGCTTCAAATGTCTTTATAGATTCTATAAGTTCCAACACTGTTTAAATGTCCAAGTCAAGTCTCCTCTGAAACTAGAGGCAATCTCAATTTCTCAAATATGGAACTTTAATAAATAAAAATACAACTACAAACTTCCAATATACATGGACCCAGAATAAGCATCTCCATAGACAAAGGAAAAAGTGGATATAGAAGAATGATTGAACCAAAACAAGACCAAAACCAAGCAGAGCAAACACTTAATCCTGTAGCCCCATGCCAGGCATTAAGGCAACCTGTTAGAATCATTTGGGCTTCACTGGACTTTCATTACACTAACCCTGAAGTTCTGCTGCCTGGAACATACAAAAATCACCTCCTTGAGTGAGTTCCAATCTATAGTTGCATTTTATATGCTGATATTTTACGATTCTGGAGTCACCAGTATTCTAAATTCTTCATTTCAATTTAATCTTCACATTCTCAGAGTAACACAGTTTCTATAGCTCTTAAAAATAATTGAATATGCATTGATTAAATAAAATTTTGAGAAACATCATAAATCTTTAAATTTGCTTACTATTCTCAGTTCTCACAATGCAATTTAAAGATGACCATTTACTTAACACTTTCCTGATCTGCAACTGGGTAATAAGACTGTAGAGATAAGCAAGCCACAAGGGCAGGTGAAAATAATGCTCACATCGAAACATTCATAGACCATTATATTTAAAATCATAATTGTCTAATTGTAATATAAATTACATATTAGTGTAAATAAAATTTGATAACAGGGTTCATAGATATGCTGCTTCACCAACAATCTCAGCACTCCAGATACTGAGTCAGGAGAATAACAATAATTGTGAGAGTAGCATGGATTATATAAATAGACTTTATCTTCAAAACACAGACAAATTTTAAAGAAAATATCCAGGAATTTGGTAAGCGATAGTAACTATAAATACTGAATTACTTGTAAAATTTCTTCTGTGTACAAATATTCTAAGTGTATATAATGCTATTAAAATTTATTGTACAGAAAAAATTATAATGAACATAATACACCAATATAATTCAAAACAAATATTTTATGGCACCAATGTGTTTAATGCATAATTAGTTTTCAATATTGAAAGTATTGTTTAGAGAATATAATGTAATCTAAAGTTTCCATGTGTATGATAGTGCTATGATGTTATGGTGCTAATGAAAAACTATAAGACATACTAATCAGAAGAAATGTTTGCCCAGTATAGGAAATCGTGACAAAAACCAATGGTTGGGTAGCTCGTGGCATTCACAAGTGAACCTACAACTATTACCTTTCAAAGTAGACATAGTATTAAACTGTCTTATATATCTATTTTATAAACCTATAGATTAGTTCTGCTCTGGCATCTCATCTGGAAAGTTTCTTTATGCAGTGCATTGTAGTCAATGAAAACAGTAGAAACAAATTTTGCTAAAGTGTAAAGAATAAGTATATGTAGTATATAGTACAGCTATACCATAATCTATCTGAAATGCTCAGGAACTATTGCAGAAGTTGGGCCAAAAGTTTTGAAGTTACAAGATTTTGAGAGGACACAGCCAAAACACTGTCTTCTGACATGAAAGGATCATACACACACACACACACAAAATATGTCTGTGTCCATACAGACATTTATGATCACAAATCCTCCCCAAATTTTTTCTTAGATATATATAGTGTTGAATCATCTGAGCTATTTTATATTTTCCATAGGCTCCTAAGAATTCATATTTGTAAAAACAAAACATGAAGCGTTTATTATGAATTCATTATGCTAAATGTTTAAACCAATTACATGATTGCATTTCCACTTTTTTTTTCAAAATTAAAACCTGCTAGTAGATGATTGTTTTAATAATTAACTTAAATCACCCTGTTAAAGGGCAACAATTGAGTACTCTGAGTTTCAGTTCAAATCTACATTAACAATTTTTGGAGGGTGGAGATAGAGGAAGGGTAGATATTAAAAAGGGAATAAGATATCTACATTAAGGGAGTCATTTTGGGATTGGCAAAAGACTTGTCTCTAGAGGGGATCCCAGGTATTCACAGGGATGTCCCCAGCTAGGTAGTTGGGCAGCAGAGGAGAGGGTGCCTGAACTGACCTTGTCCCATGGTTACATTGTTGAATGTCTTGATCGTCACCATAGAAATTTCGCATGATGGATGGAGATAGAGTCAGAGACCCACATTCACATCAGAGCAAGGGATTGAGCTACCAAGGTCCAGTGGAAGAGCAGAAGGAGGGAGAAGATGAGCAAGGAAGTCAGGACCGTGAGAGAATGGCCCACCAACTGAGACAGTGTGCCTGATCTATTGGGAGCTCATCAAATTCAGCTGGACCGGGACTGAATGAGCATATGACCAAACCGGACTCTCTGAATGTGGCTGCGAATGGGGACTGACTGAGAAGCCAATGATAATGGCATAGAGACCTATCTATCTCTTCTGCATGTATTGGCTTTTTGGGAACCTATTCTATATGGATGCACACCTTCTTAGACCGAGATGGAGAGGGGAGGGTCTTGGGCTTTCCACAGGGCAGGGTATCCTGCCCCATATTAAGAAAGCAGGGGTGGTTGGTGGGGTAGGGGGGAGCAGGGGGGGCCTGGGACAAGGGGAGTAAATGTAAATTTTTCTTTTAAATTTAATAAAAAACACAATTTTTCCTGCATACCTTAACCATAATTTCAATTAATTTATTTTTTTCTTTTCAAAACCTACAGCTACTGAAACCTCTCTAAGAAGCACTAAGATTTTTGAAATTCCAAGGTGTAAACTACTTTACAAACTTATGGAGATGAATGCTTTTGGTTAACCTTGATTCACAACTTGTGACAGGCAATGAATTTGGTGACCCTGTACATAATCTTTTTGGACAATTTGTGGGAAATAATGATGATGACTTATTGCTTCTAGCATCACTGGCTAAATTAAGAAAGGAAAAAATTCCTTCATGATAAATTTAAACAACTTCTAGCATCTCAGAGTGATAAAACTGACTGGTTTTAGAGGCACACACAAACAGTCTAGAGGTTCTCAGTGTGCCCTAGAAAGAATCTTCTCTCCATGAGCCACAGAGCTCAGTCTGCCGATAGTCAAACTGAAGTTCTCATTCTGAGATTCAGTAGATTACAAGGAAAATTAATGTTCCAGACTTGGAGGATATTGCTGATTAAAGTAAGTAAGGGCTTTAGTTGGTAGAGAACTGAATCCTGTAAATTGGGGTGGGAGAGCCCCAGTGAGGATGAAGACTTTCTCAAGGGTTTTTCTCACCCATGTGGTCTCCACCATTAGCAAAAGTACTCATACTCCCACCCTTGAAATATTTTCTTTTCTATCTCTGACTAAAGAAAATTAAACCTTCTTTGTCTACCAAGCCATCATTAGCATTATTTTAAAATGTTCAAGAAGAATGCTGGTGTCCCTCAGGAATATATTTGCCTCTAGACTTATAGCCAAATGTAAAGCCAAGCAGCTCCTAATGGGAAATGGAAAATGTATTCCATGAGGTGGTGTATTGCACTAATAAAGAGCTTAATGAGTTTGCTAATTCATCAAAGCAGAAGTATAGGAAACATGCCTGGGAATGGATTTTAAGGGTATGGGATAACGGTAAAAGGAACATAAAACTAGATCAAGCTAAGTTAATTAGTGTGGGTGTACTGAAAGGAGATTCTAGTTTTGACTTTATTTAAAACATTTATAATTTAAATATACATTTGACAGTATTCTTCCTCTGCCTCAAGTCTTTCCAAATCCTCTTACCCTTCCTAATCACCCAACTTTATTTTTTCTCAAAAAATCAACAACATAGAAAACAAAATAAAAGAAGACCCATGACAAAACAAACAATAAACCAAAAGTCCTTGGTGTGTAAACAAAGAAATTACACACAAAAGTTGTGGGATTTATTGTACATGATCACCTTCTCATGAACATGCCCTGTACTGACTGGAATGCTTTATATACCCGAGTCACTATATATGGGAGAATATTGATTTTCCCTCTCCCAGTAAGTATAAGTGACAGTTCAGTTGTTAACCTTTACCATATTGACTAGGCTTCCTTCATTAATTTATACACTCATATATTTAAAATGCAACAAAATAAAATACAATAGGATAAAAAAAGTTAACACTTTGAGTATAGACAAGAGAAACACACAGAGGAAAACAAATCCAAGACAATACACAAGATTCAGAGACTCACTAATTCACATAGTCAGGAATCTTATCAAAACACTAAACTGAAATACGTATACATATACATATGCAGAGGACTTAGTGCAAACCTGTGCAGGTTCTGTGCATGCTGCTTCAGTTGTTGTGAGTTTATATGAACTTTGCTCATGTTGATAAGATCATGTTATCTTGATGTACTTCACCTTAGCTGTATGCTCTTTCTACCCCCTTTCCAGCAGTGTTACCCAAGCTCTGATGGGAGGGATTTAATGGAGATATTTTATTTAGGACTGAGTGTTCCAAGGTCACTCATTATCTGTGTAATGTCTGACTGGTGTCTCTGCATTTCTTGTGAATGGAATTTAAAGTTATTTGTAGAACAATTCACCTAAACACCTCATTGAACTTTCTCCAAAATGACCATAGACTCTAACACAATAATAGTTACAACAGATGCAAGAAAATTAAAGTAATACCTTGCATCCTATCTGACTATATTGGATTAAAGTTGGGTATGAAAAATAGAACCAACAGGAAGATTACAAGTTCATAGAAACTGATAAAATCTCAACTGAATGAAAAAAAATGGCTCAACAGAAATTTTGGAAGGAGTTAAAGACTCTTTAGAATTGAAGGAAAATGAATACAAAACCTGTCCAATAATGAAGGTGGTTCAGAGATGCAAGTTCATAGCACTAAGTGCCTCATCTTTTTTAAAAAATGGAAACATATTATACCAGTTAACAGCATACCAGAAAGCTTTCTACAACAACACCAACAACAAAAAGAAATCACACCCAAAAAGAGCATATGACAAAAAATAATAAAACAACTGGGAGCTGAAATCAATGAACTATAAATAATCCCCCAAAACGACAAAGAATCAATGTAATAAAGAATTGGTTCTTTGAAAAAAGCAGTATGATTGACAAACCCTTATC
>JAQHUG010000245.1:2889870-2908202 GCA_028555095.1 Dicrostonyx torquatus | reverse complement strand
GAATTAAATCAAAGACCGAGAAATTAACACATATACCTATGAACCCCTGATTTTTGACAAAGAAGCTGAAAATATACAATTTAAAAAATGCGTATTTAACAAATGGTGCTTTCATAACAAGAAGTCAACATTTAGAAGAATGAAAAAGACCCATATCTATCCCTGTGCACAAAACTCAAGTCCTAATGGATTAAATACATCAATATAAATCTGACCACATTTAACCTGATAGAAGAGAAACTGCGAAGTAGCATTCAACGCATGGACACAGAAACCACTTCCTAAATATAGCAAAAGTATCACAGACACTGAAATCAACAATAAATAAAAGGGACCTGAAACTGAGACAGTTCTGTAAAGTAAGGAACACAGTCAATAAGATAGGGAGGCAGCCTACTGAATGTGAAAAGATCTTTACCATCCCCAAATCATACCGATGACTGATCTCTAAAATATGTGAGAACTCAAGAAATAAGATATCAAAATTCCAAATAACACAATTAAAAGCAGGGTACAGAACTAAACAGAGAATTCTCAATAGAAGAATCTCAAATTGCCAAAAGACAAAGAAATGTTCAACATCCTTGGCCATCAGGGAAATGCAAATTAAAATCGCTGAGATACCATATTATACCTGTCAGAATGGCTAAGATAAGAACACCAATGATAGCTTATGCTGGACAGAATGTGGAGTAAGGGGAACACTCATCCATTGCTTTTGGGAATGCAAACTTGTGCAACCACTTTGGAAATCAGTGTGGTGGTTTCTCAGAAAATTGGGAATCAACCTACCTCAGGGCCCAGCAATACTACTCTTGGTCATATACCCAAAGGATACTCAATCATACTATGAGGACACTTGCTGAACTATGTTCATAGTAGTATTACTTGTAGTAGCCAGAACCTGGAAACAACATACATGCCCCTCAACCGAAGAATGGATAAAAAAAAATATGGCACATTTACACAATAGAGTACTACTCAACAGTGACAAACAATATTTTGAAATTTGCAAGCAAATGGGAGAAACTAGAAAAAAAAAACATCATCCTTAATGATAGGTACACCCACTGAAACAGTCTACCTGAATTAATGGGAGCTCACCAACACCACCCAGAAAGGGAAGAAAACAGCGGAGGTCTGAACTTGTCTCTCTGAATGTGCATAATAGTTGTATGGCTGTGGCAGACTGCAGGGATACTGGCAGCAGCACCAAGATTTATCCCTACTGAATGTGTTAGTTTTTTGGAATCTATTCTCTTTGGATGGATACCTTGCTCAGTTTAGATAGTAGGGAGGGCCATGGACCTTCACCAAAATAATGTGCTTTTCCCTCTCTGAGGAGTGGATGGGAGGTCGGGTGGGGGAGTTAGATGGAGGAAAAAGGAGTAGGGGTAGGAGTGGGAACTGTGATTGGTATGTAAAATAAGAAAAAAAGATTGTTTTTTTCCTTTTTAATAAATAAGTAAGTAAGTAAGTAAAAAAATGTTTCAGAGTTCAATAACCAACAACACATAGATTAAACACACTTAACATGGCTTTGGAATATACATGTACAAATGGTATGTCATATTGCTTTAATCCAGGTGGGAGAAGAACAAGAAAGGGGAGCTCTCTCTCTCTAAAACATGACAATTATTCCCTTCTTGATTGACTACTGGTAAAACTATTATATAGATTGTGGTAGTTTAAATAGTAATGGCCCTCATAGACTTTATGTTTGAATGCTTGGCTCATAGGGAATAGCACTATTAGGAGGTATGGCCTTGTTGGAATAGGTGTGACCTTGTTGTAGGAAGTGTGTCACTATGAGGGGGGCAGGCTTTGAGATCTTATATATATATAACCAAGCTATGCCACATACACAGCCTTTCCTTTTGCAGCCTGCAGATACAGATGTAGAACTCTCAGCTCCTTCTTCAACATCATGTCTTCCTGCATGTTAGCATACATCTCACCATGCTGATAATGGACTAAACCTCTGAAACTATAAGCCAGCCCCACTTAAATGATTTCCTTTGTAACAGTTACCTTGGTTATGATGCCCTCTCACAGCAATAGAAACTCAAAACATAGATTTAATAAAAGTCTTTATAAGTTAGAATTTTAGGAAAGCTAATGCCAGGTGTATTGATGAGACTCCAGTTCTTGAGGTGTTTGAGAGAATTTATACAATGAGAATCACTGTAGTATTTGCCCATACTTGACAATATGAGTTGTAGCTTTACTGGTTGATATGTATTTGCTATAGAACAGGAGAAGAGTTGTTCATGGTAAAAAGAGATGATTCAAGACTATCAGTTAACAGTCACTGAAGGCTGGCTGTTTGTTTCTTAATTTCTCTTCAGTAGTTGAGGAAGGAGCCTTGTGTGATTCCAGAAAACATTAACAGCAAATCTCCTTGGTCTCCTGATTTTGAATGACCCAGTTAGTAATTGATTGCCCCTTTGCTTTATGACTTCAACAGGGAAGCATCTACAGCAGAAGCAGGTGATCAATGCAAACTGTTCACTTCATCTCTGATTTAAGAAATGCCCCAGAACCCAAAAGTCTCATAAAGACTATTCTCCTCCCAATGACTATCTTAAGGCTTCAATCATCACTCATTCAGTGGTGCCATGTTGTGGATGAAACCACCACTGCAAGCATGTTCTGTCCAAAGACAGGATCCAAACTGTAAGGCAATGTAAAGTCTCAGGTAACATAACAGGCAAAATTATGGTTTCAGCATTTCTTAATAGTAGAAGTTGTTTTGTGCCTAATTTTTCCATCAAATTTCATGTGATAATAAAAGAAAATAATGTTAACTTTTTAATTCCATCATTATAACACACATCAAAGTCTGAATATCTAAAGAAAGCACTTAATAACTTATGAAAAATAAGTTTAATTTATGCTATTGTCAAGCAAGTGACCCAGGATAATTTTATACTCTCCAAGTGTCTTCTTCCATCTTTACTTCCTGTGCATCTTGTATGCTACCTATTCTGTTTAAACCTGATAAAAAGAAGGCAGATAGTCAAGTAACTTTAATCAATAGTTCCTTAGCATATCTCCAGTTGGAAATACTACCTGGATATTATCTCCCATTTTAACTGAGAAGTTAGGAATTGTTCTGTGGAATTTTTCTCAACTTAAATCCCATGTTTAACTAATTCTACACAATTCCACTGATTTCTACCATTAGAAAGCCATGTTTAGACCTTCAAAAATTAAATGGATTTGATTCTATTGGAAGAAATGTAAACTATGACAATTGTGGATTCTCTAAAATAAAAATGTAGATACTTTATGAGGAAATTAGTTAGAAAGTACATTCACTCTTTCTCAGATCTTTCTTAAATAAGCAGCAATTGCTTAATTTCTCCAGTTTACCTTAGGTTAACTGGTAAATTGTGCTAATTTCCTTTTTCTCTTTTGCCACTTTACACAAACACACACATACACACACACAAACACTTTTCTTCCATCCTCTGCATGCACAAAATGTGTTTCCCTGGTTCTCATGGATTATTCTGATATGTAGAATGTTGCAAGTCATGATTGAAAATATCACTTCTCTGGATAATGTTTAGACTGCTCATCCACTCAACCTTTCACTATATCAACTGTTATTGATTCTGTAAAAAAAAAAAGAAAAGAAAAAAATCCTCTGTTCATGTATACCACTGTTGCACAGATGCAAATTCTAGATGGATGTATTAGGTTAGTCATTACTGAGTCAAGCCTAACTAGTCATTTATGTTGAGTATCAAAGATATTTTAGTTTTTAGTTACTACAATAAACACTCTTTCATTAATAACCATTATTTCCACAACTGCTCACTTCATAATTACATTTATTGTATGCATTTAAGACCAAAGACACTTTATAATTGTTTGGTTAAATTGTTAAAACTATTTAAAAACTGAACCACCATGTCATGTAAAACAGGCACATTAAACTCAGATACATCATTTTATTATCTCAGAACTCCACTTACATTGCTATTCTAGTAATATATTGACTGTGTTTCTTGTTAACTTATGAAAATTCATTGGCAATAAATATTTTGGTCAGTAGAAGAGGAATAAATTTTGTAACAATTGTTTCAATTAATAACAGAATTAAGTTACCCATTTAATTAATAACTTAGTAAAGTAATACAGCTATATCTACACTCAGTTGAGTGATTTTGTTAACATCAGATTTTGAAAACCTTTCAAGGAAGATTTGATTAGAGTTAAAACACAATTATCTTGAATTAACAAGTACATTTTTTTCATATTAATTATATTTGGTATACTTTATCTATGTAAATCTGTTTTTGTTATCCAATTCTACTAAAATTTATTATTGTATCAGTGTGAATTTATACTTAAAGACTTACATATTCCAAATTTAAAGTTTATATATTGGTTTTGGAGAAAATAATCTATTGCATTAAATAAATAGGGTTAAATGAATTTTTTTGTTCTTGTGGAATCACTTGTATTTAGAAACATTTCTTTTAAAAGTCATTCAAATGTTTTACCTATTATATTCATTTTAAATAATCTTAAAATAAATATAACTCTAGTGATTCAATTATAGTACAGGTAATTCATTACAATTGCCTTTATTTTATTTTATATATATTTTATATATATATTTTATATATTATTTATTTATATTATTTTATATTTTAGGGAAATCTCAATTGAAGTTATCCTCAGGATAACTTAACTGATTCAATTAATAGTATTCAGATTATGTTTCACTAGGGTCAACTTTTAAATAAGTACCAAAATGGGTATAGGAGCATTAGTGTGAACTCTGTATTGTCAGCTCATAAATAAAATTATAAAACTAGCAAACAAGCAACAATGATACCTTAATTTTTAATCTAACTTATTTTGCTGGGGAAAGAAAATCACAAAATCTTGGCTCTCTACTCTAAAACAGAAACTTGTTGATTGGTCCTGGAAAAAATATTTCATTTCATTTCTCAGAATGAAGCTACTTATAAAATTCAAGTAATTCAGATGATCTTGATCTTTTTGATTGCACTCTTTAATGACAGTGATAAGTTCTCTTTCCCTTAGTTATAATCAGGAATGGGCACTCAACTAAAATATCAATACTAATAAAAAGCTTTAATGTTACATGCATATGTACATTTGTGAGTGTGTGTTTCCTTTAGTGTGTGAGCGGGTTTGTGTATGCACATGTGCACATGTTCTTACCTGCATATGTGTATTGATGTACATGAACACATATATGTTTTGTGTACATTAAAGCTCCACATGGACATGTGCTCTTTCTCAGTTGCCCCTTGAATCTACCTATTTCTGTTTCCTGAGTGCTGGGATTACAGAAGTGAGCCAAAGTGTTAACATTTGTACATAGATACTGGAGATCAATCTCAGGTCTTTGTGTCTTTAAAGTAAACACTTTTCTAACTGAACCATTTCCAAGCCTCCAATGTTTTTTTATGTAACACTACATATTACTTGTAATAATTTCGATGCAATAGGGAGAAGTGGGTTTAACTGTTCCATTTCCATGCGTATTTTTCCAACCATTCTGCTCCCTTCTTCTCTCTTACCCATTTCTTCCTTTGTGCTCTCATGGCACATATCTTCTTTTAATCTTCCGAGCTCTTCTCTTCTTCTCAGTCACCTTCCTATTTTCAGTCCTACAGGTATATCAGTGTCCGTAAACTTATATGTAGATTTCTGTGAGAGAGTAGTTAGATTACTCGTTTTCATGTTTCCAACTTATTTTGCTAAGCATGACATTCAGCCCCATCCAATTTGCTGAAATTGACACAATTTCATTCATCTTTTCTGCTGGAAAAGATTACATTGTAAAATAAAAGATTAACCATATCACATTTTGTTCATCTGGTCTCCTGCTGGCGGACATTCAGACTGCTTCCATATTGTGACTGTTGTGAATGTTGCAGTATTAAATATGAAAGAGCAAGTGTTTCTATATTATGCCAACTTAAAATTACTTGGATTTATTCCTAACATATGTGAATTGCGTCCATTGCAGTTTGTGATGCAATCATAATGATCCGCATGGTTTTCTTTCATATCAGTTACATTCCCGACACGATGTATGAAGATAACCAATTTTATGTAAATTTGACTGCATTTATTTTTATTTTTTTTGGTGACAACTAACTTTTCTTATATGTAATAGCATCTCAAAGACATTTGTAGCTGTCTGATGATTGAGGACTTTGAATATTTTTCAAATATCCATCATCTTTTTGGACGTCTTCCTTTGAGAATGACTATTTATTAGTCCATTTGCTACAAATTTTAAACATTTTATTTTCATTCTTTATAATTAGCTTACATATTTCCCTACAGGATTTTCCTACATTTATCATTTTAGTTGCTTCTTCCTTATTCCTAGTCATTTTTTCTGCCCACTTTCATTGTTGTTATACTCATAATCCTAATATTTTGTGCTTTCATTTTAATTTGCCAATTTCCTCCCTTAGAGCACTCTCTCTATGTGCTCAGAGATTATTTCTTGACTTTTGCCGACATTGCTCCAAACTATACATGCATATTCAACGTTAACAAGCTGAAATCTTCATCTGAGAGAGAACATAGAATATTTGTCATTTGCGATTCTTGTTTAATCCCTTACCTTTCATATAATGTTTTTCATATCAACCTATATTCCTCAAAATATCTTAATTTCAATTTTCTTCATGATTGAAAATATCAATGTGTATAGCATATCATGTTTATTATTATTATTTTATGCTTAGTTCTAGTCTTTAATATTTTTTGTTATTTTGATATGGAGTAGTAAAAATACAGTATAGACTTTACAATCAATAGATTTCACTTTTATCTAATTTGCAGACAACTTGTTTACTTACACACACACATATACTTACACACACACATACACACACACGCACACACACACACATACACACACACACACACACACACACACATATATATATATATAACCACTAATAACTTTTTAAGAATGCTTTAGTAGTTTAAATACTCATAATTTTCTATTGTTGTTATATCAAGACATAATGAGTAAAACATACACTATTTATTCAATGACAAGAACACATCTATCAAAATTTACTTGGAAAAGTCATTATTTTATAAGAAATGAAAAATAAGTACACAATTAGAAATTAAATATAAAGTGAGTCTTATGCCAAACCCATTAAAAAGGAATAAATGATATGTGCACTAATTAGAGATGATTTTTGAAACTAATGATCTTTGACATTTTGTTCTTGTGGACCATTGTCTAACATCTTCATTTGTTTAGAGGAATAAAAAAAATCAAAGAATGTGAAACATTTAACTAAGGTTCACAGAAAAAAAAACCTATATGCTAAAGATCCTATAAAGCCAATTGACTGTTTAGTACTTCGTGATTGTGGAGAGCTAGAAGACTGAAGACCAAGAACCAAATTGATTTATATATTCTTATCCCCTTTTATAGCTATAGAGGTTCCACCTCTGTGTATCCCAGGAGGAACATTTTATAATGCAGCTTTCATCAGCCCAAAAGTTAAGAAAGCAACCAGACAACACAAAGAAATCTACAACAGAGAATTCCACTTTTCTGTATTCTACCTACCCATGTTTCCAGCAACATATTTGAAAAGAGCCTTGATGTATGACTTTCATTTTTTGACTATAAAAAACTTAAAACACCATTTTCACTTTGGACAATGGTAATTTGGTAACATGTATCTAAGATTGCAGGTCATGATTGCTCATATTGGGCATGAAAATAAATTATATTTTAGTACTTTGAAGGTTGAGCTGCTATTTGCACTAAAATGTTTTAAGAATATTTCCTCTTTGGAAGTGAAAATTTTTCCCTGGAATGTAAGATGTTAGTTTAAGTTACACTGATGAAAGAAGAAACTGAGTGTATGTTGAAAAAAATAATGATTTTCAAAGTCTATCCCAGGATTTGTTCCACATTTTTTTTTAAATGTTTACAATTAATATTTAATATATGTTACCATTTAATGTACTTTTGCAATTTATTCTTTTTTGGTTTTAATCAGTGGTTGCAGATGAAGCAGTGGTAGTTATTAGAACCATCAGTTTCCAAATTTGACATTTTAATATAATTAACATTGTTATATAGTTTCTTGTTGAAGGAAGACATTCACTAAGCCATTAGGATGAAATGGCTGTTAAGTATATTTGCAATTCCAAAAATGTCTTAATTTGCAAACACAAAGAACTATAAAATCCAAGTGCTCACTAGGAAGCCAAGCAGTGTGTAAAATATTGAAAGAGCAATCTTCTGAGAACGCAGAGATTTATGTTTATATGTTTTAGTGCAACAGCGAGAGCAGTAGCACACAACATATATGGCATTGTTCAATGAGTTCCCTTTGCCAAATAGGAAAGACAGTTTCTCTTTCCTAGCAGAACATTCAAGAATCCGACACATAATAATGAAAAATATAAAACAATAAATGTAAATAAGGCATTACTGTAGCCCTTTTCCTGTTGTTTTCCCACCATTTCTCCAGTCAAGACTGATGATAGATAGTAGTTTCAAAGCAACAATAGAGCACAAAATTGTTTTACTTAAGAAAAAAACATCCTCTAGAGAGAAAATTTTTAAAAGTAAAGTCAGAGGAAAATATGCAATACTATTTTGTTCCTGTTGTTTGCATAATAAAAATGTTTTTTAGGTAAGGAAGGAAAACCTAGATGGAGTATGGGTGTGGTACAGACATTTGCTGGAAGGTAAACAGGTCCTTGAGTCATGCAGCAGCAGGGGAGGATTGGATATGGCAGAAACTAAAAAAACCACCAAAGTAGCAAAAGAACTTCCTTTCATCTATAGACGTTAGAGAAGATGGTTCATTGAGCTAGAGAAAGGGTCTTGTTTGAGTGGCAAGTCTCTGGGTTTAGGAGATCAGTGAACGTATAAACAGAATCCAAAATCCTAATTAAATTTCTAGCCATAGCCACATCATACACTGGAGCTTCTATTAGGAGGTTAGCAGCTTTGAGAAGGCACCACATAGGATGCCAGTCATGACTGCTCTTTCTACAGCGTCAGTTTCTGTCATCAAACACATGCTCAACTTATTTTCATGCTCAATGAATTTCAAATACAACTTGCAAAATTATAGTTCAGTATGCTAATTAATTTTAACATCAAGAAAAATTGTCCATTACTTGGAAATGGGCTAAGTAATTGTTGTTGTTTAGTAGGTCCTCTATAGGCTATTTGAGTCAATTGAGTTGTGAAAATTTGTCTTTGATTATCAGCTGTAGAACCACTGCAATAGAAGTCAACCTGTAGAAACACTTGTGTGACAAACATGCAAATGATCCTTGCTCACAATGATTCAGATGATTTTTGTCCTTGAGAAAATACAAATGTCTGGAATTAAACTTTAATTTTAACTGACTTTAATAATCTATTGTCTTTCCTACTAATGGACACAGTGAGTAAAATGCTTGACTAGTTTTCATATTGTATTTATATAGAAGTAATAATTGGAAGAACATAAGATAAAAATTTAAAAGCCTTAAGGTGGCTTCTTACAGTGTTTTGTCTCGATTTTATTGCTGTCTCTCCCTGAAAATCATTGAATACAATTTTATTCTCATTTAATTGAAGTAAGTCAAGCTATTAAATGTTACTATGCAGGTATGTTCCCCTCTAGAGTTACTGAGCTCTTTCTCAAATATTTAAAACTATAAATTTAGATGAATATGGGGTTGCAGGAACTGAGGAAGGTGGAGATGTCAAAAACTTGGATGAAATGGGAGGAAAAATGACTTCCTTGAGACACAATCACAGTATGGCTCTCTTGAACGGTTCCATTCTCTCTCATCATTTTGTTCTGTTTGTGGCTGCTGGAATAATTAAAGGAGTGGGAAGTAGATTCCGTTACTATCTGCTCTTTAAGCTTTGCACTCAAGTTGATTAATGCGTTCTTTACACTTGCACTGGGCTGCACTACATTTCCTTTGTAAGTAATGCTAATTAGCTTGAACAAGCAACTGGTGCTGGCAAAGCTGCTGTTTGAGTTGAAATAACTCCTGGGAGACTGTGATGCTGCTGGAAGCAAATCAATGAGAGAATTGATATGCAAAATGCATATTCATCGGCTTGTCATTTTGACAATCTGTCATTGAGAGCCTACTATGTGTACTGAGGCTGTTAGTATGAAAAAATTAATATTCATATAAAACTGAACTTAAATGAATCTGTTTACATT
Source organism: Dicrostonyx torquatus (assembly GCA_028555095.1). NCBI lineage: Eukaryota > Metazoa > Chordata > Mammalia > Rodentia > Cricetidae > Dicrostonyx > Dicrostonyx torquatus. The sequence goes on along the minus strand of JAQHUG010000245.1, from coordinate 2,897,976 downwards.
TAAAAACGGTTATGATCCACACAGCTAAAGACAAAGATTAAGAAAGTGTGGGATGTGGGAGATAGGGGAAGGATGTATAGTACAGGACTCTTTACCCCTCATTGATTTATTCAGTTGATGCCAATAGATGGTTTTAGGTAGAAAATAATGTGTGAGGAGATAGAGATTTCTCTATTTTTCTTTAAGATAAGCAAAGTATAACAGAGTTTATGGTAGTCTTAAGCTTACAAAGATTTTCTCTTAGGCTGACATCGAATTCCTGATTCTACTTTTCTAATGCTAGTGATTAGAGATTTGAGCCATATATAAGGCATGATACTAGATTCCAATTTGTTTTAAAGGTTAAATTTGTTACTCACTAAGAATCAACAGTAGAGGGTCCAAGGCGGAAAATGACAACAGTTATAAATGATGAAGTTGTATTGACATTGTTTGGTCAGAGTATTAACAAAAATTGCAGCAACAAGTTCCCACTGGATTGGGTGCAGAATAGGAGAAATTAGTGGGAACTAACGTTGTTTTTAACTATTTCTACTTTAGGAAGTAAAAAAGTAGAATGGTAATTTGTTGATTTTGATACAGACACTCTGAGATGTGTCTTCATGTAGCTGACTGAATTAGTATTTTGGTTTTGAGTATTAGTTGATACCCAATTTAAATTCTTGAGTCAAATTTTTCAGCTAAAAGTTAAACTGAATAAACGGCAAGTTAAAAAAAATAGTGGTTTTATGTTATTGACTTATAGTCTATATTAAGTAAGATACATAGTCCATAAATTTTCTGAATTTTGATAATTACATGTCTATAATTATGTAATATACTTATGTAAAGCAATATGCTTCACACTCTTTCAAAAGTGTCCTACTACTTCTAAGTACTCCTGCCATTGGTGGTGTTACATGCTTATCATTTTAGCACTTGAAAGATGAGACAGGAAGATTGTGAGTTAATGTGTAGCAAGAAATACATAACAAGGTGCTGTCTCAAAAATAAACAAACACATAGGCCTAATTTTCAGGCCAAACCTGGGTGATACATTCTATGACCTAGTCCAGCATGTGGGCCCTGATGTGGATTTCCAAACCTTCATGATTATCTCAAGTTGTGCATCCTGTGCAGTAGCCAACTTCACTTTAGACTGCCTGTATCACATGCAACCATGAAGCCTTGCTCAAGATGCACATTGAGTTCCCTGGTCTAGCTGGTAAATTTCCCTGAGCATAGTTTCCACCCCCTGTCCTCATAGTAGTTGCCAGGCCTAAACTTGTGATGCACATGCCATACATAGCCTGCATCAAAGCAAATCCCTTTTGGGTTGTTTCTCACCTTTAGGCTTGGCCTTAGTCAAAGATGCTATGTGACAGTCAAATCTTGTAAGACTTCTGAATCCTAGCCTACGACAACATATGCAATATCCAGGCTTAGCCCAGGTCATAAACCCTGTGCATTTGTCCACTCTGAAGAGTTCCTTGGCCTGTAACCCTTGTGTACTATATTTAATCTCTAGAACTAGATTGTAATGAGCACTTGTGTCACCACTCAACCTTTAGAATCCCTGGAAAATTGTCTGCCTGATCCATCACAAACCATTAGACTTAGCCTCAATTGCACAGCCTATTAAAGTCTACCCTGGTATATGTTCAAGATCCCAGACCACTTAAACTATTCACACATTCCCAGACATAAGTCATCTAACAAATGCTACGAAACATCTACCAGAGCAGATTCATCCAATTGCCCTATACTTTTGGTTATTCATTTATGTGGAGCCATCCATTTCCTCTGATACAAAATAACACTGAATATCTGCCCTAGTCAGGAATGTCTAGATGAACAAAACTGAGTTACTAATTATGATTCATTAAAGTAGATTACATGCTGTGGTCCTTCTAGTCCAACAATGGCTGTCTATAATGGAAATTCAAGAATCCAGTAGTTGTTCAATTCACAAACTGGATGTCGTAGCTGGTCTTCACAATATGCTGAAGTCCCATAAAAGTAAGTTCTAATGCCAGCGAAAGCATGGCTTTGCAAGCAAGCTTGAGAGCAAGCAGGCAGAGAGAGCAAGATTACTCCATGTTTTTCATTTAGGTTTCCAGCTGAAGGTATAGTTTAGATTAAAGTTTGTACTGTCCACCTCAAAACATCCAAATTAAAAATGAGCATTTCCCTTTCAATTTATTTAATTAAGAAAAACATGCTTAATAGGTGTGCCCATAAAACCACAAAGTCTGAAAGCAAAATATATATAGGAAAAAGATTAATAACACAAAATAGCGTAAACATAGAAATTTGAGAAAAAAAGTTTACAAAAATGCCATTGTTTGTATTGACCATGAACCTACCCTGAAGTGTGGCTAATATACTCAGAAACACTCAATGGGAGAATACTAATTTTTCCTTTGCAAGCAGTTGCTAATTAGAGATAGCTGCTTGGCTAGGGCTAGAAGTCAATGCCCAATTCTGCCTCTCTGTGCTAGGACATTATCTGGCTAGAACCTGTTCAGGTCCTGTGTGTGTAACTACAGTCTGTGTGAAATCATGTGTACATAGGTTCCGTTGTGTTTAGAAGACACAGTTTTTTTCATCACCTCTAGCTCTTAACTCTGTTTTGGATTCTCTTCAATATAGGTCACTGAACCCTGAGTAGTGGACTCAGTGCTTCAAAATCTCTTTCTCCACATATTATAAAGCTGCAGATCTTTATGTTAGTTCTTGTCTATTGCAGGATAATGGCTGAGTGAGGTATTTATCTATTAGTAAAGAAGATTATCAGTAGAAATCATTTTATAGCTATTATTTTAGCAGAAAAATGTCCTTCCCCCCCACCCCAGACTCATGACATATTCATTCTGTCTTTTGATCAACGTATCAGTGTCAGGCACTATTATGTGAATGAATGAAAGCCTAAGACAATTAGAGATTTGAAAACTTAATTTATTAAAGACATATAAAGGCTAGAATTTGTGCCAAAATGAATATAAAATTGAAAATCACAAAGCCCAATTAGATAGTTCAAGGGAAGATGTTATAAATAGAATAATCTAGTAGAAGACAAAATATATATCAGATGTAAAAGTTAAGTAGAATAACTAAATCACACAAGCAAAGATTCTGAAAACAAGTTTTAAAAAAAAACATTAAAGAACTCTGTGTGAATTTTGGAGTAACACAGAAAAAGCAAATTTTCTAATTGTAGGCATATATGAAGAAGAATCCCAGGTCAATAGCACAGACAAATGAGTTTCTGAGTAAGTCATACAATAAAACACTCTGGATTGGATGGTGAAAATGTGGCACTAAAAAGGACATAGTAAAATTTAAAGTAATATGAATGGCCATTTGCTACAAATCTTGAGGAGTTATGCCCCAATGCGCACGCACACACACACACACACACACACACACACACACACACACATATATATATATATATATATACATATGAAATATATAAAACTATATCAAATTGAGACTAAAGGATCACTGTGAAGAATGAATCAATGTTAGATACAGCTAATGTCAGAACTTGAGGAACAGAGAAAACAGACTGTAGAAGAAATAAGACACGTGTGAAGAATTCCAAGTAGTTCAGTGAATCAAAAATGAAGAATGCAGTTTTAGTGATGGATAAAGAATCTCTTGATTCTTTGAACTCATTTGGTCATTTTGCCTTTTTCCCCTCCCCCATAATTCACTGCCTTGGAACACTAAGCTTCTAGGGGTATTCTTTAACACTAAGAAAAAGACTAGTGCAAAGTAATAAACATTAAAACTAGAAAGCATAATAATTTTGATATACAGAATTCCTAATTTTCTAGTAAATACTTTAAATGAATAAAACCATTCAATCAATGATATAATAAAAGCAAAATATAAATAGAAAATAAGACTCCCTGCCTTAAGTTCTGATTTACTATTGAATTTAAAAAAAACTGTTTGATACTTTATTTTCCATTCAGACTTACCACCAGCTAGACAATTTGCCCTATTTAAGCTTAAATGTCAGCCAGCTCCTGGATCAAATCTCTTATGGTGAAATACTAACTGCCAACTTGAATCAACTATGTGCCAATTCATTGGTTACAGATTCCTTGTCATATCGAAATTCTTCTATTAAGGAGACTTGGTGAATGCTTTTGGAAGCTTAATAACTCTTGATAATAGAATGAATATGTAATCATTATCTGTGAGAAAATTGTCATGAATTCTTGATCCCCCAGGTCAGTATCAATTTATCACTATTATCCCAGCGGTAATTATGATCTTTAACCTTAGAAAGGCCAGAAATATACACTCTTACAATATGTTTTCTAGAATAAATTTATGGGTGATTGCTATGCTACAGTTCCACTATGATTAAAATTTTCACACTTGGAGGGAATTTACTTAAGACACTGCTTTCTGACTTCATACTGACAAAAAAGTACTTGATAGTCTATTTTTCCATTTAGACTTACAACCAACTATAGTCTTTGCCCTATTTAAACTTAAGTGCCAGCCAGTCCCTGGGTCAGATCTTTTAAAATAGAAAAGGTAAAGCCACAGGATAATCTAAAGAGATGTGAAATATTCTGTCCAGCATAGAAGCTTTTTAAAATATAAGATGTTCTAGAATGAGGTGAAACATTCTATTCTGCAGGAAAACCCTTAAACTCAGAATGAAAACAACTCAAAGGCCTCAGGAACTCCTTAAAACTGAGCAAATTCACTGGTTATTTTTCTTTTCAAGCAGATAAAACCTGTCAGAACTACTGAGAGAATCTTGCAGACATGTCAAGATTCCTGCAACACTCAGAGAAGCTGAGTGGTCTGAAAGAGAAAGACCTCAACCCACCCAGCTAACTTTAAATTATGTAGTGAATCCAAGTTTCCAGCTAAACTGAGCTGTCTCCCATGCTAGGATTAGATTTTGTTCTGTAGACATCAGCGAGTCATTTTTTTGTTCCCGTAAGTAATCCCTCATCTATATTTTTGTAAGTAATACCACTAAAACATATTGGTTTACCAAATTAGACTTTGGTGGTATTTGTACTTAGACCTGTTTTCTGTTCACTATTGGAAGGTGAGTAAGTGCATATTTTTTGTTTGTGTTTTGTTTTGGTTTCGGTTTTTGGTTTTGTTTTTTTTACAACTCAACAGCAATATTGTAGTTTGAATAGAAATTTTGAAGAAAACCACTCTAATGTAATGTTTGAAAATTTGTTGTGTTTTGTAATCTTTCAAGGGACTATAAGAAATAGATGACATTTATTTTCATTTTTGCTATTTCAAAGTGTAAAAAATGTATATTGTTTACCTTATCTTTTGTACTATATCTTTCCTGCCTTTTCTCATCTTAAATGTTATGAAATTTAGCCAGGAATGATAATCCCTAGCTACCAACTGCTGTTCCGGAAGATCCGCTTAATAGACATTATTGTTTTACCCATGGAGCAGTTCTTTGTCTAATACTTGTCCTTAAGAATCCAACAGTCCAACATCATCTATTCAGAGGCATGAGTTAACTTCTGTGATTGTTCTTCATTTCTGGGTGAAGTTATCCAGACATGACCATAGTTGAGCTATTTTATTTATTTATAAGATTTTTTTAACTTTTTGAGTTATATATTTGATATTTCGATCATGTCTACATCTGCTTTCCTCCTAAAATTCCTTACATTTCCTACCCATTCCCTCCCCATCAAATTCATGCTATCTTTAGTGTTGTCTATATATGCAGAAATAAATGGATAGAGACTGGCAACTTATCAAAGGACTGATCCCTGAAGAAATTTTATTTACCCTCCCTAAGCAATGGACCACCAGCAGTTTCTCTAATAGGAGTGGGGCCATGGTAGAAAGCTGATTTGGTATAATATGTGTAGATTATCTATAGGGAACCATTTCTGTTGCATTCCATGTGTGTACAATTTCTGTTACATGCAGAAGACACAGTTTTATTTCTTTCCCCCTCGTAGACTCTTCTCTTTCCTCTTCTGAGATGTTCTTTGAAGATTAGGTGTAAGAGTTGTGTTATGGGTCTCATTTGGGTATGGACACTAAGAAATTACTTGATTTCTGCAATTTTGTCATGTGTTCTTGGCACAGTTTTCAAGATCTGTAATGAGTTCCACCCTATCGAGTATACCTCAAGTACAAACATGTAATTTGGATTATCCACAAAATCCTAATATATTATAAGCCTTGTTAAAATACATAAATAAAATATAGTTAATTGGAATTATCCTACATGGGAACAGGGTTGGTTAGGAAACCTTCACTGAAGCAACTATTAAGCAAAAAGCAAAGTGCAAGTTGTGGAGTATGGGATGGCTCCTTTTTAAGTGGTTAGTGAAGAAATATAAATGATCCAGAAAATAATACCCACATTGAATCTGATTTGCACCCACAACTTGACTGTAAGATCCCCCTGATGAATACAGCATCCAGTTTGTTCACAGGACTTAGAGAATATACACAGATTTTGAACTGGAAGCATTCTCCCTGATATCCAGTTCTTATGGTGTAGGAAGGCAATAAACAGTCTTCTCAGAGGTATAGTTATCAATAGTCCTCAAATATATGTTCTGTTAATAACAACAATAACTGTCTTGGCAACTTGTATGTAATGGTGCAATAGTCATACTAATTTTATCTTGAGGATAACCTGACCTCAGGTATTTTGTAGTAATGAGGAAAAAGAGAATTGCAGATGGCCTAGAAGTTCATTTTAGAAAACAGATAATTCAGTTATGTCTGGTAAAAACTTTATTTGCAAAATTAATCAATTGCATTATTCTATACATTGCCTTGCCTTTGAATATATTAATTATGAATTGTGTAAATAAATCTACTTCGAAGATATACGTAAAGATAAATCATTATCATCATGACAGTAACCATTTTGTTAAATGTTATTAATGCTCATTACTATACATCGTTTAAAGCTAGTGTCTGTTGTAGTTTGTATTTGAAAACATTTTACAGCAAGAAAATAATGTTATTTTATCATTATTGTCAATTTTGATCAACTTTGACAGCATTGTTGAATGCCATGCACAACAAGATAAATTTTCAAAAATATTTTGTTCAAAGTTTGCTCTTGATATCTCTCCTTTATAGATAAACACATTTGCATTAAATAATTCAATAAAGTAGAATTGCAAATCCTATCCCTCAAACACACACACACACACACACACACATACAGAGTCATAAAATAAACATATGGTCATTGAAAAATTTCAATATCTTTCTACAAGTCATAGAAGAAAATAAATAATTTGGTTGGCTCCAAAAAAGTTGATTTAGCGTATAAATAGTCAACTTGTCTAAAACTAAATTATATTAAAGAGGACCCAGTCAGCTTCAGTACAGAGATGGACCATTAGGGAAGACGATCAGTGAGCCCATTGCTTTTTGACTTCTTGTGCCCTAATGGAAAAACAAGATTTAAAAGCATAGACCTTATAAACAGAAGACAGTTTCTGCACAGGGCTTTTTTGGTTTTCTCACTTGGACTAGAAATGTTGATGTTGTTAGTGATCTTCGGTTTGGGAGATATAAGGTCCCAACTGGTTTTTCCTCTTGTGGTGGTGGTGGTTTTATTTTTTTATAAGAACTATAAGAAAGCAACTACCCAAATCGCATAATTGACTCTTTTCCTCTCTAACTCTTTTTTACTTTAATTTAATATTAGTTTCTGTGCTCAGATTAGAACATTTTTTACTATAAAAGAAATAAATTCAGATATTGAAAGAAATGATAGATTCTCAAATGAAACCATTCCTTAATATTATATCACCTAGTTTACTCTTAAATTTATCTTAATTAAAGTCTAGATAGTATTGTGTATATTCATAATATGTGAAATTTTAATATGCATACATATTTAGACAACACTAGTCAATGTATGTTTCATCATTAGTGAATTATTTCAATGGGAACATCTCAAGAAATTGATCATCAAAAGAACAAATAATCCAATAAAAAATGGAGTACAGACCTAAACAGAGAACTCTCAGCAAAGAAATCCAAAATAGTTGAAAGACACTTAAGGAAATGTTCAACATCCTTAATCATCAGAGAAATGCAAATCAAACAACTCTAAGATTCCACCTTACA
>JAQHUG010000245.1:2851747-2862100 GCA_028555095.1 Dicrostonyx torquatus | reverse complement strand
CGCCTCCATTGCTGGTAGGAATGCAAACTTGTGCAACCACTTTGGAAATCAGTGTGGTGGTTTCTCAGGAAACTGGGTATCAACCTACCTCAGGACCCAGCAATACCACTCTTTGGCTTATACAGAAAGGATGCACACTCACATCACAAGGACATTTTCAAAACTAGATTCATAGAAATATTATTTGCAATATCCAGAACCTGAAAACAACCTAGATGTTTCTCACCGAAAGAATGGAAAAGGAATACGTGGTGCATTTACAAAATGCAATACTACTCAGTGGTAAAAGACAATAACATCTTAAAATTTGCAAGCAAATGGATGGGACAAAAAAAAAGGCATCCTGAATGAGATGTCCCAGATCCCAAAAGACAAATATAATATGTACTCACTCATAGTAGTTAATAAACATAAAACAAAGGACAACCAGCCTACAGGCCACAACCCTAGAGAACCTAGATGACAAAGAGGACCCTAAGAGAAACATATTGGATTGTTCTAAGAAGGGGGAAAGAGACAATATCTCCTTAGTAAATTGGGAGCCTGGAGGGCAGCAGGGAGTGTACAAGGGGCAGTGGAAGATGAAAGATGTGTAGGGAAAATGTATATGTATCACATTCTTAAAGAAACAAAAAGATACTTGTCCTTAACATATTGTCTGGAGAAGGACTACAGAAGACTCAACATGAGCCACTGACCTCAATGTGCACACATTTACAAAAACCAAACATGTACAATCTTACACACATACATACTCCAAACACACTTCACTTGCACATACAAAAATATTGTATGACTAAGCATGAAATATCAACATTATGTAAATTTATTGTATATGATTTAAATTACCAGGTAGAAATAAAAAATATGCAAATGCAGGTAACTGATAGAAGATGCATTATGTATGAGTGCAAATGAGACAGTAGAAAATCAACATTGCATAACGGGTTTTGAAGTTTCTTTTAAAGAGAAAAGATATTTTCAAAGGCAAAAATAAAACGCAACCATTCCACTCACACAAATAGACTTCAAATTTAAGGGTGGCAAATTAGAGCATTTTCATCTGAAATGAAATCAGGGTTTGTGAAAATAGCAGCATTTAAACCATGAGAAAGATATAATAGTGTTTGTTTAGAACAGAAAGAACAATTACTGCACATCTGCTATAGTTTTAATAGGAGTTATAAGTTAAGATACAGGAAGAGAAAATAAAAAAGGTTAGAAAATACAAAAAAAATCACTAAAATTTCAGGATCTAAAAGACACATTTGTCATAGTGTTAAGAGGTTATAAAGCTTCAGGAGACCTGGAAGCATCTTTCACATTGGGTAGAAGTTAATTTGGAGAATAATTATAGGGAATGTGCTGAGAATAAGTGACCATGGGGAATCAAGCCTAATTCAGACATCTAAATCAACCACTGAAGCCCCCAAAGTCTGAGGGAACAGCAAAAGCGGAGTGGGAAGGAATATAAATGCCAATAGTGGGGAAAAGTTTCGTGGACACAAATTTACTATTGTTCTCATGATTCACAAAAGATATTATTACCTGTACAAGACCTGTTCAAAATTAAGCCAAAGTTCCATTATGGATCATGGATTCAGGTGACCTAAGCCTAGCTGAGCGGAAATTGGGAGTTAATGGGAATGAGGAGAGGGAAAGTCAGCTTTCTTTAGGACTGTGGTCACTGGTATATCACCAGTGATTCATTGGATGACGTATCCATGCTTAAATGAGAAGTGCAAGTTTGGTGCATTGAATTAAAAGAAAAGAAGATGGGAAATCTCTGGGGAAAGAGAGGGGGAGAAATAAAACTACATAGATTATAAAAAGAATTCATTTTGTGCATATCAAAGAAGTTAACATGGAATAATTTTTATAATTTTAAATTAAAGCTACAAACATAAAGGGGGCAGGTCTTTAAAGATTATTTGAGTTGTAATTGTTTTGTCTTGTTTACAGTTTCCTTTTCCTTATTCTTTTGATTGGAAACATAACACAAAAATAAAAGTGCTGATTCATAAAAGACATATCATTAGGCTGTATTTTCCTCATTATTTTAAAAAGTGTGACATACATATCATACTACTGCCAATTACACTGTCAGACGGCAGACTTACATCAGATGGACCAGTGTAAATCTCTTCTAGTTATAGTTACTGTCACACACTTTGAATCTTCCACAATATCTAATGTCGATATACACAACACTTGCCATACATAAATAGTTAGAATGACTACAGAATGGAGGATTTTGTAAATTTTCAAGCAAAAGCTTAGTTTTAACAAATAATTGGATAAGAAATAAATATAACTAAGAAGACAAGGAGCTTAGCAATTCCTAATTGCCTGACAAGCACCATTCTTCTTCCATTAAAATAATATATGATGATCCTGCTACTTTTCAGCTGGGTATAATAGCTATTGGTCATGTAAATAACTTTTGGTCAATGTAATATTTATGATAAAATGTGTCTTAACTAGAGATAATGGGCCACGCAGTGATTTAATTAATACAATTTCTTTGTGGTTATTTTGGGGCTAAGCTAGCTGGGCAGCTGGGAAGAACAAGTGGGCCCTCTCCCTACAACAAGAGAAGAAATAAAATTTATGGTATACAACAAAATAGTAAGCCTCAGAAAGATCAGGCTAAGGACAGAAATTTTTTACTCTAAGAATTTGCCATTATGATTATTTATCCCATAAAGTTCATTGGCGATTTACAAATACTAACTACCCAGTCAATCTAATGCAATTGTCAAGAACCTCAGAAACACTTGCTATTCAGGGAGCCTCTGATGACAAGGTAGGTGATGAGAATCAAGAAAATCCCTATAATCATAAGTAGTTGATGTGTTCATGGGCAAGATTAAATACAGTGGCAACAAAAAAGAGAATATACAGTCAGTTGCCCCCCAAAATAATTGTGTCCTGCTAGCAATAAGAACCCTATGTTAGAGCACCTGTATGGGAGGTATCTAAGAACCTAGAGGAGAAAAATACTAACTTTTCAAGTCTGTGAAAAAGTAGTGATTTACTGATCTGGAGAAGAGCAGGTACTTCCAAAAGGTACTTCTTATCACCAGGGAACAATTCACACAAGCATATATCAAGGGCTGAAAAATAAACCAATTCCTGTAATGTCTATAAAGTTCAGACAAATCCAGCAGTTTTCCATGAACCCAAAAGACACAGAGTGAAGTAGACAAAAATCTGATTTCTTAAAAATATATTTAAATTCATACTTTTTGTTTAGTTTTTCTGGTAAGAGTATAACATATCAGGGAAGTAACTGAACTCAATATTTCACATAGAAAGGTGAAAATTCAGATTAATTTATTGAAGTCAGGCTTAATCACTTTGTTAAAATATTCCTTCAAGAAAAGTGAATGTTATAATGTGGTACTATTGCATTTTTTCCAGGATAATAAAATTTCCTTCTCAAATAGTTGTCTTTCCCATAAGTTACAATGTCAATTTATATAGAAAATTGTGATTTTACCTATAGGAACACAGAAATATTTATTGTCAGAAATCTTACACACACCAAAAAAAAACGTATTGAAAGAGGGCAGGATATATAACTCAGTGTTTCCAAGCACTTTCTACTCTTCTGGAGGAACCAAGCTTGGTTCCCAGTACACATATGGTAGCCCATAACCTTTAACTCCAGTCTCAGGACCACCTATCTCTTCTGATTTCCTTGATCTGCTACAATAATTTGTTGCACATGTATGCTCAGATACACATACAGCCACATAAAATCAAATGCATTTTAAAGAAAAGAAAAAACAATCAGGACTGAAAGGTAATCCAGTGGATAAATTGCTTACAGTGTTAACAGAGTTGGGGGCACTAGTTCCCACATCAATGCTTGGCAGCTGGGGCATGTGCCTGCATCGTAGGGATTCTGGAAACAGAGACAAGACAAGGTGATATGCTGACCACCGGGAAATGTGCTTCATGTTCAACAAGAGACCTTTGATCAATAAAGTGACAAGTAATGGAGGAAAATACTTGATATCAATTTTGGGCTTCCACTGATGCCTTCACTCACACAAACCTGTGCACACATAGATGCACACATCACACACAAAAGCACTAAATCCAGATGTAACACCTATTGAAGTATAAGAAATTCGGTCTGGGTTTCATTTTATATTATGCTCAAGCAAACATATTTACTGGAATTTACTTAATCTTTTGTAATTTCTATCACATTTTTGCACTGGCATCCTCTCTGCAGTGACCCAACACATATCTGCATCTACACTCCTGTAGTTTTATTCTAGATGCATATTCTGAGTTAGTTTGCCCAAACTTATTTTTAAGTATTAATTATTGAAGAATTTCATATTTCACATTTTGATCACATTCATAGTGCTGCTTGGGAGTAGGAGCTCATAAGAACCTCTCTACCCTGTGTTAGAAAGTGGACATCTTACTCTTGTACAGACAACCACTGCTGCTGTGAGTTTATCAGTGTGATGGTCGTGTAATATACAGATTTTATTTTATCTGGTCCTCCAAACCCTTAGTCCTTAGAGTTTTCTCACTATATCTTCCTTCATGGTTTTTGAGCCTTTTCAAAGGCTAGGAAGTTATAGATAGTCCATTTGTGCCCAAGCAGTCCACTGAGTCTTATTCTCTACACTTTGATCTGCTGAGAGATTCTTATTTTAAAGGTTTATTTATTTGGTATGTATACAGTGTTATCCCTTCATGTGTTTCTGCAGGTTAGAAAAGGGCAACAGATCTCATTACAGGTGGTTGTGAGCCACCATGTGGGCTCTGGGAATTGAACTGAGGACCGATGGAAGAAACAGTCAGTGCTCTTAACCACTGAGCCATCTTTCCAGTCCACAAGTTTCTATATTTACCACTATCCACTGCATAAAGCATCTCCAATGAGATCTGAAATCTACACTAATATATGGTTATGGAGATACAAATTTAGAAGAAAACTAGACACTGTGTGCATTTAGTAGAATAGTAGATGCATAATTGGGAACCCTGAGATCATCAACTATAAATTGTTGACCGGGTTAAAAATGCCATGTGTATTTCATAGTGTGGAGCAGGCCCTAAATCTATTCATAAATCACTTTGTTGTCATATTTTATAATTTTATGGACAAGCAAAAAGTCATTATGCAAACTTTTATGCAGCTAATAAAGCAAACTTTTATCTTTCACTAGACCTTAGGGTTTTTCTAAAGTCATATCTTAAACATATTATTCACAGAATGTAAATTACCTGAGTTTGAAATTAGCTGTTTCATTTATTCAACATATGGCAATCTGAAACAGTGCCTGGAAAGTATTACACTCTCAGCAAACACTAATAAATGACTCCAAGGTATTTGAGTTACATGAAACATTTCAGTTCAATGTGACTTTGACTATATGATTATAAAAGGATTATTGGTAGAAATTTTAGACTTTTTTGAGGAAGGGAGAGGCAGGGAAGGGAGCAGAGAAAAATGTAGAGCTCAATAAAAGTCCATAAAAAATTATGAATAATTTGGGTGAAAAAATTTGAAATATCATCCAAACAAAATGTTGTGGTGAGTTTGGTTAGATAAGTATGATGCTATTTTTACTTCTTTGAAAGAATTCTAAGAGGGAATTTGAGTTATTTATTGTATCAGACAACTGACTCTCATTCACATTGATGACATCTTAGAGATTCCCCTCTCCTGCTCAGGAACTACTTCTGAAAATGCTAATATGCTCCCTCTTTCCTGATTGTGCCAACACAGTGAATTAGGAGATTCTTCTTATGTAGATATCTCCAAAGCACAGAAACAAGAAGAGCAAAACCACAGATTTGTATGACAAAGAAACAGCCCCCAGAACACACACCCTCAAACCCATCTCCACTTTATAAACTAGATATCTGTTCATATTTGGTGTGTATCTATAAAACAAACTTTTATAGTATAATCTTATCAAGTCCAAGGACTATGGAATATACTATAAGCCTATAGCAATTTGTTTACCACTAGTCTAAGACAAAAATTTCATTGAAGGAAACATAATATACTGATCTGTGGTTTAAGAAAAGCTACAAGCATGCTTTGTTAATAGAAATGCTAATTTACAGTAGCTGAACTTCCTTGGATCATCATGAGCAGGTAGTCATAGAAATGGGATTTCTTACAGTTGCTAGAAAAATCACTTTACACTCATAATTCAAATTAGAACTAAGTAAGACACAACAAAACAGTGACATCAAGTTGCTTGTTATTTTAAAGATGTAATCGGATTAATGTAGCATTTCTAAAACAGAAATGGTTATCATGAATAATAAAGTTGAAAGACTAAAATTAAGAGAATATTGACATTCACTAGAACATAGAAGTAATCATTATCAGTATAGATTTGTCCTAAGATTTCTCCTGGAACAAGAATACTTTGTCTTGTAAATCAAAGAAACATCATTTCTTATGTTATAGTCCTACCTTCAAACCCCATTATTTTTTCTTTTTGTCCTATACAAAATCTAATTTTTAATTTGAAATATAGTAGTATTAAAACTCAGTAGAGATTATTCAGATAGAATTTTTATCTTTTTAGTATAACCTTTGTACTATAATAAACATTTGGCATGAAAAATTTAAATCAGGTTGCTTATCATAGGGTACAACTATCTGGAACATTCTTGAATATTTTATAGGAATCATAGATTTCCAACTTTTTCAGTTGAAGAAGAATTATCTTCAGCTGGAAGATATCCACAAGAGAGCTATGAACTCTTAATTTGAGACTATATATTTTTTCTGGTATTTATAGGTGTTATGACATCATAATGCTGGGAATTATAATATTTATATGTTTTCTGTAAAGACATTACAGTAAGATAATTACACTGATTGAAATATAGTTATTAAAATTAATACAATTAGATATTTCATATGCTAAAGTTATTAGATGTTAGAGAAATTTCTATTAGGTCATTACACAAAGTTGTCAATTAATCTAATAAAAAATAGGGAAATTAGCTTAATCAATACCAAATGAATGAAGTGCATCCAGGAGGAGTACTTAGATATACATGTGATCTTTCTATACTTCCTTGAAAAAAATCATCCTCCTTCTGATGTCGGATGCTTTTGGGTATATGTCTTGCTTTTATTGTTTGTTGATTAAAGCTGTGCTGGCCAATGACTTAGCAGAGAAAAGTCAGCAGGAAATCTGAAGAGAAATATGTAGAGAGAGTAGGTGAAGTCAAAGAGACACCACATAGCTCCAAAGGAGAAAGACGCTAGCCAGAACCTTACTCGGTATAAGCCACAGCCTCATTACAACACACAGCTTAGTAGAAATGGGTTGATTTGAGACGTAAAAGCAAGCTAGAAACATGCCTGAGTCATTGGAGAGTGAAATTAATATAGTTTCTGTGTGATTATTAGGGTCTGTGTGGCCGGAAAATGAATGATGAGTCTCTTTCTACATTCTTCTGCTCACTAAATAGATTCAATCATGAGAGTATATGTTGTAGTTTTATGGACATATTGATATTAATAATATCAAATTGAATCTGTTTAGTTTTGCAGGTCACAAATTTATAATACTTGAAAAGAATTTGTTTTCAGGCATTGTAAAAATTATGTCATATTCTGCAATTTTGAATGATGTGTTTAATTAAATGACAATGTCATTTTGAATTGTGAAAATCAATATTTGAATAATCCATTTGTATAAGAAATTATATCTTCATGAAATTACCATTACAATTTATGTCAAAAGCTATTTAAACCTAAGAAATCTTGTTGCTTTAAGGTTTATATTACCAACTATGCTTTTCCTGTTATTGAAGAGACCTTAAGTTCAATCAGATAGTTGTTAATTATGTTGAAGATAAAATCACCACTATTATATCATTGGCCTTATCTTGTCATGCTGTTCATAATCATTGTTCATCCACTTTACAGCTGGGTAAGTGAAAGTATGGATTGCCTTTTTTTTCTTTTATCAGCTTGCATATTCACTGAGACACTAAGAGAAATATTCTTCAGGGAAGAATCTTCTGTATCAGCCCCAAATTTATTCTTCTAAGTCCTGTTGCCTAAGGAAGTGTTGGAATAAGTTTCCAATAAGTCAGGGGAGATGATATCCTGATTCTTCCTCAGCATCACGCAGCATGGGAGCACATGGAGCTCAGATTGCTGCTGCTGTGTTTCTAGGCTCCATATCTGTCTTATCAAACATATCTGACTATCAATAAACAGATCCACAATCCAATATCCATTCTAAACTAAGTGTGGTTGATTGAACTAAATTTCCATTTATTGACAGATCTTTCCTGCACTTGTTTCTTTTTTTCCTATTTCCTTTTTAATCCCTTCTATTTTCTCTTCCATTTACCCTTGCTTCCCATATTCTTTTCTCTCATTACACTCCTCTCCCATTTTAGGTCCATTTTTTTCCTCTATATTCCTCTTCTTGTATGGCTTCTGCCTCTCTTCTTCCCTCTTCCCTCACTCCCTTTCATTTTATCAACTCAAATATCTAGTCTTTTCCATAGGTTAAGACATAGAAGACACACCAAAGAATTAATTCTTTTCTAATAAATTTATTGAAAAAGTGAGTTTACTAAAATTAATGACAGGACAATGGGTAAATAGCTTCATCAAGGACCATGGATAATACTCATGCAGCTATACCTGCCAGAAGACCAAATGTATTAGAAAACTGCCTTTCTGTATTACATGTAGACAGCTCTATGGAAGTGCCTTTTTTTTTCTTGGAAATTTTTGTTGTTCTTATAACATTATGTAGCAGTCATTCTCAACCTGTGTGTCACAACCCCTTTTGGAATTTCATATATTAGAGATCCTGCATATCAAAATAAACATTATGATTCAGAACTGTAGCAAAATCACAGTTATGAAGTGCCAACAAAAAATCTTATGGTTGGAGTCATCACAATATGTGAGATTATAGCAAAGAGTAACAATATTGGGAAGATTGAAAACCACAATTCTGAGGGGTTTTGTGAATCTTAACTTTAAATAATTCCCAAGGTCTGTCAGGTTTTGTTTACTTCCTGAGTTTTATGAGCCTGACTTCTCCCCCCAGAATGTCTTAATTTGGAGGAAATAGCTACAGGACACTTTTATCTTACACACATTTTTTACCTAATTTAAACAGGTAATAGAATATTCAATGTTTTTCAATAGCTTCTCTTTACAAGTGGGTGACAATGCATTTCCCTAAATACATCAACACAGTGATATGGCTGTTTAAGGATATTATGCACAAATATCTAATAATTATTATAACCAGTTATCTGATTGTCATCTCTAAAGATACAGAGTAGATCTCAGGGCATCAAAAGTAATAATGTTAGTCATTTTTAGTAAAAAGACACATCCTTGTAAACATGCACTGTAGATTAGACTTACCCATCTCAGCAGCAAATAGAAAGTATTTCTATGATTATATCGTATTTTAAAACTTTTTTACAAATTCATTGAAAAGCAAAAACAAAAGAAACTAAGTACTTAAAGAGGTAAAAATAAGCCTCCCTTGATCCATGAACTGTGACAAGTTAGTTTAAAAGTTTTTTTACATCTTCACTTCTTACTATTTTATCAACATTGAAAATCAGCCTTACACATTAGGGCAGAAAACAAGGCAATTGTGCCAGTAAACATAGTTATATTGAAGACACAACATGGAGAAGTCAGTGTATTTGCAAATATTTGCTTAGTCTAATTACCAAATTTTCAGACACCTTGTTATTTGTGATTATATAATATTAAAGTTAATTTTAAAATCAGAGAAGTTTGCTGCTAGCCTTTTTCATTGAAATAAAAAAAATAATCGGGCAGTACTGCTTTTGTATACTAGGACAAGGTTGAAATGGTATGTGGTGTAAAAAAGAATGCTACTACTCCAAGAATGCTTTTACACTCAAGTATAATTCTGACTATTGGTTTGCACAATTTTTTTTCGATGCTTGGGAAGGGAACTATATTTTTAAGGTAATTCATTATTTGACATAGCTTAAATTTCTCTGGTTTATACAGAGACATATAAACTCATTATACTTATTTCTGTGTTTTCATTTTCCTCTTCTACAATAATCCTGACCTCACTTCCCCCAGTTCCTTCCAGGTTTCCCCTTCACTCTCCCCAAGAATCACTATATTTTTTCTTATGCTTTTAATATAAGACAGAATATGGTTGTATTTTATCCTAAAAGTATAAGAACGAATAGAGTTATCAATTAGTTACACAGTTATAACCAAGGTGTATGACAAAGCCCCAACCTTTTTCACTTAGAGCTAGATATTCCCTTAGTGTCTTGGGCAATCGGTCTTTGATAGAATGTTGTACGAGGAGC
>JAQHUG010000245.1:2833779-2849811 GCA_028555095.1 Dicrostonyx torquatus | reverse complement strand
CTAGATATTAAGGTTTGTGCAAGGCATTTTACTAAAAGAAGTTCATCAACCAAAACAGTTCTGGAAATAGCATCATTCTTGGTTGGGAGTTGGACATTTTATTCTGCCAAGCCTACGTACACCCATCCAACATTGTGACCCATTTAGATGTCTTTTATGTCTGAATCTGTCTTATTGCTTTGCCTTTAATAGTCTACTGTCTTGAAGAGTTTATAAAATGTTAAGCATCTTGGTTGCAGCTGTTCTGGATGTTGGCTCTACATCTCACCAATTTCAAAATGGTGGTCGTACCATTTTTGCTAGCTATGGGGCCACCAGGTAGGAGGTCTGCTCAGCAGTCAAACCCAGAGAATGAGCGTGCAAAATATAAACCCTTGTGGATAGACTGTGAGTTTGTATGTGCACCTGCCCTGCTGCATTCAGAATACACTGCTCCCTTGCTGTCATCCACCTCCTTTTTCACAAAAAGGAGCCATAAGCTTTGAGAAGAGGGGATGGGCACATTGGGTTTGAATTCCATAATTATCAACATTTATTTTCTTTATATATATAATAAATATATATATAATATATTTCTTATTCCCATTAAAAGTCTTGTAAAAAGTGGGTAGAGAATCAGCTCAAGAAGAAAAATTATTTACTTATAATTTATCATTAGACTTGAATACTTGTAAATGATTTAAATTCTTATTTACAGATTAACAAAGTGTTTTTGTATAAGAATGCCATATAATTAAAACGTAAGTGACTTTAGCTCTGTAAGCTGTGAAAAATTCAAATCAGGAAAGATTCTTTACAGAGAAGGTTTCTACTGAAAACACTCAGCACAAGAACAGTCTATCAAAATACAGTTGTTGTTTTATTTTTTATATAGCTAAAAACCTATTTTTTCCAGAGTAAATTCCTGACATCAAGTATAATTGGGAATAGAATCTCATGGCAGTGAAATCTTCAACTACCAATAGTTCTTTAGGATTTCAGCATAGTGTTAAAGAGCTGGAGTAGATGGCAAGTGTCTGATGGTGCGTAAGACTTACAGACATGTTTTCATGTAGAGCAGGCCTCCAGTTATGAAAAATATGCTACACAGCTTTGCAGATGGCACATAGAGACTTATTTTTGCTCATTGCACTATATTATAAATTATGAATGGGATGAAACAGTAAAACCATAAATCATTAATTTTTAGCCATATGACAATAAAAGAACTGACAATCATAGCTGTTTTTAAAAATTGAATGCAAGAGAATATTGAAGAACAACTTATCATTTAAAGGAAGCCAAGATTTACTTCAATTGCAGTGGAAGTGAAGTTCAGTAATTATAATTTGAGTTGTAAATAATTTAACAGGGTTGAAATTTAATGACTGCATATATCACATTCATCATTGACATTGAAAACATTTCATTATTCAATTATTAAACATATTGCACTGGAAAAGAGAAATTATCTTATGTGAACTTTACTATTATATAAGAACATTATTGCAGGTTATTTATGCTGGATTACAGAAAATGATTCACTGTCTTATCAAAAGATAACAATAGAAATTTTTAATTAAGAATATTGTTCTCTGTGGAATATAAGCATAGGTTTTGTTAGCTCATCACTTTGTAGTTTTGTCATTTGATCATAATCTTCCTTTTCCCATTGCTTTAGATTTATATAATCTACAAGAGACCTCTTACACGGAGTAGCTATATTACACACTCTGGTGGTATTTTGGAGGTATTCATTTAAATGTTATATTCGTTATGCTGCAAGAGTTATGACATTATCTGTTTTTCTTTACAGAAAATGAGCATTTGTTGAGTATCAGCTTCTCTGTGATGTATGCAGAATAACACTCATCAAACATATCCCCATTTATTGTCCGAATTGTGGCTGTGTAACTTCATGTGGCACAAAACACAACTAGTAAATAGTTATTCAGCACACTGAGATGAGAAGCCTTCTTGGTTTACCGCTTTGGGATCCAAATACTTACAGGATTCCTGTAGAAGAGAAGAGATGAGACTCAAAAGATTGAAAATTGAAGCAGAACTTGGAAAGTGATCATAGCTGGAAAGAGGCTAGCATTCCAAGAATGCATTTAACCTTGAAAGCTTGGATATGGCAAGAAATAGGTTTATTCAGCATATAGAATGTACACAGACCCACTAGTATTTGATTTCAACTCATACAATATATGTGCATCGTTTTGTTTTAGAGTACATCTTTTGCCTGTCATGTACTGGTATCCGTGGCTGTAGTGTATTTGCAATGGTCATATCTGGATTGCAGTATTTTGAACCATCCTTCCCATCATCTGGTGTTTAAGTGTTTTATAACTTTTCTATGTTGTTCTCTGGGCCTTGGAGCAAATAATAAATGTTGGCAAGGATATAGAGAAAAAGGAACCCTTATTAACTCTTGATGCGAGGGGTTTTTCTAGCCATTATGCAAATCATTAAGGGGATTTCTTGAGAAGTTAAAATAGGAAATCCACCTGATCCAGCAATAACATTCCTGAAAATAAGGACTCGGTATCCTACCAGACAGACACCTGCACATGCAAAAATAATTAACAAATAGGATTAATCTACATGTCTATCACGAGATGAATAGTCAATGAAAATTATATATATATATATATACATATATATAATTTTATGTGTAGATAATATGAAAAATACGAATTTGTAAAAATGAAATGTTTTTCAACTTAAAGAAAAAAAATGAATGAAACTAGAAAATATACCAAGAGATAACTAAGGACCAGAAAAATAAATGTCACATATTCTCTTTCATATGCTGACCTTCTTTTTTCTTTATAATTTTTTATTATCATTTGGTGTTTTGAAGAAATATATTTTATTTCATTGGTTCACTGATCATAATAATTTAAAAATATTTAGAAAGAAATAGCATACAATAATATCTATTTTTCTAGACATTGTTTCTTTCCCTCTGTTTCCTTGCACTTTATTTCTCTTCCAATTTGCTTGAAATGAGATTTTAGGTTATCAACTTAATTGCTTTCATTATTGTGTGCAGATATGGAAAGCTGTATAGATTCTGACATGCCTTGAAATCTATATGATGAAGTTTATTATATTTTGTCATGTATATTGAAACCTTTTCTTTGCCTTCTGATTACTTATAGTATTAAATTCTCTATATTTTCATAAATTTTGTGCATCACTATGTTATTGAGTTTTTGTTTCATTACATCATGATTACAGAACACACACTGCTAATTTAAATTATTCCAATTTTTTTTGTTTTTTTGTAGAGAAGAATATTATGAGTCTTGGTGAATATTCCCTGAGCTTAAAAAAACTTTACTTCTCTGTAATCATTGGTGAGGTAAATTTCTTTTAATGTACTGAATACTGGAGATGATACTGTTCAGGTGTTTTTGTTTATAATGATTTTTATTTAGCTACATTTTTCTCTGCTCCCCTTTAACTCCCTTACAATGTCCCCAACTCCCAATTAACACAGGAGATCTTTTCTTATTCTATTTTGCATGTAGATTAGATCTGTTTGTCTCTCTTAGGGTCCTACTCAGCTAAACGTTTGTCTTGTGAAAAGGAATTAAAGAACAGGTGTGGTGAAGCATGCCTTTAATCCAGTGCTCAGAAGGCAGAGTTTGGAGGATATCCAAACTTATGCAGTGAAGATAACCATCAAAAGCAGGAAGTTGGTGAGGATATAATTGAAAACAAGAGACCATGTTGCAGCTCCAAAAGCAGTATAACTTTGTAGTTTTGGCCACTTGATTCTGACTTTCTAGTCAAGCATAAAAGAAAGGGTTTATAGAATCTTTATCCATTCTTAAGGAGAGTAGCTGAAGCTAGATATGTGTCAGGGGTGTCCCTCCATAGATGCATAGAAAAGCCATTGTGTGAAGCTGAAAAGATAAAGCCTGAATTGCCTTGGAGACCCCAAGATGTTAGAGATGCCAAAGCCATGAGATACCTGCCAAGGGAGCTTCTAACAGTGAGTGGAACCAGATCAAAGAGGGAAGCGAGTTGCAGTCAACTAAGTTGAAATGAGCTGTAATTCTGAACAGCTCTTTGATATAAGATATGAAGATAAAGAGTCTGGAATGTGCCTTGCTGATTTTTGTCTTGCTTTGGTTGACTATTTCTTCTTCATGCTCTCTTCCCTAATGTTTGTAAGGTAAGTATATGCTGTGCTACATTATGTTGTAAGTATGTAATCTGCTTTTTAAATTTGATTTTACAGAGAATTACAGTTTAGAGATTCCATTAATCTCAGAAAATACTTTGAACATTGAACTTTTAAATAAGTTTGAGACTGTTGTAGACTATAGAGACTTTTGAAGTTGCACTGGAAACTTTTCAGCACTGTGGTATGGCTACAAGCCCATGAGGCCAGGGAGTATAATATGGTTTGAATAGGGATGGAGCCAGTAGACTCATGTGTTGGAATGCTTAGCCCTTAGGGAGTGGGCAATATTAGGATACATAGCCTTGTTGTAGGATGTGTGGCACTGCTGTGATAGGTTTGTGATTTTATATACTCAAGTTAGGCCTAATTTGAGAGTATCCTGCTGTCACCAGAAGATCAAGGTGTAGAACTCTCAGATCCTTCTACAATACCAGGTCTGCACTCAAGCTACTATGCAGCTGTCCATCATGATAAGGTACCAGACCTATGAAACTTTAACCTAGCCACAACAAATATTTTCCTTTACAAGGTGTTCCTTGGTCTTGGTGAATATTAGCAGCAATAGAAATGTTAATTAAGAGATAGCTAAAACACAATCTAAGGGGATGAGATATAAAAGCTATATAAAAGATATAAAAGCTCTTCAGTAATTAAATCTCAGAGTATTTCCAAAATCATACAATGATAAAGAGAAATTCAGTGCTCACATGTAATTAATCATTGACATCTCTTTTCTAAGGATGTGAATAATTTGATTCATACTCAGGTTGCTCCAAATATTAACAGACTTGGAAACAAAAGGATATATCTTGAAGATTACAGATTCTCTGTGTGTGTGTCTTTGTGTGTGTGTGTGTTTGTGGTGTTTATTATATGACTCTGTCCAATAACTCTTAGTGAGAAAGCGGTTAAACTAACTTGATAATATTCATTTTGGGATAGTAAGACTGCTCGACAGTAAAGTAACTAAGAAGGAAGCTTGGCTGATGCAACTGATATCCATATATATTTATAAGAAGAAAACTCACTCTTTAACGTTATAGTTTGATCTCTACAGTTAAGCTGAGATATGCACATATGAGTCAAAAGAAACATATGCAAAAACTTAGTAAAATTGCATAATTTTTAAAATATATTACAATGACTAGCAAGAAAGTGTAGAGAGATGCTAAGAGGTTAAGAGCACTTGCTGCTATTCCCAGAGTACCAGAGTATGGCTATGAAAATATGGTTGGGTGGCTCACAACCATCTGTCACTCCAGCTAAAGGGATTCCTATCCTTTGGCCTCCACATGCATTATTAGCACTCAGGTACATATAAGTCTCTCTCTCTCTCTCTCTCTCTCTCTCTCTCTCTCTCTCTCTCACACACACACACACACACACACACACACACACACACACACACACCTACATATTATAAAAAATTCCAAAAATAAAAGAATCTACTGAGGCCAGGATATGCAACAAGAAAGACTATACCTACCAAATTCTACTTAGATATGTACTCTTCAGACAAAAGGGTGTACCTCAAAATATCCAAAAGAAATTCATTGAGACAGATTAGTACTATACAGATCATTAAGATTTCATAAGAATCTCCTGAATCCTAAAAGATTAAATTTCTAAAACTACATTTATCTATATAAAATTGGTATTATATTTTAAAAAAATGTGATAAAAACATTATAAGTGAGTTTATTCAGCACAAAACACTGTTGAGGATAAGAAATAAAGTCATGATCTCAGAGCCATAACGGTAAATAAGTTCAACACATCTCTAAACCAAGATATATAACTCACTAAGAGTTGTGAAAAAGGATGGATGCTGGGGCTGATATTGCAAACCAGCAATAAAAGAATGCTGATACCTCTAAATGGGACATCATTAGAAAGAAGTAACAGCAAGTAGTTTTAATCAATGATTGGGAACAAGAAAACCAAGTATATCTCGTACACATTTTATTAAAAGTAGATGGTTCTCTTTTTCAATATATCCACACATTTGTTCCTCTCTTTCTCCCTATTCTATCCTAGTAGCTCCCCCTCCCTACATACACACACACACACACACACACACACACACACACACACACACACACTTTCCTTCAGATATACTCCCTTTCAGTTTTTTCAGGAAAGAGCAGGCCTCTAAGAGCCAAACAAAACAAGATCCAGTAAGACAAGAGAAATTCTCATATCAAGGCTGGAACAGCAACCCAGTAAGAAGAAAAGTCCACAGAGTAGCCAAAGAGTCAGAGACACAACTGCTCTTAGGATTCTACAAAGGCACACTGAAGAAGAAATATATGTCTTAGAGGAAATTGACCATCTCCCAGCCCTATGCCAACAGCTCGTTGGTTAGAGATGAAATTCAGGCTCAGTTACCATAAATGAATTTGATCTGGTTTGGGTTTAAACAAAGGGTATGTTTTACACCTGCTTTGAGTTCATATGTGTAGCTGTGTCACTGTGTCCAGAAGACAGTTTCCTTGTAGTCATCCACCACCATGGCTTCCTTACTCTTTCTACCTCACCTTCCACAACTACTTCAAATATTTCATCTTTAGTTTACGTTTTATTATTTTATACTTGAGACTTTTTAATCAGTATTTTCCATATGTGACTTAATGAATCACTCTTATACCCAACGAAACCTCGCTGTTTGTTAAATAATACTCCCGATAAACATTAAATTCTCCAACATCTTTAATGATCAAATTAAAAATTACAACACCTCAAAGTTCAAATTCAAGAATAGGAAAGCTTTTAAAAGTGTAGATGGAGTGCAGGAATCATTTCTCCAAACCCAGAATATATCTTAAGTGGAGATTGGCTTGAAGATAAACATACAGAGGACAACAAGAGTACACAGGCCCTGAAAATTCAACAGAACATGAAAAATAAAAAGAAAAAATAATTAAAATTTTCTGTTTTTGCTACATCTATTAGAGTAGATACATGCTTAAGAGGATTTCAAAATTTGTTTTTACTTTCAAAACACCTAATTATCACCACTTAATATAGGTTTGCTAACAGTGCAACCTTACTCTAGATGTTGGAGAGTGGGCTGGTCACAGGCAGCACTGAAACTCTTATTTTGAGTCTGCTGACAGACTGCTTCATTTAAAAAAAATTGTAGAATGTTCATTCTGATAATATTAAATTAGAGAATCTCTTTCTTTTAAAATCAATTTCTATATTGTGCTCAGTTAACGTTTAAAATGGCCACTTTTAAGAGCTTATTTCTTATTCATCTTTATATGCCTCAGATCATTATAGTGGAAGATATACAATATAATAATTTCCAAATAAATAGATTGTAAGATTCTTTAATGCCTCCAATAGCACATTTAAATGACACCAAAGAGTAAGTATAAATGTTGCCTAGTATAGGAAAATAATAATTTTTCATGCATAATAGTTTATAATAAAAATTCTCTGCTAAGTTTAGGGTCTAACTGATGCTTTGTAGTTATGGGAGTCTCTTTTAAAGATTGACAAAATCAACCTCAATTCTGGAAAGATGGAGCTTCTGCTCTTATGGGAAATAGAAGTAAGGAATACATGATTGAAGAACTAGAGTTACTTCAAATTTATTGTATACAAACAGGGCTTTTATTTTCTTGCTAGTAAATATCAAGACAAGCTTCACCACTCTGTTTATGGAGGGGAAGACTGTGCAGTATATGTGGTGTATTAATCTCTGTTCACTGTTACAGAAAAAGCAGAATCATTAATGCCACATGACATATGACCACAGATTGCTTCCATGTATCTCAGTATCAAAACAGGAACTGTTATCAAATGCCAATCATGTTCTGTAGCGATAGGAAACCTAAATATTTGTAAGATAAGTGAGACACATAGATGAAACTTTTTTGGAGTCTACAAATGCATGCTTAGGAAGAAATACTAAAGTCTTGAGTAAAAAAAAAGCATAGTTTGCTATAAGATGTGCACTCATAAGAAGATGAGTGCATTTGTAAATATACCACCATTATTTGAGGTAATTATGTTCATGACTAGCACATGACAGTAAATTTCACTTTACTTAAAAAGGGTGTCTGTCGAAGTGCATGATTGACTGTAAGATATTTAATAGACATACAGTGTAAAAGATGTGATTTAACATAAAAATGAAGATTTTAGACAATTATGAGAGTATTTCATTCCCTATTCTGAAATAAGATTTTATATTTCATTCTAGAGGTTTATGGGGAAAAAAGAGAAAAGGCTTAGTTAATATCTCCAAATTTAAGAGGAAGTCGCAAAAACAACATAGTAATAACTCAGGCAATTTAAGAAAGAAAGTGCATTTTTTGAATGGTTTATTTTGAATGACTATAGTCACATAGTTAAAGTTTTGTTGGAGTTCATGACACTTTTTATAGTTTATACTTCATTAACAGTAACATACTAAAAATTTTACTGAATCCTCTTTTCTTAATGGAAAAAAGTGGCATGAACACCAAATATTTCTAGCCTTTAGCAAAGTCTGTAAGGTAGTGTGTAGGGAGAAGAAATCAGCAAATATTAGGACTATGGAAAGATACATTCATGTCAAATGGCAAAGAAAAACTTGTGAAAATAATTAGGCAAACACAAATTGAAATTATATAAACCAAAATATATTCCTATAATTATCTAAAATAAACATTTTATTAAAAATCTCTAAACATTTCATTAAAAATCTATCTATGGATATAATTATATGAAGTAGTTTACAAGAGTTTGTATTTCCTCAGGTTGATAAGTAAAGGAGTACACTAAGTTATGTAAGAATTTTTTGAAAAAGTATTCTGTGTGAATAATATAAAAAATATATACAAAAACCACACATACATACATACAAAGGGTGTGCGAATGTACTCAATAAAAGTCAAAGTTCAGTGATCTCACTTGATAATGGCTGCATATCAAATATCATTCTTTCTAATGGTATTTGGAGACTCTCTCACCTTACAATATAGTAGCATAATTGAAATGAATTTTCATAAGAAGACTTTCTCAAAGTTTTTAAATGTAAGCTTTGTTGTGTGACTAATCCAAAAATTACCTAAGGTCTTATTCTTTTCTTTCTTGATACTTTAAGTCGAAATTCAATAAAAACTAAAAATATCTAAAACAAAATAGAAAAGTGACTTTAATAACATTAAATTGTGTGTACTCAAGAAGATGAAAAGCTTTCAAGAAGAAATTAAATGGAATTTAGGGGATAGTAACAAGAAATATAAATGTGTCAAATCTCAAACCAGGAGCAATATGAAGGTAATGATTATCAAAATTAGTAATGAAATTATGAAAACCTTTGTAAATATATTAAAAAGTAAACAAATACTTTAGAAAATATAAAGAAATGCACATTAGGGGTAAAGCGTTTGAAACAGATTTATTTGAATTAATTTGGAAAGTGAACTTTATTATCCCATGATTGTTCAGGACAATCACATTATATTAAACTTCACTAAATTAAATTGTTATTTCAAATTAGGACTTATTTGCTAAATATGCACTAACTGTATTGGTTTTTATTTGATATGCATTTGTAATTTTACAGGAGTTTACCAATATTTTAAAATATTCATGAGTGGAAACTGGATGTATATTTTCTAAAATTTGATATTCATATTCCACAGTAGTATGTTAATGCAATCTTTGATTATTTGAAATATAAACATTCTACCATGTGAAAACGAATAACTAATTTTATGCTTCTTCTAAAATTTCTCTGAGTTATATTTTAATGTTTTCTGAATTATGAAAAACAATTTTAATGAAAATAATTATATGAAGCTATACTTTTACTAAAAGTGGAATCAAGATCAAATTTTTCCAAAACTCATGTGTAACATTTTTTAACTATTCTCTTGCATCTGTGAAAATAGCTCATTGTTTTAATGTCCAGTTCATTGTTTAACAAAAAGTGAAAAAGTATGTATTATGAAATGAGCCTTTTTTATTAAAATATTTCCTTGTTGTTTTCTTCTTAGAAGCCCTTTATGCATTCTGACAAAGCCATCTCTTCTGTTTCATGGAGTAGGCATTAAATGGGTAACTTTGTAATTCAATTAAGCTTATGTAGATTTAAAATTTTTAGTTTAACTAGTGTCTAAAATGCATATAATTTTTAACTTGGTTTAACACAACAACTGTTTTTAATAATGTCTACTAAATGCTTTATTGTGATTTGCATAATTTTATTCTGCACATGTGATTCTTTTCTTAAATAAAGGCAATATTTAAATATCAACATATAGTAATCATATCTGTATGTTAATATTAAACTTGTATCTCATCCTCATGATGCAATATTTTGATCATATATCATCATTGAAATGGTGTCCATACTTATCTATGCACTACCTGCTCCAATCCATTGGATAGTGTCAAATTTTGAACTTATGATCATGTTATTTTATTTTAAAATATCTTTTATTTTTATTTTATATAAGTGTTTTCTCTGCATGCCTATATACATGAGCACTACATGCAGTAAAGACTGAGGCCAGAAGAGGGCACTGGATATCCCGGAATTGGACTGTAAACAGTTGTAAATGCCATGTGAGTGCTGGGAAGAGCAGCCCGTGTTAACTGCCACCAATACATTTCTTAAACAACCTTGTCGATTTTATCCACACAATCAGGTAGGAAATGTAACATAGGACACTGACAATCTGCTTGTCTTGATATTTATTCCGATGTGCTTCATACTTTCATATGAACTTAAGGTCTCATTTTTATGACTGATATTGAGGATTATAAAGAAAGATTCAGTGTAATTTATCAATAGATTTAAAACTTTCACATTTTATATCATTTATTTTTATCTGCAAATGTCTATAAATTACTACAAAATAAGTAGTTTAAAGCAAAGATTCACATTGTCTTACTGTTGAGCAAGGCAGGAATCTTAAGGAGTCTATGAAAGTTCTCACTCTGGAGTATCTAGAAAAATCCTGTCTTCTACTGTTTTGAGTGTCTATTGCTCATCTACCATCCTCAGCATCCCTGGTTTTGATCTCAATAACCCCAAGCTTTACTATGTGAGCACTGGGAACTCTTCCTTGTATCTGTCATTGTAGCCTTTGTGACAGAATGCCTATCTTTCTGTTTCCTCTCTTATAAAGACATTGTTTGTTGGATTTAAGGTCCATCATGAGCTTAATAATGACTTAAGTCATTATCTCTCCCATGTCCTTCTTTCTATACAAGTTCATGTTCTAACGATCAGGATAAACATGAATCCTGGATGATATGCATTAGCTTCTATACCTCATTGTGTGCACACAGAGGTCAACTTTTTCTATGATTTCAATTGTTTAGATTGTCATAAGGTTTAGATAAATTTTTTAATAGTTTTGGAAAGAATTAATACTTTTATTTTCAAATTTTAATAGAAATTTTGTATTTAAAGGTCATTTCAGCACTAAAATTTTTATACATCTGAATCATATTTAGAATGCCTTTCTTTAATGATTAAATTTTCACTTTCAGGATGAGTAAAATAATTACAAGCATAAATCTTACTTTATTTGTTATTTTCTGAGATTTGCTCCAATATTATATACTTGCACATATTTTATTCACAATCTGTTTTAGAGCAAACATTCCTTAATAATTACTATTCTTTCACATACAGAAATTTTAAATGTGTTAATGTATGCCAGTTGTACCACACATTTTTATGATTTTATTTTAAGGATTTTAAACCATATTTTTATATTGTTCAAATTTGCTCCAAACATTTTTCTTCCCCAAGTACAAATGATTCTTAAATTAGGATGTTAAAAGTCTCATTTGTAGCCACAAATTTTAATTTCTTCTTTTGACTATGATTTTTGTTTTTATCTGGCCATTATTTCCGGCCCTGTGTGTTAGTGATCTAGCATGTGTGCACTTATAATCCTACTATTGCTTATGAATTCCTTTTCATTATTATTGTTTTGTATTGCATTCTGTTTTATTGTGTTAACATGACTATGTTAGCTCTTCTTTGCACCTAATCCATAAATAGTTTATTTAACCATGTTTGTTTTTTATTTGCAACTCTTTTGATTTCTGTGATATATCTGATTTGGATCATTTTCCCAAAACACCAATATTTAACTCTTAATTTATAAGTCCTCCTTCAACTTATACGCACAAACTGAGGGTATTTTGTTTCTAAGCACATGTCTTTTCTATTAACCTTATAATTTTAAATATTTTCTTAATTTATGTTGGTAGTATTTTCCAAGGCACTTTATATGCTTTCATTTAGTAGAATAACCAATCAGTTTGGCATTGAGATTTTGTGAATGGAAAGATGGCTCAGCAGATAGAAATTGCTGTTCTTCCGGACTACCCAAGTTCATTCTTACCGCCATAGGGATAGCTAACAGCCTCCTGTAACTTCAGTCCCAGAGGATCAATTGTCCTGCTGTGGTGTCCATGGAATACAGACATGTATAACACAGACTTTCAAATACATAAAATGCAATGAAAAGATATAGAAAGGATAATATATTGGTGCTGAAACACATAGTAAATGGTAAGATATTTTAACTGGTATGAGAGTCTCTGGATAAATGTAAGGACTTCAGTTCTGATGTCAGAACCAACAGAAAGAGCTAGTCATGACCAAATGCAATTCTATGATCCTTGTGCTTCAGGAAGCATAGACAGGTGGTCATTGTCTCTTAGAGGCTGCCAGGCTACTTGAGGTTCAGTGACAGACTCACTCTGAAAGGAATAAGGCACATGAAAAGACAGAAAAAGAAGAAAGTTGATGTCATGTGCCCTAACATAAGTGAATTTGCTTTACAATCATCAATTCAGCAGTCTTTATAAAAATAACACTTCTTTGTCTTTCTATTGCTGTTTCTGCTTCTATCTCTCTCTTTGTATCTCTGTCTTTCTCACTTCTCATCTGATATGTATGTGTGTGTGTGCATTTGTTTGATCTGAGGGGTGAAACCCATAATAGTATTCATACTAAATGACAGTGGAGAACTACATCAAGCCATAACTAATGTACATTTTCTTTCTCATTAACATTTCCATTAGTAAATTATTTATTGATATTGTATGAGTGATATTGTACTCATACAGCTACAAAACTTTGCTGTTCTCCAAATAATTTCATACGCATTTTACCAAAGGTTAATGTATGTGACATCACAAAACAGCAGACATCAGAAATGGAAGGATTTTTTTTTATCCCATTAATTCTCAAAATTTTTCACAGAATATATACTTATAAATGTATTCATATGCCAATAAATGATAAAACTAACTAATGAGATATAACTACACAACAGGTGCATATACTATTGGATACACTGAATAACATTTGTCTAAGTCATGTGTTTGGGTAGAGAATATGAAGAAAAATCTACAGAAGTAAGTGTAAATAGCATAGGGACTGTATAACTTGCTAGAGACATGCAGCTTCCTAGAAAGACACTAATCCTTCAAGGATTAATATCTGGGATACAGAAGATACTAACATCAATACCATCTATATGACACTGGTGTGCAAGATGCAGATGAATTTTATAAAACATTAATTTTATTTCCCTAGGGTCTTCCACAGAAAACAACTGACCTAGCTTGTAAAGAAGAAACTGAAGTATGCAGAATTCAATGCCATGCTCACGGCTGTGCAGTCAGTCAGGTTTCTAGCTCTAGGGTCTGCTTCACTTGCAGGTTAATTTGCATACTATGCTCAGCTAAAGAACAACGTTAATAAAGGGAAAATTACACTTTTTAAATTTACAAAGTGCTACCAAAGAGGCAAACAGAAAATATCAAATGAAAATTAAAAAGCATAAACAGATTGCTTAAATTTAACCTATGACTAAAAAATGCTTGGATGAGAAAGGAAGTGAAATGACATATTTCATTTCAAAACAAATATCATTCAAAGTGATAGTGACTAATGATTTCCTAGAATGGGAGGGAAGCATGAGTCACCAGGCTTCATACTTTAATAAATATTAAGTTTTATTGAGTTAAAATAGCAACTACCTCTATATCTGGATTTATCAATCATTTAAAAAGCAATGACAACAGAAAAAAAGAATTGCCTTAATCAAAGGGAATTTCAATTTCTTAAAATATTAATAGAAACTTTAAATTGGAATTCTTATTATCAGCATTGAGTGTCATAACAAAACAGAACAGTTCAAAAGCAAGAATGATTTAACTATACAACGAAGAATGCTTTGTATCCAAAATTTTTGGTATCATCTCACTATAATTGAAGAGAAAATGTAATGTTTATGTCTAAACAGTAATTAGAAAATATGTTGAGTCTCTCTATTTCTTTACATGAAATTCTCCCTTATAAAAGTACCACTAGGATAAGGAAAACTGGAAGACTCAGAGAATAAATGGGAGCTCAAGTATGCATTTTGAGGAAAATGGAGCCTGTGTTAGGAGGAATGAGTCTGTTTACTGTGAACCAGAAATGGGAATGCATAGTGGGACTTCTACCCAATGTAAGAAATGAACTACTGTTGCCAGGAACGATGACTATGTAACTTTTACTTTCCCAGTCCCATACTTTCTTGGAAAATTACTACCTATGAATCAAAGGTTGCTGCATTTCACAGCTTCTAGAAAGAAGGTTCCTAAGATTTCCATTTTAACATAAAGAAGTTCAGTTCAGTGGGAAAACTGGCATGTACAATCATAAATTTTAATTTATTCCCTAATATATGTTCATTCTTTTCAGGTAAACAAAATAAATATGAAGTCCATACTCTATCAAAGCCTGGTGGATATGAGAAGGCTGCCTAATGGTGTGAAAATGTCTAATTTAAATGCCCATTTCACAGTGAACCTGGAATGAATAGAAATTTTATTCTATGAGGCTTTGGAGGAGAAATAAAATTAAAGTATAATAAAGGTACGTTGGCATAACATAAGGAGATGGTTAAGGATATGCTTTAAAATACAAAACATGGAATATAACCTGTATAGGTTTGTTGAGTGAAAAGCATTTGCAGTTTTTTTTTTCTTTTTCTCTGATTCTGTTTGTATCAATGGGAATTCTGCATTGGGAGGGACACAGGCTAACTGTGCCATGCAATAGAAATAAATAGAAAAACATCACTGAAGATATAAAATGCTTTCTTCCTAGGATGGTGCAGTAATAGTTCTGGCAAACATCACAGAGGAACTAGCTTTTATTCTGCTTTGAGTTTAACAGGAGAAAAAAAGCAAACTTTCTTGCTAGCAAGTGGAATTATGAGGATGTATCGTGTTTGTGGAAATAATGTTTACAATTTTATTTCTAAAGCATTGTCGATGAGATTGTAAAGTAATTTGAACAAATAAACACTGAGTCCATTTTGGATTTGATGCAACCAAGGAACATCTTTAAGGATATGGTTGTAAACTATATACAGTTGAAATGCCCCTTTGAAGCTCTGAAAGATTTAGAGATTGGGAGGTTTCGTACATAACAGTTCCCTAACTGAAATGACTGTGCATGTGTTTCTATGAGTCTTTTAACATTGCTGTAGAAGTCTTTGACCTCAAATATTGGGCATCACTAGTCTAGTGGCCCTAGCTTCCTAAGAAAGATGTTAGAAATGATTTAATTGCACTGGAGGCAAGATCCCTGCCCACATATTTTTGATTCCGCTGGCCTCTTATCAGTATGTCAAGAAGAAAATAAAGATGTTGAATACTTTCTTAGTTTCTATTCTGATGTTCTTAGATAACCTAACCAACAGCAAAATAAAGAAAAAAACATATATTTGGGCTTACATTTCCATCATGGTGAAGAATGTATGGTAGCAGGAAGTTGGTCCAGACAAGGTGACTGAATTACTTGTATCTAAGTTAAGACGGGTTGAAAA
>JAQHUG010000245.1:2777406-2787407 GCA_028555095.1 Dicrostonyx torquatus | reverse complement strand
ACATTAAGTCTAACCTACGTCCATCTCAGGTAGGAGCGCCATGGCATTGTCCCTTCTCCCCAGCCTTCTGTTCTGTCTACTCCGCCCACCTAAGTGCTGCCCTATCAAATGGCCAAGACAGTTTCTTTATTTGACCAATAAAAGCACAGAAATACAGAAGGACCTTCCTACACCATTTCTCTTCTTGTCAACTCCCAGTTCAAACTGCTCATATTTCTCAATAGCCAGCATCCTCTTATATCTGCAATTAGGTGCAACACACTCTACTCGCAGAATTCAGCAATCTATTGAGAGCTCAATGAATTCCAAGGGTGAATTTTTATGTTCAGTTATACTTCAAATAATATTATTTGCAGTAGGAGATTGGTCCATCCCAATAGCTTCTCAATCCTATAAATTATGTATCCTAAAACTTCCATTTGTAGCACCTCTTGACAGCTAGACTGTGATTTTCTTTAAAACAAACAAACAAACAAAAAACTGTAATGCATTCATCAAGGAAAATGCATATTCTTAACTAGGTTCCTTCAAATCACATCATGTATTTATTTATTGCTTAGTTTGCTAAGAGCAATACAGTTGTATTGGTGTTTATATAATGTTTTCTTTGATGCAAATTGAATATAATTTCAGAGTAATACATGTATACCAGTGTATTTTTGTTGTATTTTAATCTTATTATGTTTACTGCTTACCATTTGTTTTTGACTATATGTTTGTTTTTATATCATGGCATCTAACAGCCCTAAGCAACAGTAAAATTTCTTTATAGAAACTGAATGTCCTGGTTGAAACATTTAATGATTTCTGTCCCCAAAACATATATGCCCTGTTCATACTAAAAATTTCCTAAAAGTGTGTCATTATTGCTTGATAGGCATCTAGGCACACACTTTCATTCTATCTGTGACCTTGAATTCTCAATTGAAAGGATGATTTTTTTTTTATTTTGGTTTCTCTTTTTGGGGAAGCTTGGCTACATTAATTAAATGAATAATGTGGTGGAAACTGCTGTATTTACTTGACAAAAACTGTTCCTCTTTCTTGAGTTAAATATGTATTTAGGATGGTACATCAAATAATGTTTCCTCAGGCTATGATTCACAATGTAATATATTTTTGAAAGGCTTATTTAAAAATCACATCACTGTTCATAATTTATTGAATGCTTCTGGCTAGAGAAAACCTTTGGGTACTTGTTTTTTTTTTTTGTGGAAATGAATACAGTTGCTCTCAAAATTTCTGAATTGATTCATGGACTACATAGAATGTTTATGTAATTTTAAGAATAGACATTTTATTGTGTGCAAATGGCCAGGATTCAACTCTGAAGTTCTGTTTAAATGGAAAATATGTTATTTTCATTTAGACAAATCAGTTACATCTATATATAGTATTTTTGAAGAATGTAACAAATAGTCTTAACAGATAGTATAATCTGCTTATTTAAAATTGGAACTAGGTATTATTTTAATAATAAGTAGTTTGACTCTACAAATATTTAAATTTGAAATTAGAGTTGATTTTAGATATAAGGAAGAGACTCTGGAGTTCTTAGCTCTAACTGAGTTTCAATGTCATGTTCAATCACTGCAGGGCTAAAGAATCATAGAAGATGAGGCAGAAAGATTGTAAGAAACAGTAATTGTGGCTATGGCAAAATGATTTGGTGATAATACAATTGCACACAATGAACTCTTAGTAACTATTTACTTATGCACAAAATCTACACAAATTAAGGCCATCAAAATGCCAACAAGGATAGGGGAGGAACTCAGAAGTCTCACCCCCTCAAAAACTTTTGGTGATTAGTGACTGTTCAGGGAGAGAAAGACAGTTTTCGTCAGGGATGCAAACCCACACTCCAGTAGATGATCCTATACCATACAGATACAGCCCATGCCAACTAGACCTAATTTTGAAAACACAATAATCAAAGACATACCACACATTCAGTTGAAATAGAAAAGCAATTGTGGGAAAATAAGAAAGAAGCTGGAAGGGAGAATTTGGCATGCTGAGTTTGACCAAAACACAATATATGCATGTATAAACTTTTCTATAAAAAAGAAAGTAGTAAAAGATAGATTTGACAAAATTATTTTCTTTCCTATTTAGTTCTACTTTCTTGATAACTAATCATTTTGAATATAATAGAAAATTACAATACCCAATATATATTTTTTAATTTCTCTACTTGTTAAATTGACTTATAAATTAAATTGATACTCATAATATCTTCAAGGTCATTTGCCCATAGTTGTGCAAACAAAGTACAGGTTTTTTGTATCACACAGAGCAGTCCGAGGTTAAACAAAATCAAGTTATACCTTCTTTATATTCAGCTGGAGACCAATCCATGGACTATGTTGCCCACATTTGTGTCAGTCTTCCCAGACCACTTATTTGTATATAGAAAATGCTCACAGACACATTCAGAGATTTTTCTCAAAGTTGATTCCAGATCCTGTCAAATTGACAATACAAATAAACCATCATAGTCGCAAGGGAAAATTATATATGACCAATGATACAGCAATGGAAAAGGTTCTAAAATGCAAACCTTAGGAATTCTTGATTACTGTTGCTTTGGTGATTGGATCCATGCACCCCTCACAGAGAAATCCTGTGTTGTTTCTACATATGATTCATCACTAAAGATGGAAAGCAGATTTCTATCTGTGCAGCCTTATATGTAGTTAGATTTTTATGCTTCCTTTATTGGAAGCCAACAATTGGTTTGTGATTTACTACTACTTTTGCTGGCTTGTGTGAGATGTCTGGAGAAAGAAAATAAGGAGCGAGTGTCGTAATTTCTTGTCTAAGTATTTGTAAACTGCTACTCAATGTCCTTTTGTTTGACAGAAGCACTATAAAAGTTTTCTTAAGTTCTGAAGGAAAAAAAAGTATGCTGATGTGGCTTCAACCTAAACTACATGAGCATTGGGCTGTTATGCCTTACTGGTAAGGTGCCCTGTTCAAGTCATCACAGGACAATCAGATGCAAGCAGGTTTGCAAAAGTCTTTGAGCTGGTTAAGGTATCATTGAAAGAGTTCAATGAGCTTACACTTATTTAAGCTTCCAAGTTCAATAGTACATTTAACTATGTTATTTGAAAGATCTTTTCTAATGATTAGAGGATAAGGTTATATATTTTAAGATTTCATTTATCATTCTTAAACTCTGCAAGAGCTGAGAAGGGCTGAGAAGAGAGTTCAAAAGCATATTTCTTTTTGTGTTTTTTTTTTCATGAACACTAACCCAGAATGCCAATATATACACTAGAAATGATGATGGCTTTTAAAATTTTTATTGTAACTCTATAACCATTTAAAAAGTAAATTTTTTTTTGCTTTTTAGTTTTCTTTGGCAGCCTCAAATAGAAGTGAAGACTTTCATTGCTTGACTTTTAGGGCCAAACAAATATACTCTCATTATTATTTCCAAATTAATATCCATGGTCAGGTTATTAGTAAGGAGAACAATTGGTTTGTTTGTTGTTTTTATAATAATGAGTGTAGACAAGATGTTTTGGACAATTTGCTTGTAAATGTTGACGACTACTTGAGCAAAGATTGCTTTTGCCAAGTTCAGTGTACAGACTTAATGTGCACTTCCCATCTTTCAAACACATTTTAAATCAGTTATGGTATGCACAAATATATCCCTTAGTTGAGATTCCCATCCTCTTGCACAGGAAAAAGCTTGATTGAACTGTTATTTGTTTATATCTTTGGGTGCATGGAAAGACCTATGCATTTGTGCTCATGTGAAGACAGGAGTAAACAATAAGCCTCTTTATCTCTCTCCTGTTGTAAATAGGCGGAGAGGTGTGTGTCGTGTTCCCCAGCCGCCAGCTCCCAAGCCCCCAGCCACTGGCCCGCTCAGCTACTGGTGGCTGCCTGCACCCGAAATAACCACATGACAAACTGGATTCATTTAAACTCTGCCCGGCTTATTATCACTAGCCTTTTCTTGGCTAGCTCTCATAATTAAACTAACCCATTATAAAAGTCTGTAAGTCACCACGTGGTGACGTACTGGAAAGGTCTAACCTGCATCCATCTGCGATGGTGGCTTGTGGCTCTGCTCACTTCCTTCTTCTCCTCTCAGAACTTCCATTCTGTCTACTCTGCCCACCTAAGGGTTGACCTAACTATAAGCCAGGCAGGTCTTTATTTAACCAATCAAAGCACAGAAATACAGGTGGACCCTCCCACACTCTCCAATATCTATTGAGATGCATTATTTTACTGAACCTGGAGTCCTTGAATTCAACTAGTCTAGCTATCCAACTGGCTCCATACATCCCCTGTCTTTGTTTACCAATTGCTGGAAGTATGGGTGGACTCTACTGACTCACTGTGGTTCTTAACCATGATCCTCACTTTTGTGCCTTAAGGTCTTTATCCAAGGGACCATAATCACAGACTCCTACTTCTTATTAGTGAAATTTGTTCTTCCATTTAGCCTTGCTTTTTTATATTTATTAAAATTAAGAGATAATACCATAAGAAGAGTCTCAGGATTTGCGTACTTCATTCCTACATTTTGTCATCATTCTCACAGATCCACCTTCTTTGTGAGGAATGTCTTCCATATTTACCATATTATAGTCTTAGCACCTATTCTTATTTTCATCAAAACATGCTCTAAAGTGTGTGTGAGTGTGTGTGTGTGTGTGTGTGTGTGTGTGAGTGTGTGTGTGTGTGTGTCTGACTTCCTCAGCTCATTTAATAATTTAAAAATAGGCATTTCTTGGTCATAATTATCTTCCTAGTGTCTCTATATATTCATAAAAGTTTTCTTTATCTTAAATACCATTTATTTATATGTTTTTGTTTTGTCCAATAAAAAGTAACATTTTAGTTTATTTCCTAATCTTTCCTTTGCAACCAAGAATCATAAATACCACTGGAGCACAGTGATCACATTTTTATCTAGTAAAATAATTTTAAAAACCTTATTGTGATATTTTTGGTTTTTTATGTTTTCCATTTTGATAGTTATAAAACATAAAGGCATTTAGCCAAGTAAAGAAAACAATATGCCTTAAAACTAAAAAGTTAGGAGAGATGATTTTAATATCAGACAACTGAATGAAAGCAGATGAGGATTCAGTCAGAGTCAAATACTAACTCTATAAATAAACACATCAATCACTCACACTGAACCTTAGCTACTTTCAAATAGAAACACAGCCATAATAAGATCTATAATTGATCTTATTGAATTATTTTAAACATTTTTTCATTCATTTAGATTAAACCTTTGAGCAAGTGGCCAGCATATGAGGGCTTATTTAGTGCAGGCTTCTATTGTTAATCTTTGAGTTATGATATATGACAACGAAAGCAAAATCTTCTATATACAGAGTGGGTCACAGTTTTAATAACATCTGCATCAATGATGGGAGCAGATGGGAGAGAATAGATGGTGTCAAATAGAAAGAATTTAATTAGATTATATCATTAGCTCTATGCTTTCACTGGTAAGGTAGCTAACAGAAGCAATAAATTTGTACCTAAATACGACAAATATTTTCTCTTATTAAAATCAGCCAAAATTTTGGAATATCCTATATGCATAAATCTATTAGCACACGTTAAACATTTTAAAAATTCACCTGCATATATCTGTCATTTAATAATGCTCTGCTTAGGAAAAATATTTTTTAGTGTTCCATCTTTGGAAGCTGGATTAAATATTACCTGTTTATAAGTAACAGAGAGATAAATAGTAAATATTCACAGTGTGTTACCTCCCCACACCAATAAACAAAGATCAATAAATATCATCTTTGGCAGAATACACATCAAACTCATGCACAGAAATTCAGGTTGTTGCAAACAGTCAATGCAAGACCAACCAATGTATCTGTTGGATAGCTTTGGAGACTTGAAAATTCTTCTCAATAAAGCACTCTCATCAAAGAGAACATTATCTTCATATATAGGTTTTGTCTAGGAAAA
Source organism: Dicrostonyx torquatus (assembly GCA_028555095.1). Taxonomy (NCBI): domain Eukaryota; kingdom Metazoa; phylum Chordata; class Mammalia; order Rodentia; family Cricetidae; genus Dicrostonyx; species Dicrostonyx torquatus. The sequence continues at coordinate 2,781,434 of JAQHUG010000245.1, read as the reverse complement.
TATGTAAAACCAATCACTACGATTATTGCACTTGTTCCGAAGACATGTGTTGTGTACATGATTATGTTATTTTTATTTGATTAAGTAATTTCAATTTAACATAATTAATTTACCTTATGTCATATTTTAAGGTAAATTATGTCAACATACTCACAGGGAATATTAAGTAAGGACATCTCATATCTTTCTTTACTTTGTCACCCTGTCAGTTATAACTGAAATGAAGATTGTTAGATGCAGGATTTATATTATGTAAGTGAGATCACTTCACTGGTGTGAGAAGACTTTCTGTATATGTGTTGCTTTTATTGGCTAATGAATAAAGAAGCTGCTTTGGCCTCCAACAGGGCAGAATAGAGCCAGGTGGGGAAATCTAAGCTGAACACTCGGCAAGAATAGGCAAAGTTAGTAAGAAGCCATGTAGCCGTCACACAAGACAGACGCCAGATGCAAGATGAAACCTTACCAGTAGCCACAACCACATGACAATACCCAGATTAATAGAAATGAGTTAGTTTAATGTATAAGTGCTAGCTAATAAGAAGTGTGATCTAATTGGCCAAGGAGTACCGTAATAATACAGTTTGTGTGTGATTATTTCAGATCTGGGGGGTTGGGAAATGAATGAGCAGTTTCCCCAACACTTCAGTTGTAAATTTTATTTAAATTTCATGCATGGCTACTATAATTATATTAACCCCTCCACTCTCCTAACATTTTCTCTTACCACCTCACAAGATACCTGTAAAATTCTTGGTGTCTTATTCTTTATACAATTGCTACATATTTTCCTCTCTCTCTCTCTATATATATATATCATAGACATATTTTGTGTGTGTGTGTACCTTCTACATAACAATTTTATAAGTGCAACTGGTTTACTTACTTAAATATTGCTTGTATATATGTGTATTTACAGGAGATCTATTGAGATTGGTTAGTCTGTGAGATGACATTTCTCTGGAGAAGAATCTCTTAACAGCCTTTTATTTCCTATAGCTCTTCATTAGAAGTGAAGCCTCATGAAATTTCCCCACTCCATGTTGGTGCAGTCATTTCTTAGGTATTGTTTAGGCAACTGTATCATTAAGTATTCACAGGTACAGCTACCATATCACAAATATAAGATATGACCTTGAAACAGATGTTATGGTATTCTGACTTTTACAATATTTTTGTTCCCTTATTCAATATGATCCATGAGTCTTAAGTGTAGAACTTATATTATAAATACAAAAGTTGGGCCTGGAAATACCATGGTCAGTATTTCTCTTCATATTTAACAATTTTGAGAACTAGACATACAAAGCTCTGATTAGGGTAATTCTTGTCTAAAATAACATGCATGCATTTGTGTGATAATCTCAAGATCTCTGTCTGTCTGCCTGTATGTCTGTTTCTATTTCTATCTCTCTCTCCATCTACATCCCAATCTCTACTGATATGGATATAGATACAGGTGATATATATATAGATATATATATCACTCTATATAGAAAGTTAATATATAGATCTAGGTATAGATTAGATGTATATAGATTTATGTATAAATATAGATATACATATAAATATAGATAAAGCCAGATATCTATCTATCTACAGATAAAGAGATGCAGTTCATGTACAGCTATATATATCTATAAAAATGGAATAGATAGGTTTATAGTTATAGATAGATATATTAGTTATATATAGTAAATATTGCTATACAGGTATAGAAATAAATAAAGATGATATAGTTATAGATGTATAATTATAGATATTGTTAGATTTATAGAAACAAATAGACATATGTCTATATATAGATATATACATATAGTTAATCAAGCTATCTCTGTACTAATGAAAAAGAATTTAATGTATATCATCAATACATCTAAAGAACAATAAGCTTCAAAATTATTAAAAAAGCATTTAAAATATAATTAATACTAGCATGTTTACATATTACAATATGTTTAAGCTTCAATAAGTTTCAGAAATTTTTACAGAATAAAAATTGAAGAAGTAATTTGCTCTAAATTGAAGCACATAATTCTGTTTCTGTTTCTTGGTGTATAAAATTGTGATGTAAGAGGAAACTAAATGGATTGAAGACGGTTTTAGGAGCTACTTTAATTCTTTTCTAAATATATAATTTTGAAAACATAAAAATCTTATTTTCTATAATTATGCTTAATACGGAAAAGAAAACAAAAGATAAAAGAAATTGTGTATCTTGAAATGGAGGGTTTGCATTGCTAAAGTGGTTTTCTTTATGATTTCTAAATTGTGAGATGCAAGCTATGCCATAATCCTTGAAATTACAAAATTCTTAATTGTAGACAAATAAAGAATAAAAAACATCCCAAAATTATGTATTGATTTTTAAAAATTTGAATTTGTCCCCTATGATTTTTGCATGTCTTTGTGCGAGGTGGAACATACTAGTATTATGTGAGCAGTATGCAAAGATGTAAGCCTAACTCTCCAGCACACTCCCCATGCCGTAATTAAGAGTGAAGCATCAGAGTGGCACGTATAATCTGGGATTTTACAAAACTTCGATAAGTAAAATCCAAGGGAAATACAGAAATGTCTTATTCAGTTCACAGTATCAGCAATACAGTTTGTATAATAGGATGAAATTAAAACATGAGGTGGCTATGATTATTTCACTGTAATCAAACTGGAGGATTACCAGTTTGAAGCTAGCCTTGGCTTTACAGTGAGATCCTGTGTTGGCAAGTTTGGCTGTGGAGGCACTTCATCTTGATTTTTCAGATGCCCCCAACTTACCCCATACTCTTTAGGTCTTCTGTCTGTGATTAAAGAATTCTACTGTCTTCTTCTCTTACATCATATATAAACTTCATAAAGGCACCAAACAGATCTGATCAAGGATAACCCACAAAACTTTACTCTTACTTATTTGCAACTTTAAAGAATTGTTTTCAGATGGAGTCAGGTTAAGAAAGCTGAGTTGAACCTCCTCATGGGACTTTTGGAATACTTCACAAGTTCCTAACCCAGGTACCCAAAGTTCACAAATTTTGTCAGAATAGAAACAATGGACAGTTTCACTCTTCATTCTTTGTATATGATTCTCAGAGTCGTACAACTCCCCCCTCAAATTCTCACTCAAAACTTGTAGCTGTCAGCTAGTTTTATGACTCCTTCTTTGTTTTGAGTATATGTCATCAATTTGATAAAAATAATTCCATGATCTATCTTTATTATTTGAAGTAGAGTGAGCAAAGTAGTTCTAATGTAATATGTGGTAGTATTTTTTTATCCACATAAATTTCTAATTTCAGTGAAATTATTAATCTGCTACGAGTTCTACTAATCTTGTTTTGAATACATAATTCAATTTTTAACAACTTGTAGTTTATGTTGCAGTCCTGTCTTCTGCTACCATTCATGTCCTTGGGTAGTATTTTAGTCAAATATTTAAAAACAAATTGGGTAGTGTCTATGTCATATTTTTCTTGTAAAATTTGTGAATAAAACAAACTTGTAACATTTTAAAATCTCTCTTATTTTCCTCTACAATTTAAAATAATAAGAATTTCTTATATTAATAGTTTTCTTAACAAAACAAAAACACAACTCTTTTCCTTAAAAGAGAGTTATTTTTCTCATGTATGAAGTCTGGTTATCTTCTTTTAGAACTATATATTTGTCAAAACAAATACCTTCCAAGAAGATGCAATATAATTTAAATTAAATATTTTAGATTAATTAATAGTAGTATACATCTACATTTCTCTATGTATTATACCGGTATAGGTATTATTCTTGCTTGGAGTCAAAGAGAAAATGATCATCAGGAGATTTATAAGTCCATAAGTGCATCTTAACAAGAAGTTAGGGTGCTTGGGAATAATCTGTACTCAGGAGAGGAGTGAATTTAGCCTGACACCAGAAAAAATGAAATAAAGACTGTTTCTTTTTTAAATACCTTTATAAATACATTTCTATATTAGATAGGATAATAAATAGTGACTTTGACTTTTTATCCTATACTATAGGAAATAACCAAGACT
>JAQHUG010000245.1:2741722-2771795 GCA_028555095.1 Dicrostonyx torquatus | reverse complement strand
AGAAACGAAAATGTGATTGGTCTGGGAAAAGAACTAATTAATTAATAAAAAATAGAATTAATAGTTTCTCTAGATGACTACATGAATGACATACAATTCAATTCAGTTTCCTTCTGTGGAGTGAGCATATTATTTTTATATAAGCCTTAAATTTCTTCTCAAAGTATTATATTTATTTTAACTGTTTGAATTTAAATCTTATCAATCATTTTGATAGGATTATTCATTTTTTTAAAACTCTTACATTGATGGAAAATACCTCATTACATTCAGTAATGAATGAAAGAAAAATTAATTTTAAAAGAATCAGTTTTGCTGATAACTTAGCTTTTGAATATTGCCAGTAATTATTTACTATTTTACTAAATGAAATGATTTATTTTCAACAAGTTTCCCATTCTTTTATTCTTGATATTCCTTTTGTCAGTCTCTGAGTTCAAGTTTATAATTATATTATCAAAAACAGTTATTTCAAAATTATTTTCACTTGTCTAGAATATTCATCACCTGTTCCAAGAATTTGATCTTCAAATTCATAAAAGAACCAAAAAGAGAAGTGGCAAAGTGTGTTTTAGGAATTTCCAGACTATAAATAAATAACAGCTCATATAAACACTATTTTTCTATCAAATTCATCATTAGAAAATAACTTTAACAGATTTAGAAAGAACATAAGTATTGAATATTTTCAATGTAACATATGTTATATGCATGTTTAAATGTTATGTATATCTAGGACTCTATTAGCAAACTCAATTCTAAATCTCAGAATGCCCCTCTGGATACAAGAAAAAGGAAAATAGCACATATGCAAAATTACACTCACAGAAAGAGACACAGGCCCACACATATGTACACATACACAAATACAATTATATAAACACACATGCACACAGACATAGACATGCACAGTGCACACACAAGCAAACACATGGATACTACTCACCTGTAGAAACACCAATGGTGTTATTAATTAGCCTGAATAACCTGGGTTTAATTTAATTAAGTTAGGTTCTAGGAATATCTTTAAGGGACTATCTAATTAGATTGACTGGAAACACCTACCCTAATGGAATGTGACAGGATACTCTCAGCTTGGGTCGTCAATTGTAGAATTGCATTAAAGAGAAAGAGTGAGCTGAGCATGAGCATCACTTAACTTTAACCAGAGGCATAACATGTCCTTGTCCCTTGGCTTTTTCACCATGATGGACTGTACCCTGCAAATGCAAGCCAAATGCAAGACATAGTAACTTGATTCAATTTTCAGAATTTAACTTGTCACAGTGTGAAGTGAGTGTACCAATGCCTGGCTATCTACTTAGCCTGATATATCTGGAGATGGCTAAGGCCCTCTTTGTTTATGAAATGCTATTATCATTGTGCTCATCCTGTACTTTTTCAAGTGTGTCAGACAACAGGGAAAAGTTATACTGGGCAATGTAATAATATTGCTTATAGCATACATGAACATTGTTTACTCTTGGTCTGCTTCACCTGACTCTTTTTGGTACTTGCTTTGATGCGAAAAGACTATTAATTGTTTCTGTGCATTAACCCTCTCACTGTGGAAGAAGTATGATGTCCTGTGATGGGGTCCTGCCTATGTACAATCATTTACTTACTTTTCTCTAATACATTAAACCATGCTAAAAGATGGGTATGTAGCAGAATGACAAATTGTGTTGAGTTTTGTGTGTGTGCACAGCCACTTGTGTGTATAAAGCTTATATTTTTGTTTTCAAAACAAAATGTAGTTTTAAAACTAAATTTAGTTTAGTTTTGGTTTCAAAATAAACCATACTTTTGGCAGGATTCCATGGAACATGTGAAGATATGTCATTCTAGAGTTTTCACTTATTTGTTGTAAATGATTATACAATCCAGTTACTTGCAGTTTTAAAAATATTTAATCTTTTTAAACTCTTGTGTTGAGATCAACCCCTGTTCAGTCACCACAGACTTAAAGGTCAGAGCTGCTGTTTTTATTTGCCTCTGAGAAGCTAAACCATTTCACTCATGTCTTCTGTAATTTTCACTGTTGTAATTATGTGCTCCTGCTGAGGAAAGGCCAGGGTAGAACTTCCAATAGATAAGACTTCCGTCACCACAGGTAGAACTCTCCAGCTGAAGTAGTTGTTTGTCCTTACATTTATATTCATTGACTGCTTGATTGCATACTTTCCTGAGAGATCATAGCATACTTGTGTTTCCTAGTAACTGTTTTTCACTCTTTGGTTGTTCTCTCCATCACCATAACATTAGCTCAGAAACAAATGAATGCATAATCCAGTGTTAGCACCAAAATAAAAATTTCTGCTTTAGGATATAACACTGAAAGACACATCGGAGCTGAGTTACCTGATTTGTGTTTTAGAAAAAAATTCAGGAAAAGCATTTGGTAGAGAAAACATTTAGGTTTTAGAAATCTTTCCCACTCTGGGGTTGCATGTAACTAAAGACAGACAAAACACAAAGATTCTATGCAACAAGAAATAAAGAAATGTAAATGCAGGGCACTTTTATTTAAGAAAAGGCTAGAACATCATATTTTTATGTATGGAATCATGGTAAACTGGTTATTTGTGGGGAAAATATTCAAATATTCAGGTAAATAAAATCTTCATCTTCCATACAAAAGAAAAAGATCACTGAGATTCAGTAAAAAAAAAAAGTATGATTATTAAAAACAGGAGGAAAGTTTACTGTGATGTCTTGAGATAAAGGAAGTTTAAAAGACTTTCTTTGTCTCACATATTGTTTTGAAAAAAAAAGAAAAAGAAAAACCTCTTTTTGACTATATGGGTCTTGCTCAATCTTTTCCTTCTCTATGCACCAGAACTTGGCTCTTTTTTTTTCTGATTCAGAATTTTTTTCTTAGAAAAATTTTCACCTATACATAAGTATACAGTGACCACTTGCACTTCAACCATCTCCCATCACATCTCCGTGGATTCACAGCTCACATTTTCTCATTCTCACAAATTTTACCTACCTCAATTCCTGACTCTATGTAGTGTGTGTGTGTGTGTGTGTGTGTGTGTGTGTGTGTGTGTGTGTGTGTATGACTTAGTTTAATCATATCAGTCTGTGTGGACTTTAACCCAGATTTTTATCGTATTTTGATGAATGCTGGATAGTATCACTCACCATGCATGCAAAACAGACAGTTAAAAATAGTAAAAGAAATAGTGTGTGAAAGAAATAAAAAGCTTTGACTTCAAGATACATACAGAACTCTGGAAAAGTTACTTTGTTATGAAAGATGAGTTTTAAATAGGGAAAGATAAATAGTTTAAGGATTAAAAGAACAACTGAAGGGACTGAACTGATGGTTTTAAACACTAGGACTCAGGTGCAATTCCCAACATTCATGTGGAGGTCCATGACCTTTTCTTAGTCCAGTTTCAGGTAATCAGATATTTTCTTTGAATCTCATTATCATCATGCATGCATATGCTACACAAACATATAAGCAAATAAGATATGCACACACATAATATAATGAAATATTTCTTTATAAATGAAGATTTTGTGTCTCTGTCAAGAGTCTCAGGTTGCCCCATCTTAAATGGAGATTTGCAAGCTTCCAGTACAGTGGTGCTCTGTGTTTCCTGACATCATGCCTTTCAATTCAGTCACTCTCTATCACACTAGCTATCAAAAGTCATAGATACTGAAGTCGGAAGAAGGAATTATTGCATGGTGACTATAAATTGAAAATGAGACTCAATGTAAAGTATAAAAATGAGCTGCTTTCAGGCTGAGCTTGGATATAAATCCTCTGTCTTGGCCTTGCTCACTCAAAGAACCAAGAAACAAATGGAGGCATAGAGCATCTTGGTGAAAGGATTCTCTTTCTGTAATATGTTTTCCTGTTGTTTTTTTTTTTTTGAGAGAGAGAGAGAGAATATATGTGTGTGTGTGTGTGAGTAGTGTGTGTTCACATCAATGACGTTCACATTAATGAAGTACCCAAGCATTCTTTTAAGAATAAAAGTTCTAGTTTCAAAAATATTTTTAATGCACTTTTGGCATGTCTTAGCATAAAATATTTGACTCATTGCTAGCAGGTGTCACACACATTAACCTTTAGTTTAGCTGTGATCAAGTAAACAAACATGTCAGGGAATACAGTGCTCTCATGGTTTGCCTCCTTTTTGTTTTGTGTAGAAAAATAATGAAGAGAAAATCACAATGTGGAAATGTTAATGAATAAAACCATCAGAGAATAAGGAAGTCATCTGGCAAAAACTACAGCTGAATTCTAATGAAACTGCAGGAGGAGGAGTGCATACCAGCTTTATCACACCACATTAATGCTAACAGGGCTGTTAGAAGGAAATTATTTCAAAATCATATTATAGGTTATGCTGGCCACTTTACAACCTCTCCTTCCATTTGGCATAGGTAAAACTTTTAGAATTCAGTGAAATGGCTTTTTGTGTGTTCAGTTTTAGTTTTTCTTCTGTATTTCACTTTTTAAATAAAAGAATTTGGATTATTTATATTGTACTGACATCTGGTGGACCTTGGCCTTGATACAACCAAAAAAATATAATAAAACAAATCATGGAATTGAGGTCAACTGAACAAATCATTGGAAGGTTTCACATCTCACACCAAATCAAACAAAAGTAAGAACATCATTTTAAATTCAATCAACATCTCACATCATTTCAAGGAGAATCATCTCTTAGCCAAACAATGTAGCTATTTTAATTCCTTTCATTTAAATAGTAGCCCTACCACTGTAAAAAACCAACATTGTGATGCTTAGGAAGTCATTGCAAGTGAATTCTCCCATCTTCATGTTCTTCTAATACCAAGTAATTTTTATGAAGATTCACTTTTGCTCTGTATAGAGAGGAAATAAGATTATATCTATCACACACACACACACACACACACACACACACTGATTTTCACCAAACCATATATTTTTTCTTGCAGAAGTATTAAACTACTTGAAAGAGATTCAAATATGTGGAAACTGAAGGAACCTCACACATTTATAAATGATTAGATGGTGATTTGGGAATCCCCTCTCTGTGCTGTGAATGTGTTTTACTACCACTTGTTAATTAAAAGGATTATTTGGTCTATAGCAGGGCAGAATAGAGCCACATAGGAAAGCTAAACTGAATGCAGGGAGGGAAAAAAATGGAGTCAGGGAGACTCCATGTAGCTGCAGAAGGAGAAAGATACCCAAACCTTACCAGTAAGTCACAGCTTCGTTGTGATACAGAGATTAATAGAAATAGGTTAATTTAAGATGTAAGAGCTAGCTGGAAATATGCCGTTAGCCAAACAGTATTGCAATTAATATAGCTTTTGGTGATTATTCATGTCTGCACAGCTGGGATACAAACACACAGTCTTCATCTAAAAGATTGTTCTTGGTCCAGTTCATTTTTTTCTCATTTTCTGGATCTAATTAGCCAAAAACTATATGAAATGAAAGATGAAAATTATATCTCTTACTTTAGTTTAGTAAGATTTCAGAGATCCACATTTTATACATATTAGAAATGGCAAGAGTCCACACTAGGGAGACATATCCCCAAAACTTCCACATGTAAAATAACATTTTATTGGCTTACGCTGTTGAATTCTAAGCTTTTCTTCTGCTATCTATAAGTTGAAGGCAAAATAGAGAAATAAACAGTAAAATTATTAACACTATAAGAGCTTTTATCAAATAAACTGTTGTTTCATTATAGTCAAGACCTCATTGAGAAAATAATATATGAGAAATAGGTCTGTGTTTTTGTTACAGTTAGCTAATTGGATATCTTTATCTACTGTGAAAATTGTAGATAATGCCTCCATTGTTCACTAATCCCTCAGGTATTTGAGAATTCTTAGAAAAGAGTACCAGTTTCATTAATCCCATGCCAGACTATGTATCACTGAATTAAGATACTGAATAGCACTTTTATTAAACTGGGGATATGTTTCGTATGGGTATGTAACTGTGTTTTTACACTGCTTGAGGTTTTGTGCTCAGATTTGGAGTACCAACTTAGAATGCAGTTATCATACTACTTATGTAACCTCAGTGCTAACAGGACAGAAAGAGAAAGAGTATTGATATCTCCTGGCCAGCCAAGCCAGTCTAAATAGTTGGCCTAGATTCCATAGGAGAAACTTTGTTTCCAACATATTGTAGATTGCTATAGGGGGAGATAACTTGGGTCAATCTCTGGTTTCAATAGCTGCATACATGTACATGGGGGTGAACAGCTGAAAACACACTTACATAGTACACATATTATAACATGCATGTGTGTGCATACATACATACACTCACATTTATCATGAACTGAAAGGTTAATGTACACACTTATTTTTTAATATTAAAGTTTCTAAATAAGCTTGAGAAGTTCATTTTTATTTGGGGTTATTAAATAATGAGTGATTTCAGGAGAAAAATACCAATAGTGCTGCTAGCTTAAAGGGAGGACATTCCATTCAAATGGGAAAACAATTAATATAGATTTAGTCAATGAAACCATCTACTGGTTGCAGACTTTTATACAATTAGCTGCATATAAGTTTTATGGGTTACATGTGGATTCCAGTGTAACAGCTTACAAGCAACTCTGGACTTAAAGTCTCTTGCTTAGTTTCTTTAATGATAAATGTCACTTTAAAAATTGATCAGGCAACACTGATACACACTTTTACCCCAGTAGTAACTCTAGCTTGACCTAGAAACCAGGCGGTAGTGGTGCACACCTTTATTCCCTGAACTAGACAGGATTATAAAATGGGAGGGGACAGCTGTCACACAAGGTCTCATTCCGAGATTCTTGGAGGTAGGGTGGCTATTTTAGGACTGTAGGCCTGGTAGAGCCAGTGGCTGACTTTTACTTTTCTGAGGTTCAGGATGAACCTCAGTTTTTCTCTCTGGATTTTTTAAATTGTGACTCGGTTATTGGATAAAGAATCTTGCTTTTTATCACTTGAGAACTGTAAGCTGCAATCAGTTTCTGAAGATATTTAAGATTCCACTTCTGTAGTGTGTTATAGTCAAAATATGAAATATCCAGGATTTGTTTCTCTGTACTCAGCTACTTGGCTTCTCAGTGGTCCAAGGGGTCATGATTGTCACTGGAAATAGTGACATATCTTTTCATTGTCCATATGGTACAAGTTTAAAATAGCACTCATGCCAAATTTAATAACTATGAAATATACAGGCCTCAATCCAGGTTGCAAATCAAGATCTTCTTTATTACTTTCTTAACTTATTCCTCATTCATATATTATAATCTGAATATAGTTTCCCTTCCCAGCCAAATACCAGGTTCTCCCCCATCTTCCCAAGTTTGAACCACCCTCCTTCACCTCTCCTCACAAACAGCAGCCTTCCCAAAAGAGGCTTAACAAGGCACAATAAGAACAGGCACATATTCTCATAGAAAGACTGGATGAGATCACCTAGTAGGAGAAAAAGGGTACCAAAAACAGGTAAAAGAGTTAGATGCCAGCCCCATCTCTACTATTAAGTATCCCAAAAGAAAACCAAGCTAACAGCTACATCATATATTTAGAAGACCCATAGAGGCTTCCTGATCTCTGTGAGCCCACTGGAGTCCTGGTCATTTGATACTGTGAACCATATTCATGTGTTCTCCTTAACTCTTCTGGCCACTCCAATACTTTCACCCCATCTTCTATAGGACTTTCTGAACTCTAATATATGTCTGTGGGAGTCTGTATTTGCTCCCATTAGGTGCTGAATAAAATCTCTCTGGTTTTTCTCATGATAAGTATGCTAGGATATGGTGGCAGCACATCCTGTAGGCAGGGAAAACTGAAGGAATGAGGTTTTGTGCTTGGGTTGGTGTCCCAATCCCTCCACCTGAGACCTTACCTGGTTACAATAGATGGCCAGCTCAGGCTCCACCTCCCTCTTTACTAGAAGTCTTCTCCAGTTTCACTCTTGAAGGTTCTGTGGAGTTTATATTTCCCTATGTCTCATTTCAACCCCACCAAATGCTTCCAATTCCAGTCATTTTTTCCAGTTATACCCTCCAACAACTCATCTCATCTGAACCCTTCTGCCCACATATTCATCCATTCCCAGTCCCTTGGAAAATATATTCTATTCTCCCTTCTCCTAATAACCACTCAATATGTGACAAGAGAAAGCTTGTCTCCAAGAGAACACCAATGGAGAAAACAAAATCATAATGGAGGTTCCAGGGAGTTAGAGGTGCAAGTGATACATTTTATTTGCTAAGGAGAATTAAGCCCATACACATGGAACCAATAAATAAATTTATACAGGAGAAAGGAAAAGTTCAAAACCTTTAATTAATAAACTACTAAGTTTTATATCTAGGAAGTTAAACTCTTTATTCCAGAAAGTGATTAGAAGAAACAAACATTTTGAAATACCTGACTTTGTAATTCCCCTGAAATGCATATATATATATATATATATGCATATATATATGTATGTATATATATTATAGGAAAAATCTATATATTATAATATACAGGTACAACATGTTGACATTGGGATCTGGCAAGTCAACATTGAAACTGGTCTCCTATCGCTAATTAAAATTGAAATCTCAGATCAGTTGTCAATGGCTCATTCTTCTCATCAGTAAAGCATCTCTGTTTTATTTATTGTTATTCTTTAGAAACATATAGCTTGCCGAGTATTAAGTATGAGAAAATGCATTTACTTTGTTCTTAAATGCAATATCTTTATTATTTTTTCTAATCATTTTATGAAAATCTGCCATGATCATGCTGGACTTATTTATTGTTGGTAGAAATGCAGACTCTTGTGGCTAATATAGAATTCAGTGTATTATTCCAAAGGAAGATGGGAATCAAACTAACTCAAGATTCAGTTATGTCACTCATGGGGATACACCCAAAGGATGCTTCATCCTATCACATAGACACTCGCTCAGCCACATTCATTGCAGTTCTCTCAATAATAGATAGAACATGGAAACAACCTAGATGTCTCTCAACAGAAAATAGATAAGAAAGTGTGGCACATTTACACAGTGGATTATCACTCAGCTGATACAAAATGACAAAATTACAAAATGACAGCATGAAATTTGCAGGAAAATTAATCAAAATAGAAAAAAAGTCATCCTAAATGAAGTATCCTATTGTTGGAGGCTGCTCATTTTTTTTCCGGCGACCCAGACTTGACTAACCACAGAGAAACTGTATTAATTAAATCACTGCTTTACCTATTAGCTTATGCATATTTCTAGCTAGATCTTATATCTTAAATTAACTCATTTCTATTATTTTATATTTTACCACAAGGCTCATAGCCTACCTGCAAAGTTTGATCTGGAGGCTCACATTTTTCTACCCTGGCATCTAAATGGTGTCTCACTGACTCTGCCTTCTTTCTCCCAGCATTCAGTTTAGCTTTCCCAACTAGCTCTACTGTACCCTATCACAGTAGCTTCTTTATTCATCTACCAATAAAAGCAACACTATACAGAAGGACTTCCCACACTGATTCCCCTTTTCTGTTCAGATAATACCCAGAAAGACAAATATGGTATGTATTCATTTATTAATGAATTTTAGCTGGGAAGCTAATGATAACCAAGCTACAAGGCAAAGAAATGACCGTGAATAGGTATAAAGTAAGGGACTAGAGGGAGCAGGTATATCTCATTAGGAAAATGAACTAGAAAAGTTAGTTATAGATGGATAGGTGTATTAGAAGGGGGGAATAAAGAGGGAGAAGAAAGCGAAAGAGGTTTGTGGGAGGGAATACAGGTAAAGGCAACTAAAATTAAGGAATATCTGAGAATAGTATGAAATGCTAATAGAGTAGGAACTTCCTAAAGTATAATACGAAGGGGATCAAAATTTAATTGATAAATATTGTTGGGATATACTCACAAGTGGCAATCTCTTCCCACCAAACAAAGGTTCCAGGACTGAGATTATATTACATCCAATTGAACTTTTGACCAAAATGGTACTGCAGGAATCCCAAAACACCTCAGACTGTTTCGAAGATATTAGGTCACTCTCTACAACCCAACAGCAAGACCCAAATGCTTACCACATAATATAAACAACTACTTGAAGATGTAGATGTCAAGTTTCTGCCTACATAGATCCTTTACACCTATGTTCAGTGTCTTTGGTGCTATAATTTTCTCTGTATACTTTCCAAAATAAAGATAACACCATTAGAAATCAGTATGTAGCTCCAAAGAAGTACAAATAAATCTGTCCCATTACACAGATTTACTATTCCTTTCAAATGCTCAAGGACACAATATTGTACTCAACAGATGTTTGTTTAGCTATGGTCATTTCTACCCTTTTCAGAATAGCTAGGAAATGGAAGCAATATAAATGTTCTTCAACCAATGAATGAATAAGGAAAATGTGGTGAATATGCACTATGGAATACTATTCAATGTAAAGAAAAATCAAGTCATAATCTTTGCAGGTAAATGGTTGAAACTAGAAAAGATAATATTTCTCAAAATAACCTATACCCAGAAGCACAAATATGGCTTATTCTTACTCCTTGGATACTTACTTAGAGTTCCATATCTTCAGATTTAAGTACAGACCTTGAATTGTCTTCAGAAAGCAGAAATGTAAAATGAATGCTTGCTAGTGTAGGGATTTTGTAGAGCAATTGAAGGGATAGCAGGGTATAAGGGACCTGACCAAGAAATGGAAAAATGGGAACTCCTTAGTGAAAAGGAAAGAGTTTAATGCAGAAGGATGAGAAAGGAGGATTAAAAATAGAGGAGGGTGCCTGAAAACTTCAAATGTAGTCAGAAAACTAACAACTACCTTAAAATGCTACAACATGCATAAATATGTATATAAATATTTATATAGGACAATATCCAAGTTTACATATGAAATTCATGTATTATGTATAGTTTAAAAGATATTTTTCTGTGTGTGATAGCAAGACTTGATAGATACAAAAAAGACCACCTGAAAAAAAATGCCAAACACCAGAAAAGAGAAACTCTTTCCTGAGTCATTGGTCCTGTTTGTCAAAAGACTCCCAAAATACTAAAGGGATTGCTATTACCTTTAGTATCTCCCATTACTAGAACTGAACTTAAATGCATTCCTCATGAAGTCTAGTATTTGTGGTAATTTAAGATGTCAGGAAAGTTTCCAAAGGAAGGAAGCAACCAACAGCCCTCCCTAGCTATGGTGCTTATGAACCACAGCAATGATCATATAGCAGGACCACCATAAGGGACAATACGGCATGCATGCCTTCATGGTTACAGTTGGAGGCTGCTTTCTCATTTACAGCTTCCCAGACCCAAAATAATCACATGGAAACTGTATTAATTAAATCACTGTTTGGACTATTAGTGCTAGCTTCTTATTGCCTAACTCTTATATCTTAAATTAACCCATTTCTATTAATCTGTATATTGCCATGTAATTGTGGCTTACTGGCAATGTTCTGGAGTATCTGTCTCCTGTGGGCTACTAGATGGTTTCTCAATGATTCCACCTTCTTTCTCATAGAATTCAACTTTGTTTTTCCTGACTAGCTCTGTTCTGCCCTGCTATAGACCCAAAGTAGCTTCTTTATTAATCAATGGTAATAAAACATATTTGTAGCATACAGAGTGGATTCCTATATAAGGTGATAAACAATAGTTCTGTAGTGGTAGATAAGATCAGTTAGTTCAACAAGAAAGAAAATATGCCTGGTATTGGAAAACTAGACAACAGCTTAGGACTAGTGAAGTCATGGATCTTGGTGATGAACCTACAGCTACCATTTTATTAAAATGGCACAATAGCTAAATAAACTCTAAATATTTGTCCTAAGACCCACTTTGATGTCTATTCTCAGTTGTCCACTTCACTATATTTATAATTAAATAAAACTCAAAAATTCCAGAAGTGCAGAGCTGTGAGGGATCGTTGCTTGACTTGACGTAGGAAGATCAACTGCTATTCAGGATCTTTAGGATAGAAAAATGTCCTTTAAAAATGAACTTTCTACCTAGGAAAGACACACTTTTAATCTAGTTCATTTGAGCTTGGAAAATACACCTCTTGCCTGGGCCACACCTTTTGCCAAAACCCTATATAAAGACATGGGGGAAAGGAAGCTTTTGATCTTTACCTACTTACTCTTGCTTTGCTAGCATGACCATTTCTTCACTGACATTAAAGCCTACTTCATCAGGATTCCAGTGTATACTGAAGACCAGCAGAGACATTGGCTTTCTGTTCATAGCCAACCATTGTTGGATTAGCTGGATCTTAACCTGTAAGCCATTCTAATGAATTCCATCTCTTCCCCACATCCTCCCTCTCTCATATATATATATATATATATATATATATATGTGTGTGTGTGTGTGTGTGTGTGTGTGTGTGTGTCCAAGAAAAATAAAATTTTATGGTGCTCAGTCCCATTGTATACACCTACAAAACAAGTCCCAGCCCTAAGGGTCAGAAAACATTGCAGTAGAAGGGTAAAAAGACTGTAAGTGCTAGAGGATAAGACAGTGTGATGTGAGAGTTGTTTCCTAGCAATTTCAGAATTTGCACATATACAGTTTCACCCACATGCATACCTAAGCATGATCTTAACAAGGACAACATCATCACCAATTGACATGTCAAGGTGGATGAGGAAAAGCCTATGAAGGCCTCAAACTTACGAAGAAAATTACAAGCAACTAAGAAATTCTATAGTGATAGAAATAGTCCTCACAGAAAACAACACACCAATTGGTTATCCAGTATCAAATAGAAATAAAACCGAATATATATGTGTATATATATATACATATATATATTATTTCTATATACACACACACTTGACTTTATATAGTCTGAATTGATTGCATTTAGGAATATGTAAACATATAAAATACATATATGTATGTTACATCAATGAAGAAAAAAGGAGATCATGAATTTGAAAGAGAACAAGGAGGCTATATGAAAGGTTCTGGAGGAAGGAAAGATAAGGAAGAAATGTTGTAATTATATTTTAATATGAAAAATAAAAGAAAGAATAAGAAGTATCAAATTTATCTCAACTTACTTTGCAATTAGTAACATGTCCAACTATAGACAAATATTACAGTTTAACAAATGGAATCTATATTACATATAGTAATATACATAATTATACAATAATATACAGTAATAATACATATATTATTTAATTCAAATCAATCAGGCATTTGAGGTTAATTAACTGTACTTTGGGAACTTTTCACTGTCAGTATAATATAATAGATCAACTTCCTATGTTGACTGTTTAATGAGCTAGCAGGTATCTACAACACCCTTGAAATGGATCTTGCCTGTTTATTTTTAATATTTTCAATTTAACTCTATTTATTAATATGACTTAAGGTAAATAGTCATATATTGTTAGGTATATATTCATAGAGCAGATTTAGAGAATATTAACCACGTGATTAAAATGTGGACAATCAGATAAAAACAAAATAATCTTTATGAAAGGCAAGGGAAAATCTGGGATAAGAGATTGTTAATTTAAAATATATAGACTAAAAAGTAGTTGTTCTAAAGAAATTAAAACCAATTTATATTCCATTAAAAAATTAAGATATTAATACTTCTGAAGATTGCATAAGTATTCTTCCCTTAAATCAAAAGCTATTATACAGAGACATTTCCCTAAATCAAAAGCTATTATACACACATTTCTATGTGCATGTAAAATATGAGTCTTATAATTCTTCTCCGTCCCTTTGAAGTTCAACTAAATATGCACTTCTTGTCTGCTTACTCATCGCTAAGTAAATCCTTCATTATGAACCTAAGATAGTGTCATTATTCCTTTGATACACTTTTACTTGATTTTTTAAGCCAGGGTCTCATAGTCTCATGTAGCCCACGTTTGAATTGGTCTTAACAACAAAAAGACAGATAGAATAGCCTATAACCTGTGACTTGCCTGCTCCTACCTCGCAAACTGCAGGGTTACAAACAGGAACCACCATGTCTAGTCTTATTGGGTAAATCACTTTCTGAATAGATCAAAGCTTATTGGGCAACAATGACAACTACAGCTTTATATTATTGCTCTGAATATGATTTAAAAATCCTGATGAACATTTGCTTCTTGAGAAAATCAGTGTCTTTTTTGTTTTTTTTTCACAGTGAACAATGTTTTCTATGCTAAATATGTTAAAAAAGTAAATGAGGTATAAATATGCCCTGGTGACAAAGATTGTGAAAGTAACTGAATAATTTGGCTTAGACTTATTAATGATTAAAGCTGCCACCATAATATTGCATTTGTAAAGTGTTTAAATTGAGCTCTTTATACAATTTAGCCTTGGTGCTATATGTATTGTCATGTTCAGGAGCACAGGGGTGGCTCGGAATTGGAAGGATTCTGCATGTGAGAAGCTGCACAGTGAATTTCCAGGATAGGCTGTATTTTTACTTTAATCTCCAAATTGACACATATTGTGCTGACAATTTAGCTCACAACCCACAGTTTGAAGGAAATAAGCAGCGTTTGTTTCTGCAGCTCAGAACTTTAGAATGCATGTGGAAAGAAAAGAGCCACACGAGAACTCAGACTTCAGTTTGTACTTGAATAAGTGGAATCAGACCTCTTCCCTAGAACCTTAGTGTGCTTAGTGCTCAGCTTTCATGACACTTGGCTCTTGTACATCAGGGGTAATTGCACAATAAAATTTTACTCTTCTGTCCCTCAGATCAGACATACAAATTGATAAGAGTTACTAGAATTTGTTGAGCTGAATTAAGAAATACATTTTTGGTTATATGCAGTTGAAAAGATTTCAAAATGAAGACGGAATCTGTGGCAAATAAATACATTTTATAAACTCAGGGACCCTTTAAAAAAAAGGGGGGGAATCGATGGGATTAATAGATTGGTATTTGTGAGCTATTTTTTAAAGATAATTATATTGGTATAGATTTTTGTATATGGATACAAAGTTAAATTATATCGAATATTGTAAGCATGCATATGCTTCTATTTCTGTTTAAAACATTCTTGATGTATTGTTATATATATATATTGATATATATTTACCATTTTACAGTGTACATTTCTATCACTGATTAAGATACTTATATATTGTTTAGGTATTGATACCATATTGCAATGTATACTTGTAAAGTGTTTACATTTGGAGGGTCATTGTCCTCATTTATTATAAAGTTGTTTACTCACTTAGTCTTTAAGTCATATAGATATTAAGAATTTTAGATCAATAGTCATCTATGTTTGTCATATTTATAGTCAGACTAATCAGGTTCTTTAGATACATAGAGATTATATTCTGTATAAATAGTCTTCAACCTCTTCAAAGAGCTGTAGAAAATGGCATTTAATCTAACCTAGAATTCTGTGGTAAAGAGACACAAACGCTCCTGGCTACACCGATCTATTCCCGAGAGACTGTTGAGCGCCAAAGACACTCCAATTGGAGCTTGTCCTCTTCTTGGCAAAACCGGCCTCTGGGCAAGGAACTGCCCATACCTCAACTACTGACAAAATACATAAAAGCTGGAAATGGATAAGCAGAACTGTCAAATCCTGCCAAGACAGGGTAAGATGGTTTTGAAAATTTTCTTGCCTTTTAAAATAATCTGTCAGTTATTCTAGGCCTTAGCCAAAGCTGGTTGCTTCAACACTGCTTGTGTGATTGCCCAGGTAGCCAGCTGTCTCTGTGACTTGTTACATATTTTGGAAGTTGTTTGATTGCACTTCCTAATCACTCAGGTAATGTTATTTCCCTTCTCAGATCTTCGATTGGGTTGAAGATTAAATAAATGTAGTTAGTTACTTTCTTCTCATGACTTGGCCAATTTATTGATTGCATGGGAATTAGGCTAGTTGACTGAGATGGAGGGGGGAGGGCCTTGGGCTTCCCATAGGACAGGGTATCCTGCACCATCATAAGGAAGCAGGGGGGAGGGCAGTGGGGCAGTGGGGAAGCGGGAGGGCCGGGAAGAAGGGGAGTAAATGTAAATTTTTCTTTTAACAATAAAAAATTAAAAAAAAATAAGAAATCTGCTTTGAAGTTTTCAGCAACAGCAAAATCATGGGCCATGGCCCTCGAATTGCAACTGTGCCCCTACCATGTTTTCGTTAAAATGTTTTCATAGATATTTTTTGCTATAGTATATAATGTCTACTTGGCTAACTATTTCCCTCAGTGCTTGACAATTAACCTGTGCACATCTTGTGATGTAAAATATGTAAATAGCTCATTTAAGAAAAGAGTGATATTCACACTCTGGGGGCTTTTACACTCTGTTTGTGTCCATGCATTTTAAAGTGACTTTCCCCCCAAGCTCTCTCTTTGCCTCAATAAGAGACTGCCTCAACTATCTTCATGTAGGCTGGGTGAAATGAATTGAAACAGTAGGCAGGAACTGCCATGTTTGTTCACAGTGGATGAGGCAGATTACAATGCTAGGTCCTATATCTATACTATCTCAGTATTCCACCAAATGTCCAGAGTTGATCTCTGCATCCTATTTCTTAATAGGCCACAGATCGAATCAATTATATCACACAAGCAAAACTAATGCTCTTTCTTCTGCAAAGAAAAGACAATACTTATACTCTGTTCGAAGGATCTGTTTTGTGTATAGATTTTAAAAAAACCATTGTGACAATCAGATTTAATTCATAAACAGTGAATAACTTAAAATAAATTAATAAATAAATAAATAATACTACCAGCTCATTTTCCCCCAAACATAATAGCCCGCTAACATAATCTATGATTCAGTTTGGTTCACTTGAGTTCCTTCTCTAAAAATTATTTTTTAAATATACAAAAAAGGCCTGGTAAAAGTATTTCTTAAGGCTGAGTGAAGACAAAGACTATAATAATGATACTCTTTGGGAACCTTAGAGACAGGAAGTAGATACTTGCTAAAAAAAAAAAAATAGAGCTTTATTTCATTAAGGGCTTAACCCCTGCTTCTTTATTAGGCTGTCTTTAATAGTGCCTAATACTATGAAATAGCAGCACACTCTCCTACAATTTGATTACATCCATTAGTGCATTCATCACTATGGAGAATAAAAGGAAGTAAAAGCCAGGGTCTCTGACCTAGAGTTGCTTATTGTATTACTGGTGAGACGAGACACTCAATCACTTATTTTGTTATATTATTCTCTACATCCTCTTCACCTCATTAAAACTTTCTCTATTTTCTCATATTACTCAATAGGCAGTGTAAAGTATATTTCCACAATGCTTCCCTGAAATCTCATAGTCAAATCCTATCAATCTCAGTCAGTATAAAAAATATTATATAGTTTAAGTTAACATAGACTGAGAGTATTTTAAGTTTTTCTCATTGAAGAATATTCAGCCAACATACAGTATGAATAATCTCTTTTTTCTTTTTCTTTTTTTTTTTTCTTTTTCGAGATAGGGTTTTTCTGGGGCTTTGGAGCGTGTCCTGGAACTAGCTCTTGTAGATCAGGCTGGTCTCGAACTCACAGAGATCCGCCTGCCTCTGCCTCCTGAGTGCTGGGATTAAAGGCATGTGCCACCACTGCCCAGCCAAGTATGAATAATTTCTAAAGCAATGGATTCTGTTGAGCAGAAAGAAAACATAAGATTTCAGATAGCCTATTTCCTATTGTTTGCTGAGCAAGCAAGAAAGAATTGCAATTAAAAGCATTAAAATAAACATTGCTTCAACTCTCCTTAAGAAATCAATTGCAGTCTTAGTAAGACATGAATAGTTACTTGTCACTTGTCCAGTGCCTTTTAGAGTTCATTAGAATATCTCAATGTTAATTCATGTTGCTTTTTTTTAACCAGATATAGGAAAACAGATTTATTTTTGAGTTATTACATTTCATCATTGAAAATTAATTAGTCTCTGTGATCATCTATATGCTTGGTCAGTAAAGTGACCATTGAGGAAACAGGAAGAGATGTGTTCAGATGTCCAGAATCCATGTAAATGCTAATAAAATGGCAGTTGACTGTAACATTGGATTGGCTTTGGGGTGTTGAGACAGTTTATACCTTGAACCAATCATAGTATAACCAACTGGCATCAAGATTAATTAGAATCTCTGTCTCAAAAAGTAACACCTATAGTGATAAAAAAACATTAGACATTGACTTCTGATCTTCACATGCAATGGCAGACATGTGTTCAAACACCTGGCAACTTGTGCACATAAACCACACATACAGAAACACACATGCACACACACACATTCCTCAAAATCATTTGCTATAATATGAAGTTTACTGTCATTTTATTTAAATCTGGACCAGTTAAAATGCAGTTATTTATTTTAGAAACTAATAGTACTGTTTTTTAGAAGAATTCTAATGTATCAGCTAAAGGTTAAAGTACAGCCAATGCCAGTCTGTGCCTCATTCACCTTATTGCTTTAGCATCAGGAACTGGATTGTTAAGTTACAGAACCAGGGCTCATATATCTATAGACAACATCTCTATACTGGGCACTGTGTAGGGTTGTGTGAGGCTCTCAGTAAATCTGGATTAAGTATGATTTAAATAATCATTACTCTTAGCAACAAAGCAATTTTTCAAATGAATTGTTTTGTCTTCTGTTGTTTTTGTGTGTTTACCATTATGATACTTGGGATGTCTCTTAAGGTCAAAATTTAGAAGAAAAAAAAAATCAAAGTTTATCTTGGTAAGAATACATGAGAAAATCCATTATAGTTTGAAATAAATGAAAAATTGTTTATCACTTATTTTTAAAATTGCATCAAAGAAATTGCATGGATTTAGAGAAAGAATGACAACTGATAAAGAAAAATTAATCTAATGTCATTTGCATTTTGATTTTTTGGATAGCCCACATTACCAACATTGGCAAGCTTGCTGCAATGATGAAGTTGGCTCAGGCTCAGGGTGAAGCGACCAGGAAATATGCACTCATTAATAGACTAAAAATAGAGTTAAATGTTATTTACTGTGATGATTTAAGCACTTCCAGAACAAATATGAGGCAAGAGATATTTTTGTCTGTTTTCACTTTTTACCTTTACTTCTTCTTCTCTTCTCACATGTCACAAATACTGCATACTCTGAAAAATAACCTATGTAAATCTATAAAAATGTGTACATATTTCAATAGTGAAACCCAGCAATACATATGTTTCAACTTTGTCTTCCCCAGGAAAAGCACATAAGCTGTAAAATATACTCATTCATTTCATGAGGTTAGCATCTGCTATTAATCTCCTGAATTATTAATTATATTAAACATATAACTATATGTGTGAATAATTATATACATATACGTACACATTATATAAATTGAATACATATGTATATATGTACATATTTCCCCAATTTAATTTAGTCTAAAACAAGTAGAATGTTGTTGATTGTAGGTAGTATATAGAAAATCTTATTCAGCAATCATTTAGCCATCATATAAGATTGCAAACATACAGCAACATATTATAGGTAAATAAAAATGGATTTTGACTTGTACAATTTATAATTTTAATGCATTTTTAGAATATCAATTATTTATTTCATAATACTCATGAAAAACAAAAATAGGGAAGACAACCTGAAATAATAATCTGTCAACAGTTTATTCTATAGATTATAAAAAAGAAATATTCTCAGTGGTCTAGTATATGATGGTTTAATTTAATAAATCTGATTATTTCTTGCAGACAGCAAAGAGTGTATAAAACCTTTAAAGGTTGATATTTTCAATACTGAAGTCCTTTTGACATGTTCTAATACGATTATGTCTGACTAGATGACTATCAAAGAGATTTAAAGTTGAAAGTGATTAGAAATTCATGGAAGAAGGCTGCGGCTCCAAAATCTTTTGAAGAGGAAATTTTTTCACAAATCCAGAGGACAACTGCTATGATTGCTTTAATTACTTCTCAGTATCTTCATTTGGAATTCTGCTTTTATTTATTTAAATCCATTATAATCTTGGTGGTCTAGTATTTATTGTATAGCTAAGATTGGTTTCTAGTGGTAACAATCCCACTGCTTTATCTTCCAAGTATTAGAAACTAGTGTGCTTCGCGTTGTATTTATGCTTTCTTTTTAAACAATTATCTGTTGATCTAAAAGGAATGTGATATCCAGATGGAAAGTTTATTACCCTTCGAGTTACTTTTATCTGTTCTCTCACTGGTTTCATCAAGTGTCTACATGTGTTTTTGGTTCTCTGCGATGAGTTTTATTTGCTGCACTGTTTTTTTTTGTAACTATTTGTATGTTTTAAAAAATTAATGTGCTGATACTCTTTCCAAGTCATATCCTTTGGAGCCTTTCCCAGTGATCAAGTGTAATTGTAACTTTATTAGAGCCTAGCTTAATCCAAGATGAAGAAAGCTCCTGCAACATACTTTCCAGAAATATAAATTCAAAAATGCAATTCTATTTGGCACAATATAAAAATTAAGTTTTATCAATATACCTGTCCTTCACTTTGTCTTTCAATGTTTAAGTTCCAGTTGATTTGACAAGGTTACTTGTCTTCCACGTAACCTCTAACCTCACTCTATTCCTCTTTAAGATAAAATAAACTTCAAGATCACTCAAATAAATGAAGTTGACTGGACAGTGGTGGTGTGCATTTTTAATCTGAGCACTCTGGGGCAGAGGCAGGTGGATCTCTGTGAATTCAAGGCCATTCTGGTCTACAAGAGCTAGTTCAAGACGAGCCAGAACTACACAGCAAAACCCTGTCTCAAAATAAATAAATAAATAAATGAAGTTGAAGAGCTAAGTCAAAATTTGAGAGGAACAATGGTAACATCAAGGATCATCATGGTTTAGTTTTCTCCAAAGCAAAGTAACTAAGAAGGCTTTGCTGGTTGACTCTATAATTATGTTATGAAAATAATACAACAATATAATGTTGTTCAGATATCTTCTCTCTTTTTACTGAGCAGTGCCTTTCTTAATATGAAAAAAGTTGATGCACTACCATATACACGTCTCAAATGGAACAGAGCAAGTTAGAGGAAAGAAGGGGGTACATATCCTTTCCCTTTAAGAAAATGAAAACTAAACATTGTATGCATCATACCATCTACCCTTTCTTTTGTTTAGACTTGGCAGCTGAGCTATTTCTGAGTAGTAGGAATTCTGGAGGAAGTAATCTTTAAATGACATAAAGCAAAAATATAAATGTGGTGCTAAAAAGAATTTAAGCTTAGTAATTTTGAGCAATGATTTTTAAGTTTTCCATTTGAATCTTAATAATACCCCTAAATAACTTCCAAATTGCTGTGAAAATTATTTTTTCTAAAAAAAAAAGCCACATGTTTATTTATTACCTATATTTTCTATCTTTTTATGGAAGTCTAGTTGGGTCATTTTAAATGCTTTCATTGTTATGGTTTTTGGTGTTGTTCACTTACTCACGTTTTTTGTCTTTACATTCCAACCACCGTTTCCCCTCTCCCCTCTCCTCTCAGTCTCTCCCTGCATCTCCATTCTCTTCCTCAAACACTCCTCCTCTGTTTTTCTTCAGAAAAGGGCAGGCAAGCCAGGTGGTGGTGCCACATGCTTTTAATCCCAGCACTTAGGAGGCAGAGGCAGGCAGATCTCTGTGAGTTTAAGGCTAGCCTGATCTACAAGAGCTAGTTCCAGGAAGGACAAGCTCTAAAGCTACATAGAAACCCTGTCTCAAAAAAAAATACAAAAAAAAAAACCAAAAATGGCAGGCTTTCCATGAATATCAGCCAGCATTGGCATATCAAGCTGCAGTGAAACTAGGCACCTCCTCTCCTCTTCTATAAAGGCTCTATTATGCAACCCAATAGGAGAAGTAGGATCCCCAGAGCATGCAACAGTATCAAAGACATTCCCTGTTCCCACTGTCAGGAATCCCACAAGATGACCTAGTTACACAACGGAAAGATACATGCAGAGGGTTTAGGTCAGTCCTGTGTATCTCTCTGGTTGTTGGTCAGTCTCTGTGAGCACAGGTTAGTTGGTTCTGTGAGTTTTTTGTCGTACCCTTAACACCACTTCTTATACAATACTTCCTTTCCCTCTTCTACAGTATTCCCTGAGCCCCCCACCAATGATTGCACTGTGTCCTACAATCCTTCCACCCCTCTTCTACAGTATTCCCTGAGCCTCCAACCCTGCAATGTTTGCATTGTGTCCTACAATCCTTCCACCCCTCTTCTACAGTATTCCCTGAGCCTCCAACCCTGCAATGTTTGCATTGTGTCCTACAATCCTTCCACCCCTCTTCTACAGTATTCCCTGAGCCTCCAACCCTGCAATGTTTGCACTGTGTCCTACAATCCTTCCACCCCTCTTCTACAGTATTTCCTGAGGTCCCTGTAATGTTTGACTGTGAATCTCTGCATCTGCTTTCATCAGCTGAGTGAAAGCTCTCTAAAAACATTTGGGGTAGGAATGAGTCTGTGAGTACAGTAGGTTATCTTAGGAATCATTGCACAGATTTTCTTTAACCAGTCATGATTGGCTCTATCCTAAGTATCTCTTATGTTCATCTTATATTACAATATAATTACAATATTTTCCCATTCATTTTCTCTCTCCCAACTATTCTCTATTCCGCTCCCCACTCTCATGCAAATACATAGCCTTTGGTTCCATTAATTTTACTGCATGCACATTTGTATGTACATCTATCTTCCCAAATAACCGGCTCAATATGTATAATGTGACATTTCTGCATGTTTTCAGGGCTGATCATTTGGCATTAGAGAATCAATGGTTGTGTTCTTCCCCGAGAAATACTTATTTCTCCCACTTTCCACATTCCTTAGTTTCTCATCGTACTTTGCATAGAGCTGAGGCTTCATAACCTTTCTCCATATACTTTGGAATGTCTATTAATGTCATCTGTGTTCAGCTAATGTTTAGGTGTTTATGCTGGTAAGACTTTATGGGTGTAACCTCTGATAATAATAGGAGCCACAGACTCAAAACAAACAACCTGGTCTTCTGGCTCTTAAACACCTTTCTGTCCCCTCTTCTACAATGTTCCCTGGACCTTAAGTTTTAGAGTGTTCTGTAGATTTGTCTGCTGGGGTGAAGATCCACAATTCTTTTTTGGTTGGTTGCTTTTTAAGTATTTGGCTATTTTTGTAAAACATTATTCATCCTTGCCTTCTGTGAACTGGCTAACTAATCTTACTTCTTTCCTCCATCTCCAATACAAGACTAAAGACACCTTGGCTTTGGCATTAGATAGATGTAGGTAATCATATGGAAATCATCTTATTTGTCATGAGCTAATGAAGGTCACCATGGACTTAAAAAGGTCATGACTATAATAAAAATACTTAACAGTCAGTGTCTATGGGAGTACAATTGGTGGAAAGAATAGAGCAGAGATAAAACAGAATCCAGATATGGAAAAGCATCTCAAGTAATGGAAGAAAATACATAAACTAAAGGGATCTTTAACATAATGATAAAATGATAGGTGACTTAAAATGAATTTGAAGAGGGAAAAATGAAGAGAGAGCTTGAAATAAGGCAGCTAAAGAATGTGTTGGATCATATGGGTTGGGATGTAGAGAGAATCTGGGAAGAGGTGGGATAAGGGAAATAGTCATAAGAACATATTGTTTGCGAAATTATTTTTAATAAACATTTCTTTTAAAAAGTTTGGAAAATTAAAAATTCAAACAAATAATAACTCTACATTGTGAGCTTTCTCTAGTAAAATAATTGTCCATTCTTTGCACATTCTATGAAATAATTTACAGTAGTGATCTGTAGTTTTCCTTCATCCTACAGTAAGATTTTTTTGAAGACAAAATGAGACTAGCCACTCTTGAATCCTACCTCTTTCAACAGGCATGGACCTTGTTGGAAGTCGTGGTACCTGTTTTGCTCTCCTCAATCCAAACTTCCACCACATGCTTCTATTTTTAGTGGGAAGCTTTGGTTGCAGGTTATTGCAGTGTCTCTTCAGCTTCTGATTTTTCTTACTGACTTGCTATAGAGATAAAGAGGCTTTGCATTCTGACATTGTATAAGAACTCTGTATAAGAACCAAACATGTAAGGTAGCTGGAATTTGAAAGTGGCGACACTAGAAATGAGTATAAGTCAGGGTCAGAGGAGTGTCGGTCATCTGTGTGGACAGATAATTGCAGCTTGCTTTGGTTCTTAGACTCTTGTTTCTTGAAGCCTTAAAATATTGATGTAATAAACTGGGAAAGATTATAGATAATCATAGCCCATGTCAGGTAAGAGTCAATGAAGAGTGCAGCAATGGTCATAGACTTGAAAAAAGTCTGCAGAGACACATATTTCCATGTGAAATTTAATTGTCTTATAATATAATAAAAATTTGTATTAATTTATTCATTCTTCTCTTACATATTACATTCCAACTGCAGTTTCTCTTCCCTCCTGTACTCCTAGTCTCTCACCCTACCTCCTCTCTTACCCAGATCTACTCCTCCATTTCCCTTCAGAAAGAAGCAGGCTTCCCAGGGAAATAAACCGAGCATGGAAGAGTAAGTTGCAATAAGATCTGGTAATTCCATTGATTCATATTAGGAATAGGAGAAAAAGGCCCCAAAGCTAGCAAAAGAGTCAGTGACTCCTTCGGTTTCCACTCTGTGGAGTCCTACAAGAACAGCAAGCTACACAACCATAACATTTATGGAGAAGCCCAATCTCAGACCCATGCCGGCTCCTGGATCATCTATCAGTCTGTGAGAAACCTGAGCCCTTGTTAGCTGACTCTGTGATCTGTGTCCTTGTGATGTTTTTGAACCCTCTGACTCCTACAATTCCTTATTCCACACTTCTGTGGGATTTCCTGACTTCTGCCTATTGTTTAGCTGTGGATCTCAACATGTGCTCCTGTCAGTTTCTCCATAAAGTCTCTCTGGCAATGGTTATGCTAGGTTGCATCCTAAGAGACTAGCAGAATATCATTAGAAATCATTTCAAAAATAAAAGCTACGAAGCATATTTTGAGAATGATAAACTTATTAAGAAATAGAAGCAAAACTCATGCATGACATCATTTTTCCATGAATTGATAAGTTATGAAAACATGAATAATCAAAGCAGAATCAGGTTAGGTAGCTGACTGTAGATTATGCAGGGAACTGCTAAAAACAGGAGCTCATTTTGACACTGTTCACCCCAGTCTAGTAAACTTGGCATTCAACTCCATTTATTTTATCTGACCTTAATTCTCATGCTGATATTTTCTAACCTCCATTCAGTTACATCATATAGCTTGAATATGTTTATCAAACACAGCTGCTTAGCTTTCCTGTTTGTACTTTATAAACTTAAAGCATTACTTACCTGAGATAGGCTTGTGTCTTAGTTACTTTTTGTATTGATGAGAAAATACATCATGACAAATGCAACTTATAAACGAAATCATTGAATTTGAGAGTTGACTATAGTTTCAGAGGGTGAATCCATGACCATCATTGTGGGAAGCATGGCAACAGGCAACCAATCATGGCCCTGAAGCAGTATGAGAGAACTTGTATGCTGAGACAACAAACAAGAGGAAAGGATAGATAGGTAAACTGGAACAGTTTGGAGATTTGAAACCTCCAAGTCCACCCCCAGTAACACACCTCTCCCAACAGGGCCACACTCCTAATTCCTATTAAAACTGTAATAGAAACAGAAACAAAATATTTAAGTATTAAATGTTCTAAAATACAGAATTCAACTCTGAAAATAAAATCTTAAAAGTATCTAGCTGTACACACACACACAGAGAGACACACACACTCAAAGAAAAATGGAAAAAATAATTACTTTAAAATTAGCTTTCAAATCCTTTGCCTTTTCTAGAACTATGCAATTCATAAAAAGTAAATGAGACTACACTGGCTTCACCATATCCAATTGTACAATGGCATATAACATTCGCAGGCAAATCTTATTTCTGAGAAACAGAAACGATGATGTGTGCACGACTCTATGCTCCTGGGAGACAATTCATCTAAATTAACAGACTGACAAAATGGAGTCAAGTTACTCCAAAAAACATCTCATCTGTAGTGCGGCTTGTGCGAGAACCTAATAAGATTTTTTAAATACCCTTAAGAACCATTAGTAAGGTAATAAAAGATATGTTGTACATAGTTTTAGATACATTTGCAAGAAAAGGCTTTAAAGGTAAGAAATAAAATAAAGGCTTTTTTCCTCTTTATTTTTGAGCATTCAAATTGTTGCTCTACACACAACACAAATTAAGTCAATACCTTGTGATCCTTAGACACTCCCCTGAGTTTGTTATCACTTACTCTGCTTTATTATATACAAAATTGCTGTCATTTCTCAGACTATAAATGTCTTCAGTAAATCTGACCTCTAGAAAATGGTTAATGAGGGATTCCCTTTATTACTTGCATGATCTGGATGAAGTTGAAAATGGGAAGAAAAGCCTGCATCAAAGTTCTACCAGAAGAAGGGTTTAAAGTTGACATTCTCTAAATTACCTCCCTTTTCCTTCATAACAAAAGTATGGATCACACAGAAGATCAAAATTCTCTAATGCTCATTAGTAGTAAAGTTTCAATATCAAATTTTTGTGTAAAATATGGTCTCATGTCTGTGTGTACATTGTTCCACTTGGTAAAAATTATAAAAGCAGTATCTTTAGAGTTAAAGGGCAAATGTGATGCATATATTTTGCAATATACAAAAATAAGTATATATTTATTTTAAAAATAATAAGGAAAAATTTCAAGAAAAAATGCTTAATTGTGAAACATTTAGGGTTACAAAGTCATTATTTGTAGAAAATGCACTTAATTTAGAAAATAATTTGAGGAAAAGGAATAATATGAATAGATTTTCTTTAGAAAACCAGTTTTTAGGCAGGGCAGTGGTGGCACACACCTTTAATCCCAGCACTCGGGAGGCAGAGGCAGGCAGATCTTTGTGAGTTTGAGACCAGCCTGTTCTACAAGATCTAGTTCCAGCGCAGGTTCCAAAGCCACAGAGAAACCCTGTCTCGAGAAACAAAAAAAAACAAACAAAAAAAACAAACAAACAAAAAAAACCCAAAAACTGTTTTTACTATTTTTTTGGCTGCTTTCCTAGGGATATTATGGCAGATTACAGTTTGGTTAAAATTACTCAATTATTAAAATATACATATTAAAGCTTATTTTCATATTACTTGGGAGACGGAATTTGGAATCAAGGTTTTGAGAGAGATGTACTGCAGTCCCTAGTGGAGAATCTCTCCTGCCCATTTTGGCTGTTCTGTTCATTACCTGGCATGGGACTACAAAAGTCCAGTCATTTTTTCCAAGCACATGGCTAACTTATTTGAGGTTTGACTTTTATAAGTACCTTGTTTTCCCTTATATTGCCTTATAGAGATGCTATACATAAAATTTTAGGGACACTTTAAAAACAATCTTATCTTAATTTAATTTTACTGAAGAGTATTTTTCATGTTGGATCCATTGAGATGTTACAATGTAGATGTCCCTTTGTGTGAGGAAGAGGAATAGAAGAGACAATTTTCATTCACTAGACTCTTCTAAAATGCTTAAACACCTAAGAGATATACAGTTTGCTGTTTGTTTGCTTGTTTTA
Source organism: Dicrostonyx torquatus (assembly GCA_028555095.1). Classification (NCBI taxonomy): domain Eukaryota; kingdom Metazoa; phylum Chordata; class Mammalia; order Rodentia; family Cricetidae; genus Dicrostonyx; species Dicrostonyx torquatus. Next base: position 2,744,217 of record JAQHUG010000245.1, on the reverse strand, counting down.
GTAATGTGACCCAGATTGCTAAGATGGGACTCACTCTGACCACTCACTGTAGCTCTATTATGAGATTAGAACAGGAATACACAAAATTAATAAGATATAATCAATGGAAAAAATGGAATTGCAAATGGAAGAAAAAATCACAAAAACTGAAACAGTTAAAGTGTTGTAATTTAGGGGGAGGTGCGTGTTGTGTTCCCCAGCCACCTGGCTCCCATGCCCCCAGCCGCTGGCCCGCTCAGCAACTGGTTGCTTGCACCCGAAATAACCACGTGAGGACGGTATTCATTTAAACTCTGCCTGGCTTATTATCACTAGCCTTTTCCCAGCTAGCCCTCACCTCATAAACTAACCCATTATAAAAGTCTGTATGTCACCACGAGGTGGGTGACTTACCAGACAGAACTAAGGTACCTCCATCTCCGACGGGAGCCTCATAGTGTCTGGCTCACTTCCTTTCTTCTCCTCCCAGAACTTCCGTTCTGTCTACTCCGCCCACCTAAGGGCTGACCTATCTATAAGCCAGACAGCTCTTTATTCAACCAATAAGAGTAATACAAAATACAGGAGAACACTCCCACATAATTAAAGCATCACACAAGACAGACTAGAGCTGTATCATTGATTGCTTTTGTTTTTTACATTAACCTATAGCTTGGTGATGAAGAGATAAGAGTAAAAAATGCTACTCTGACAGTGGAATGATTTGTATTATAAGTTAGAAAATAGATGAGGGAAAATGAATCATTAGAATGTGCATAAATATGGGAATATATTAGCCCTAAATCCAGGACACTACTAATCAATTTAGCATCCTTGAGCACCAAAATGAAATGAAGTTATTACTTAACTCTTCACAATATTTCTTTAAACAGTTATTAAATTTCAATGACTTTGAAATTACTTTTTATTGTATAAGGAAAGAAATGTTAAAATGTATTCTTAAGAACCAGCAAGATTCCTTGGTTGGTAAAATATTTACATGAGAGTATAAGAAAATGAATTCAGTCACCAGAACCCAGGACAATGAAAGACCCTGCAATGGTAGTCCCAGTGCTGAAGAACAGAGACAGGTGGATTCCAGGAGCTTACTGATCAGTCAGTTTAGACAGCTCAGCAAATGACAGGCCAAGTGAAAGCTTCTGTCTCAAACAAACAAACAAACAAAAAAACAACAACAACAACAACAAAAAAACTTGAATGGTTTCCGAGAAGCAACAACCAAGATTGACCTTTGGTGTTTTCATTCATGTGCACATACATGTGCATATACTTTCTGTGTGTGTGTGTGTGTGTGTGTGTGTGTGTCTGTTTGTCTGTCTGTATGTATGTTTGTCTATCTCTCACACTAATTATTATACTCAAAGCCATCTGATCTCTCTATCTTTCTCTTCAAAGCAATCTGCCATTTTGGAAAACACATGGGTTGTTTTTGCAGTGCAGATATTTTGAGAAATTTTCTTACTGCTGCAATTTGGGAAATTCTGATTTTTGTGTACTGTGGAAACATGACTTAATTCAATGCAGAAATCCCCATGCCTTTTGGTACAGGTAGTTTAGGATTAATAACACAATTTCCGATATTTGTTACTTCAAAGAAAAATGAATATATAACTTACACATTTATATTTGGAAACAAAATTATATTGCTGTTGATTTGAACTAAGCACAGTATAAAACCAATCTCCAGAAATCATTATCTATTTCTCAACTGACCTCTATTTTTACTTAGGCATGAGAACACATCTATGTCCTTGTTTTCTACATTGGCTTCTAGATATTTTGGAGATCAAAGAAACTAACATTCTCAAATGTCACACATCTTCATGAGTTCTTGTTTCAGTTTAGTCTGGCACTTTGGGTACATTTCACATTCTGGACATTTTTCTGTTACAAGTCTCTTGCTTCTATAATTATCGTGTCTATCTCCAAAGCAACTCAGTGTCAGATGCAGACAGATGTAACAGTTTTCTATATTCTTTCTCCTTGAAAACCCATGCCCTTTATCATACCTCCAAAACTGAAACTGCTGAAATTTGAAGAAAATATGACGATTCTCCAAGATAATCCTAATAATATGTAATAGACAATGTTTTATTTATAAAATAAGTGTCAAATAAAATGTTATATATTAAACAGTGTGGAATCATGATTTTTGGTGAGCTTCAAATTCAAAGCAAACATATTATAAAACTATTGAACTCTATGAGTTAGTTTAGTTTAGAAGTTGACTAGATAAAGACTTCATCTTCTACTTCTATTCCTTTGGGCTTTTTATTTGTTTGTTTGTTTGGTTTTGTTTGTTTTTGCTGGCACTACCAAATAGCCAAGAGGATGGGGAGAAGGACAATTAAAGCTACTTGAAATTCTTCTCTATGATGCAAGTTCAGTTCCCAGAACCCGAATAAGTTATATTGCACTGATTTAATTCCAGCTCAATGGAACACAATGCACTCTTCTTGAGTACCCACTCACATGTGAATGTACACACACACACA